>JZKD02S2011033.1:1537643-1588896 GCA_000966675.3 Picea glauca
CATGCACTTTCTACACACCTTTATATTGTAGTTTATTAGCTCATGCAATATATATGGGGGCATAAACCATTGGCCCAAGTAAAGTGACTTTGACTAGTTAACTATATTTATACTTATGATTGTTAAGCCAAAGGCAATTAGGCGACAACATGCATTTGAATCTAGATTGCAATAACATTTTTATTATCTTCTTGTGCAACTAAATATATTTGTGTGTTATGCATGTGATTAGTTTTTTACAAGTATTTAAATTAACATAGTGATTTATTTACCATTCTAGTTTAATAATGATTTCTTCATCACTCTAGTTTAACACACATATTCGGTTATTAGTTTATGCCTATGTCATATATCTTGGTTTAATTTACTTAACAAGTTTATGGTGGTGTTCTATGTCTTGACTTAATTGACTTAGCTAAGAACGTCCTTTAACATGTGTTTTCCATGATAGATCTTACACATTAAGGATATACATACATAATGTGGACATGATTTATTTAGCACTCTAGAACATTGTTAACCTTTAACATGTGTTTTCCATGATAAATCTTACACATTAAGGATATATACTACCCACAACAAGACAATGAAAAACATATATAATGTGGACATGATTTATTTAGCACTCGAGAACATTGTCAAGCATATCGTTATGTTGCCATGATGGAGGTGTAGGGTAAAATTGGCTTTTATCCCAAATTTTTAGTAATAAATAAAAAAGTAAAACATAGTTTCATAATTTCACATATAATCATTAAAGATGGGTTAAAAGGAACTATTTAATCTTGTAAAAATGGGAAGGAAGTAAGAGATGCTTTCCTTAAATTGTTGAAACTTTACACTATAAAAAAATTTAAAATTCACCTAAGTTGAAGATTGAAATCCAACTATATAAAAAGTTGAGAAGATGATTTTTTTTTAAGTAAGCTTGAAAAACACCATGGTCAATGGAAACCCCTAAACAGATTAAAAACCGAGTGGTTTTGGCTCTTTTGCGTGTGAGAGGGAGAGAAGAATTTGAAATCCACAAAAAAATCCCGCCTTTTCCATGGGAGAGGACGATTTGAAATCCACAAAAAAATCTACACTAACACCAGCGATGCAAACACCAGCATAAGCGACCAAAGAAAACAAATAAAAGGAGAACCTGAGAAATATTTGAACCCCTCTATCCTCCTATACCCTCCTATACCATGGAGCCTGCAACTATTCTTACCAAGGCCGAAGGCTATGATGTGGCCGGACTTTACAAGTAGGTAGTTGGCTATCTGAAGGCTTTACTTGGGTTCATCAATGGAAAAGAAAACAAGAGTTCATCTGATCAATTCGACGGTGGAATTATTAATCCTGCCATGATCGGGAGAATGCCAGTCAAAATAACTGGAAATCTGTCATGATCTCTCCGAGATTTCCTGGTAAGAATGCATCGAATGCGGGCATAGGGCAAGGGATTTCCATGAAAAAAAAAGTGTAGCATTTTCTGTGCAGATATTAATTATTCATGTAAGATCTAACCATATATTACAATTTTCCTTTTTCTGTTTAAAGAAGATGTACACTGTTATATTTCTCTTAAGAATGCAACTCGACTGGGTTATTTTAAGGGTTTCATTGTGTGTAAGGTTTGGAAGACGTGGTTATTGTGAACAGTGGATTGTTTTAGTGTAGCCAATTTTGTATTTTTCTCGTATTGATTCACAAATTCCCTTACATCATGGCCATCGTCTGTTTCTTTGAATTATACTAGCACAAACCCATCTAAACCCGGGTTTGATATGCACCTTGAGGTTGGATATCATGAGTTCCAATATTTGATATGCCAGCCATCAGTTTGGACTCAAGACATCCATCCTTGAGCTTTATATTCGACCTTGGTTTAGATGGGTTTGTCACCTGTGTTAGTGTTCATATTCACTGCACGCAATGCATGATCTAGATTCAATGCATCGTTACATAAAATTGATGGATCAGCCTCACCTTCACTTAGTCTGTAGAATGCACCTTGTCTCTCTTGGTGCAAGTAAGACACAGTGTCTGAGTTGGTTTACTGGTGAGTTCGATGGAGTATTAAGCCACCCAGCAAGTTTTCAGTCTTGCTATGGTTTTCCCCGCCTCAATGGCATGAGTTTCAAAGGGATGGAAAAATAGATGGTGAGTGCTGGTGAGTTCGATGGAGTATTAAGCCACTCACCAAGGTTTCAGTCTTGCTATGGTTTGCCCCACCTCAACGGCATGAGTTTCAAAGGGATGGCAGAACATATACCCAGTAGGGGCCTGGCATCTAAGCCAAAGGAAGTTTGCCCAATGCAGTAATGCAGTGCAGTCTCTTGGAGCATGTTTCTGAAAACCATTTTTGAAAAAAAAAAAAAATAGAAAATAAGTGTGCGTGTTTGTGGAAAACACAAAACTCTCGTAGTTTTTGGGATAGTAGTTTGGACATTTGAATGCATTTTACCACAATCAAATGATTTCTTCACCAGTTAAACCCTTCCATTTGCCTCCTTTCATCTTTCTGCGTTGTTGTTAGCCTAGATTCATTACTTTTTTCAGAAGATGCGCCCCTTTTTATCTTCCTGCACTGTTGTTCGCCTAGATTCGTTATTTTTTAGAAGTTGCGCTATAGGCACTCCTTATTTGCTATGTATAATTTTATACTGACTGCACTTGAATCCCATTGTCTTTTCTTTGGTCATAAGTGGGCATTAATATTTGCAATTTCAATTTCTCTGTGTAGCTGTTATTGTGCATGCAATTGTTCAGATCTGTTTTTCTTTGCTTTCTTAGTTACTCTACCATATTTCTCTTATTCATATATGCAGTAAATGGATAGAATAATTTCGAGTATCTCTGATTAAATGATGAAGAAATTACCTATGCAATTTTATCATTATGATGTTGTCAAAGAACATGTGTTGGATGATGTCGAAATGCATTCACTTTTTGTCGCCCCTGCGTATCTTTCTCTTATTCATATGTGCAATAACTGGATAGCACATATTCGAGTATTTTTTATTGTCGTAGTCTAAATTTTCTACAAAATGATTTTTCTTCCGTGATATTTTCCGGGGACATTTGCTCGAATCTGGTGAGAAATTGTTAGATCCACAGATTTGAGTGATTATTTCTATATAATCCAAGCGCCTCAGGGGTTTTTCAGCATGTTGAATCCATTTTTGTATTCAAAAATGGATTTTAAACAACAAAAAATAGTGATTTTGTGCAGATGTATATTGCCAGATTCCGGTGAAAAAGCCATTTCGTAGAATAGTTAGACAATGCCTTTCTTATTAAATGATGAAGAAACAACCTATGCAATTTTCCCATTATGAAGTTGTCAAAGAACATGTGTTGGATGATGTCGAAATGTATTTACTTTTTGTATCCCCTGCGTATCTTTCTCTTATTCATATGTGCAATAACTGGATAACACATATTCGAGTATTTCTGATTGCCGTAGTCTAAACGTTTTATGAAATAATTTTTCTTCCGTGATATTTTTCGGGGACATTTGCGTGAAATCCGGTGAGAAATTGTTAGATCCACAAATTTGAGTGATTATTTCTGTATAATCCGAGCGCCCCAGGGTTTTTTCAGCGTGTTGATTCCTGAATCCATTTCTGCATTCAGAAATGAATTTTAAACAATAAAAAATAATGATTTTGTACAGATGCATGTCACCAGATTCCAGTGAAAAAACCATTTCGTAGAACAGTTAGACAATGACTTTAAACGACCTTATGCAATTTTACCATTATGAAGTTGTCAAATAACATGTGTTGGATGACGGATGACGTGCAAAATGCATTTTATTTTTTTTAGGCCAATGGTTACATAGCCCAAACCCCTATTATGAAGTCGGAAGAAATTGTGACCTAGTGTGGGGAAAATGTACTTTTATTTTCTCTAGACCAAGAATGGTTCTAAAGCATTTATGCTGATCGTATCATTGTCAAGTTGTGGAAGATTGTGAATAGGATAATTTGGCAGACCTTTTTATTTTTTAGGGCCAAGAAGTACAGTCTGTTTCAAGGGATCTTATAGATTTGATTTACAGGTGGCTACTCCGTTGCTGTTGGTGGTTCGTATGCTTGGGGTTTGTGCTACAGAGAAGAAATGAGCCATGACCAGCTTTACTGTGATCAAAATTATATATTCCCTTGTAGCCCTGGAGCCAGTTACCATGGACGTGGTGCCTTGCCTCTTCACTGGTATGTTGGATGCTTTGTGAATTTGCCCTTTTAAAAATTCATGAAACCTACATATTGCAAATATTTTTTTTTTACTGTATAATATAAATTATATTGTGTGACATACTCAAGCTTGATTTTTCAGCAGCATTTAGTATATTTTATTCCATTTTTAATTTCTCTTGTTTATGTACAGTCCATGATTTTTCAGAAGCATTTAGTATATTTGATTCCATTTCCACTTTCTCATATTTATGTACTGTATTACATTTATGTAGCATATAAGTTGTGTACTGTGTTATATTTATGTAGCATATTTGATTCCATTTCTACTTTTTCTTAAGAGACCATGGTTGAGTTTGTCTTGAACTAGCTTCCTATTTCTTAATATGTATATTGGTTTTCATCTGAAAAGTTGTATTTTGAATACTGGTTGGTTGGTCTATGGTGCTTTCATGTTAGTTTGTTATTTAAATTCTGAATTTCTTATTCTTGACTATAAGTGGTTATTTATATTTCTTTTCTTAGTTACTTCGGCAATAATATAAGGTGTCAATTCCATTCGTCTCATAGATGGATGCACGAATCGTAGCTATATTCTAGTTTTTTTTTTTTGATGTATCATGATTAGATTTAGAGCATTCGATGTTTCATTTGTTTGTTCCTTTTGGTTAATGCAGGAACTATAACTACAGACAGATTGGTGAGGCACTGAAACTTGATTTGCTTAATTATCCAGACTTGTTGTCAAACAATGCCACAATAGGATTTCAAACTGCAATATGGAGGTGGATGAATCCCATCAAGCCAAAACAACCCTGTGCTCATGATGTGCTGGTCGGTAATTGGAAATCAACCAAAAATGACACTGCATCATTTAGGTTCCCTGGTTTTCGATTGACCATCAATGTTCTAAATGGGGGTTTAGAATGCGGGCAAGGGGATATTGAAGCAATGAGCAACATGGTTTCTCATTACCTGCATTTTCTTGATTTGATGGGCGTTGGCCGAGAATTGGCTGGTGATCATCTTGATTGTGGCGAGCAAGTTGCTCTTAATTCTTTATCAAATTCTGCTACCTCTCGTTAGCTGGTAGTCTGTAGTTTTATCTATTCAAGGCCATCCTTGATCCTATATATGGTAGGGTAAATAAAGGGCATACCTGACCATTATGTGTATTGTTTGGGCTCTTTCTTTCACTATTAGGAAGTTTGGTTCGGTTCAGTGACGAAAGAATAAAAGGGCTCTCTATCTTCCTATTTGTAAGTGGTTGTGATAAGGTTTGTTGCCGGTTATGTACAATATACTAGAACTTTCTAAGATGCTATCTGTGCAAAGACTTAATTTAATTATTGTTGATCACATGATCAAAATATGTTATTTGTTATTTTGTGCTAGCTCAGCTATTGACGACTGAAATATCTGTATATACATATATTATTCTTTTCAATATCGTTCAATCCATAAAATTGGTCCTGTCTTCCTTCTTTGGGTTGTTTTTGAAAGGTTCCTACTAGTGTTTCCGCAGGGTAACATATATGCTAATTTTATTGACCAATAATAACTGCAAATTGATTTATATCATGATATTGTTAATGATGCATTTCATGTATTCTACCAGCCATACAGCCAACCCTGGGTTTTGGAAAATGCATGCAAATTAGGCTCTTGGAAAATGCATGTAAATTTCCGTAATGATTACCTTTTTCCAGATGCTTGGTTGAATATTGCATAAGAACAAAGATATATGAGATTGTGCCTTACGTGATAAGGATATATATGATAATTCACTCTCTTCCTGTCGGGCATGATTTTCGTAATGATTTCACTCTCTTCCCGTCGCTATTGCCACGTCAGGCCGTCACTCTTGCCACCTTCTAGACGTCGTTCTTGCCACGTCCAAGAGTGTCGCTCCCATAGAAACCATGTCGGAGCTGATACCTTGTCCCGTCGGTCTTGCCACGTTCAGAACGTCTCTCTTCCCACCTCTGAAACGTTTCTCTTGCCACTTTTACAACGTCTCTCTTGCCACCTTAAGAACGTCTCTTTTTCCACCTTTGGAACATCTCTCTTGCCACCTTTATAACGTCCCTCTTTCCACCTTCAGAACGTCGCTCTTGCCACCTTTGAAACGTCTCTCTTCCCACGTCTAAAACATCCCTCTTTCCATGTCTACTACGTCGGTATTGCCACGACCTAGACGTCGGTCTTACGACGTCAATATGGGGTTGGACAATCCAATTTATGATGACATGTGGTGTCATATAACGTCGCAATACAAACGAAAACTATGTCGTCAAAAAAATGACGTCCTGTGAAACGATGTTTGAGGGGGTCTGAGGTTTGTCGTTCTTCTGACAATATAAAGTGGCAATTACGTCAAATGCAGCGTCGGAATTTGACCCAAATGCACTAGTGGGAGTCTCCTTTGCGAACTGCAAGAAGCTGCAGAGCTAGATCTTTTTCCTGTCATAGTAGAGGGGGATTCACAAATTGTGATTAACCTTCTCAAGCACTTGGTTAACGGTATCGACCTAGAGAAAATCTCCCCAAGATGGAGACTATTGAATGGTCTTTACATAATAAACTCAATCCTTCAGCACCAACGGGTAATCCTCCCGTCACATGTCAGAAGAACAAACAATCGAGTGGTTGATTCGCTAGCTAATATGGGGTTCAAGTTGGGGGATGATGTCCTCTCATGCTCCCCTGATAGTAATCCCACAAACCCTACCCTCATCGCTTGCAGGAACCTTTCCCACACTAAAGACCAACCCCCGGATGGGGTGCCTAATTGATCATGAAGGACGCAACACCACATAGAGCCACCTGACCAGGCCACTTGGCCATAGGTGGAAATCTCATGTCAGGTCCATACTCGCAACAAAGAGCCACTCGGCCAAGCCACTTTTCCACGGGTATCAGTCTCACGTCCCATCACTTGGGCACCTGCTGGCTAGCAAATTCTTCACCGTCACCTTACCTCCCACACGTGCACCCGACAACCTACATGCTTCATCACCTTACCTCCCTCATGCGAGTCTTCATGGTGCTACACAACGAGACTTATTGATCACCTCCACACTAGTTTGTTGAGCTCTCTCATGCTCCCTTATTTCAAAGCAACCTCTCGGAAGCTCATTTCACCCACAACTATGATCCTTCGACCTGTTGCGTTTCTCTCTGGAAAATTTTGGAGTTTGCGGATGCTTACCCTCCATCCTGTTGGCTTTTGGTGTGCATAGACCCTCCCTTCATGCCACGACTCAGGGGTAGATCAAGGCATGGTGCAGCCTGGTATTGGGCCTGGGGTAGGGAACCTCCTCCTTCAGTTCAGTCATGCATGGCCTAGAACCCTTCTCCAACCTTTTCTCCACACTACACTTCGGCTTCTCCCCCTCCTCTGGCTCCCATGGATGCCCAATCATCGGGATAAATCTCTCTCCCTCCCCTTATCCACTTAGTCATCCCTTCTCTGTCAATTCCGAAAGTGGACCCTGAAACTGGCCTCTCCCCACTTTCAAACCCCTTTAGTTGTAGAGTGGAATGGTTTAATCTGATGGGTAATTCAATTGGCTACATGCCACCTCCCCCATTTCCCCCTTGTCCCGCCCCCACTGTTTCACCCTCCTCCCCACAGCTGAACTCTTCTTCCTCCTCCCCTCTCTCCCATCGGCCTTCTCCTTCAATTTTCAGGGACACATAGCTCTCGACCACTCTTGACGACTTCAAACAGGATCTAAGGGACATAAAAATAGCCATGAGTGAAGTGCAGTCCAGGGAAGATGATAGATGGCGCAGGGTGGATAACGTGATGGCATTTCTGCAAGACCTAAGAAGGTCCATGGCGGATCGAGAAAAAAAGAAAGAACAGGTAGCACAAGTCTACGTCGGACCGTGTCTTGGTCTAGGTCACTAATACTTTCCCATGTTTTATCTGTTTCGTAGTCATTTTTCTTTTTCCGGCCCTGCGTGGAAAAGTAGAGTGTATGCCTTCTTTCATTTGACACCTGGCTCTGAGTGGCCACAAAGACAAGTTTTATCTTACAAACTAGACATAAGACAAAGATGGTTTCTCAACTGGGCACCGATACCCCTCTTTTGACTTTGGACACCTGGCAGAAGTGGTTTCCCAACTGGACACTGATAGATAACTCTCAGACATATGCTTTTTTGATCAAAATCTAATACAAAACCTAAATTACAAAAAAAATAAAAATTAGAAATCTAAATTTATAATGTATTAATATATAAATCAAGTAATATAATATATTATTAAGATATTTATTAATTAACATGTTACATTAATATAATATATTATACATTAATGATACTTAATTTATACATTACATAAAGATATTAATTAATTAATACTTTAATTTAATATATTTATGTATTAATACATTGTTTAGTAGATACTTCATATATTTATTAATTAATTAATAGATTAATACTCTTCTACATTTATGTAATATTATATTAATATATTTATACAATATTAATGTAATCCTTTATTATTACATTAATTATGTATTAATACATTACTAATGTATGAAAAATGTGTTACTTTATTAATTAATTAATATAATATATTATTCAAATTTTTATTAATTAACATGTTACACTAACACATTACATTATACATTAATTAATAAATAATTAATATATTTATTAACAAATATATTAATACTTTTGTACTTTAATGTAATATTACATTAATATATTTATAATATTACATTAATGTATTTATATATTATTAATGTATTTCGCACTTTTCTTCTTTTCGCCTTCACCATCGCCATTGTTGAATCGCTCAGGGAAAGTCTCCTTTGAGCCTTTCCGGGGTTGTATTTTGAAAACATCCTTTTTTTGCATTTCGTCTTTTCCATCGTTGTTGTTGAATCGCTCATAATTCACACACCAAAGAAATCATCTCTACGAAAGTCTCTTGGAGTTTCCAGGACTACAGAAGCCCATGGAGACCTTTTTCAGGCACATAATAGATGGCACAGGTCACAACAACACAACTAAACCCACCTCCAATGTAAATCAACAACTTGCCTTGCAATCATTTAACATGAAATTTAAACTAAGATTGCCATTTTGAGAGCAAACCTAGGCGTTAAAGCACCGTTTTACTCACTTTCAAGTATTGTAATGGTTTATAGTATTACAAAACAACCTCAGCACATAAACCCTAATCCTTGATAGAATTTAGAATTTTTTTATTTTGCATAAGAAATTATTTTTAACATTTTAAATAAAACGTAAAGAAAAGAAGCAAATAAATAAACAATTTAATTAACATTGAATTCCCAACACTTCGTAATTCACCAGTTAATGGATAATGAATCACCGACGAATAAAAACGGACCAATTAGAAGGCGACATGTGATTTCACCTCGGAAACCTTTGCGTGCATGTATAGTATTTTTCGTGCAAGCTTCGTATTGGAATTGGGTAGTAGAATGCGTTTTCCCTATCTTTATCTTTATCCCGTATATGCGGAGTACAGAGTACAGATTTAATTGGAATGTCCTCAGCGTGAAGGCTTAGCTGATTATCATATTTCTTATTAAAAAAATTATCTTCATATTAAATTACATATCACAAATCACATTCAAGTTTTCATATTTAACTTTTAAATCTTTATCTATTACTTAGATAAAAAAAATTTGCATGTGGCTATTAATGGAAAGTAGACTGATAAAGCATGATGTTTATTGTTTGTTATGATATATACTCCACATCTGGTCGCAAAGCAGAAGTCAGTGCTTCTAAGTAGCCATACCCGTTGTACATTGCACTCAGTCATAATAATATGTACGCAATGTTAATGTGAGTAGTAGGAAGATGAGTAGTTGTAGGTAGGGAATGTCCATGAGTTTTTTTTAGTTGTTTAGGGAATGCCGACCAAAAACTAGTGAATGTGACTATTTGTAGGAACCTGAGAATTTCCTCTAGCTTACTTGAACTTTGGAGGTTGCAGACTCATGCAAATACTCATAATTTAGTTTCGAAATTGATATCATTATTTGCAAAATTTAATTGACTTCCAACAGATATAATTTGTTTTCATTTTCATTATTTTATCTAATTTTATTTTATTTAATTTTTTTTTAAAATCACTCCAGCTGACATTATGATTCAGTGAAATGAAATGAAAAATTTAGAAAAATTTATATTCAAAATCCTTAAAATGTTCTTTTCAAAAGGGTATTTTTATATTTTACTTTTAAGTAAAAATTAAGATAGATACAAGGTAGGGGAAAATATGTGTTTAAAATTTTCAACATTTTCAGCTTAGTCAACTTAAAAAAATTCTAGAAATTATAATATTCATCCGTTAGATTCAAAATTATAGTCATAATAAAATAGATTCTCTGTGGATTGTTGCAATGTATTTAGTTTGTTAAAAACAAAAGTTTAATAATGGATACATTGTTGGGGCAAAAAAAAAATCATTATCTTTCCTTTCATGTTTAAGGAACAAACTGTTAAACAATTGTCAACTTGACATATCAAATCTCAATAAAAAAAATTTGAAAAATAGTTAGTGGAAAGCTAACACAATTCTTCACAAGTTTTGTTTTTACTGTAAAGTGAAATTCTAAATAAATAAATAAATACTTTTGTATACCGGAAGTTGAAGAATTTGTGAAAATATAGTTTTTTTCTCATAAAACAAGCAAAATAGACACCCATCTTCATGATTTCACCCAAGTGTTTTCATATGTTTTTATAATCTATGGAACAAGATACAATGCAAAATAATGGAACCCCTTCTCCTTCTAATGGAGCAATATTTAACATCACCCGATAGTCATCTACATGAAGGGTTTTTACTTCCTCAAACCTCAATTGTGATAAGGTTTTGTACCTTCTATAATATTCTTGAAATTCCATATATGGCTAGCCCCATATGTATGAGTAACAGGGGTTAACGTGGTACCCTGTTGTTGTCTACAGAATCAGAGGATGCATTTGAGAAGAGACTACATTAGAAAAAACACATCAAGACACACACATACTCAAGAAGCATTTGTGGGAAGGTTAACCAATCTCCTTTCTATTCCATCTTCATGAGTATATATACATAGGAGAGATGGTTGGAGCAATTGCACCTGATCCAACTAATTCTTATTTAGATGCATTTATCCCCTATGTACATTTACTTACATTAGTACATGTGTTCACATATTATATTATGCTAATGTATATGTATAATATATTATGAATATTACAAGGGCCTAAGAGGCCTCCCAACATCTCCCCCACACTCAAATCCTTTCTCATCTCAAGCAAGTGTGCAGATAGCTACTGACCTGATACTCTTTAGCCTTCATCTTCAATTTGGTAAGTGCTTGTGAAGTCAATGACTCTCGTATTTCTTTTCTCCCACCCAACAACGGTCCTATTGATCCTATTGTTACACCTTTCTCTTTGGTTCTTTCGGAGTGGTGAGTGGCTCATCCCGAGCTCATCTTGCTCCTACATACACCCTATGGTGGAACATCGTGCTTCCACCAACCTACCATTTCTTTTTTTTCTGGATTCAAAGGTCACAACTCAGAAACTATTCTACAACTTTTATACCAGGGGGCGCAATCATTTCAATCATTCTTGTTCCATCATCTTGTATTTCATCTCTCATGTGTGTGTCTCATCATCTTATGTTTCTTTCTTGAATTCCTTTATACACTACCAACATGATCATTATCAATGCTCAATCTTTCAATGCTTTATTGTTCATCATGAAACTGGTTTCTCTGTTGCTTTGCAATCATGGATGTACTTCTTTCTACTTTTATGGTATCTAAGAATATATGGACTTGCATATTACATGAAGGAGTACTTGACTACAACTTGACTCAACGGCTCAATGAAAAAAAAAATTTACTTGTCGACAGGATGTCAACTGACGTTGGTGAGGAACCAATCTTGTCGGCTAAAAGCCGACTTACATTCCAATGATGGAGGGGATCACATACCTTTAAAATATGCACGTTTAACCCCTCCTTTAGACTCTATTTTCAATTCAGGTTTTACAATGAGCATGACTCAATGGACCAACATCATATATATTTTTCATTTTTCCTTTTTGATTCTACTAGTAACTCGACTAGACTCAGAACCAACTAACTGGACTATAAAATCAACTTGACTTCCTTTTATAGAAAAATCCACATTGTGACTCAGACCCATATACTATCGACTGAGAATGTCCAATGACTTGGACTCTCATGAACTCAATATTATCAAAAGAGAATCAAAGATCATGCGCTACATTATTTTGGTAATTCATCAGACATAATGTACATATATCATTGTTTCATAATTTTTCATGGGACTAGATCGACCAGGTCTCCCAACAATTGGAGGAAACCTTCTAGCATTCAAATTGCTTCACTCATCGGTAGTATTGATACCCATATCATTATATTTTATACTCAAGAGATTGAGTAGTGATCCACTTGCATTAGTTTACTCTATCATCGAAATAATACTAAGTGAAAATAGGGAGATACAAAAGATGTCACAAGACAACCTTCCAATAGAGAAACTAAAGAAAATGGTCGGGTGAAGTCGATTGACTAAAGAACATTTAATGCCCAGTCACATTATGTTTGTATCCCCACTTCTCAACTCCTCATATAGTTCTATTCGATTGCATAGGCAATCTGCTTCATTTATGCATGTTCTCCCCCTATTTAAAAAAACAATGGCCATTCGCCACCCTCGTGTCCATCAATTTGCTTCGCTCTATCTGGAAAGGATTTTCTCCCATGGATTTCTTTGGAAGAGGAATATTTGATGAAATATGTGTCAAGTTGTATAAATTTGGTGCTCAAAGTTGCCCACGGCTTCATAAACTCCTTTCAAGAGTAGAAGAGTATAAACCTAGCACTGGGGAAGTCGATCTCATCAACCAAATTGAAGGTCCGTGAATGTGGTGTCGACCCAACCAAGACCGCACCCTTGACAAATACCACGAAGAAATAAATTTATGTCGAGGGGAAAGAATACTTCCATTTCTTAGAAATACACTGTTTCTTCATGTAGATTTATAGTTGATGCACTATTGGTCTGGATTCGATGCAACAACGTTATCTTTCTACTTCATGCCATTCCAACAAAAATGATGAAAATCGACTTCCTTTTGAGGTTTGGGTTATGGGACAACTTGGTTGTTGTTGTGGAAGGATCATTAGCCAACTATAGTGAGATGGAGAAGAGGGTTACTTACAAATAGATACAAATGGGTGCAGGCGAGCACATGTATTT
This sequence comes from Picea glauca, assembly GCA_000966675.3. Lineage (NCBI taxonomy): Eukaryota > Viridiplantae > Streptophyta > Pinopsida > Pinales > Pinaceae > Picea > Picea glauca. Next base: position 1,551,116 of record JZKD02S2011033.1, read on the forward strand.
TTACAATGGTGTTCATTAAATGATATCAAAAAATAGAAAACATATGATTTTTTTTAACTCCATCACACTTTGTATTCTATGAAAAATGTATTATGCATTATGGTGTTCCATGCATATGAGTGCTACAGATCATGCACACGAGTATCATTGATTTCCTCCAACATGAAAACACAGACAATTTCTTCAAATATGGTTTTGTAGATACACAATTCTCTACACCTATTCTTCTTGTTTCCATACACTTTGATTTCAAATTAAAGTGTGATATTTACTCCAACAAGTTTATGTAAATATCAAACCCTACGCAACAAAATTAATAAATTTACAAGCTCATAAGCATCTTTTAGACTAACTTGTTTTTATTTGTAGACTTCTTTCATGGGGCTCTCACCCATGAGAAAGAAGGTCGCTCCAATATCCTCTTCAATGCAAGGTTCTTGATTACCACCAGCATTTCAAACAACGATTCCATGAGAATCTCAAGAAAATATTCCTTCCAATATCAAAGTCCCAGATCAAGTCACACAACAATGGAGCCAAAGTGTTGTAGTCTATGGAATCAAAGGATGAATTCAAGAAGAGACTACATTAGGGAATATACATCAAGAAAGACATGCACATACTCAAGAAGTATTTGTAGGAAGGTTAACCAATCACCTTTCTATTCCATATTCAAGAGTATATATATACATAGAAGAGATGGTTGGAGTGGTTGCACCCGCTCCATCTAATCCTTAGTTATATGCATTTATTCCCTACGTACATTTACTTACACATTAGTACATGTGTTCACATATTATCTTATGCTAATGTCTATGTATAATATATGATGACTATTACAAGGGCCTAAGAGGCCTCCCAACACACCCTCTCTTACCATGGTGGTCAACACACTAGGTCAACTTGTGAGAGGCATAAAATGAAAAATAATGTAACCCCTTCTCCTCCTAGTGGCCCAGTATTTAACATCCCCTGATAGCCATCTAGGGTTAGGGTTTCAAATTCCATAATCCTCTATTTTGACAAGGTTTGGACCTTCTAGAATCTTATTGAAATTCCATACATGGCTAGCCACATATGTATGAGTCAAAGAGGCTAACGTGGCACCCTCTCATACCATGGTGGTTAACACAGTAAGTCAACTTGCGAGAGGCATAAATTTTACATATGAACTCCTACGTACGTGATTCTTGCATTGTTGGAAAGGTATTGATGTGTAGATTAACATCATGTGGTTGAAGCTAGAGATGGGAAAGTTTTGAACCCCAAAAAATGTCATTTGATGCATCAAATGGATCTAGAAATTTTTAGACCCCAATTTTTGAAATTGGGACTTGCCGTTAAAATGACCCTCCAAGTTGATTCCACCTATTTTTTCCACTTTGAAAGAACTGAGATAGATGTAAAATAATACAATGATACAATCTGGATCATTCACACACCATTGCGTCCATAATGAACATTTATAGAATTTTTATAATTGTTCATGTTAAAAATTTTCTTAATCCAAATCCAAGTGCCTTTCATGCTCTCTTGAATGAAAGGTATATATTTGATGGGCACTTGTGCTCATCAAGTAATTTTTTTTATGACATGTTTCTTTTTTAAACTACCCTTCACATGATGTTTTATATCTATTTTTTCTTATCATTTAAATATTATATATTATATGTGTTTTTGTTACTTCTATTATAATGAAAAATTTCTAATACTTTTGTATAGGGACATGCACAATGGTACAAAGGTAGTTTGTTCAATGGTCACAAGAATCAAGAATGGGATAGGGCATATAGATTTCAAATCATCGGGTAGTAGCACAAGATGTCTACTATCTTCACCATGACTATCTATTTTTTGTATGTCCAAGCTCCCAAAGTAGGCCATGTGCTTCTAGGCATATTCCATTTAAAACCTTTAATATCCTCCTAATTGTTTCGATTAATCCAATCCCTCTTATCTTACCCTTTAATTGTGGCTTGTTTTACCTTGATACTTCAATATCATCTACTACCAATACTAAAGAAACTAAATAAAAACTCTCAAAATCAAATAGAAAATCTCTATTTCATCTAGATAAACAAGGAAAGTCACTTTTATTATTTCTATTGGACAACAAAAAGACCCTTCAATTTCAGTATTCCTTCCCCATAGGTTTGTATTTTATATAGCATATTGRTGRCCCATAGGTGTGGSTGTGCCACGTGAGTCTCAAYCTTCAAGTTTCAAGCTTCARYGTGCATAGTGTTGGATTACAATKTGCATGATGTGACTCTCAACCTCCAAGTTTCAATGTGCATGGTRCAGGATTRCAATTTGCATGATGTGAGTTGCRATAGAGATGGGATTTTTCTAKCACACCTAAAGACCCACTATGGGMACAATTTGTGCATATCTCACGTCTCATTTCGGAGTCTCAACATCGTGGGTGTCCTTACCAGAATACACTGAAACAATTTTTTTTTCTGAAATTTACTATGCAAACTATTACAATTGGGAATTTTTATTTTATGAATGGTCCATTTAACACCCTTAAAAAAACTGTCATTGCATTCAAATTATATATTCTATTTATTTGAAATACGAAGTTTCATCTTGGTTGAATTTTTATTGTTTTTGTTGGACGGGAAATGGCTGAATCAAAATTCTAAATCTTATATGACCAGATTCCATTTGAAATTATATATGATGAATACACATCTAACATGGTGATATCATACTACCCTCCACGGTTTTGACGCGGTTTGAAGTTTTCTTTTTATTTTGTTAATGGCGAACAAGAGAATAAAAGAAGGACAATACTTGGTAATGGCGAACAAGAGAATCAAACAAGATATATGGTGAGCAAGAGAATCAAACAAGATAAATATGATGACAATAGAATTGGACAAACTAAAATTGATTTGAATATATGTATAACCGGCCAGTAGGTAACCAAAACAGCTCTATCATTTAGCAACCAGAATAGATAGTTTATTTAATATCACAGAGGTCTGGGTGGTGTAGTTGGTTATCACGTTAGTCTTACACATTAAAGGTCCTCAGTTTGAACCTGGGTTCAAATATCTTGTACTGTTAGTGATTGTAGTAAACAGCTTGAGTGGGCCTAATGGTTAAGAACATGTGTTTCCTCTTAAGAGGTCACAGGTTCAAATCCAGAGGGGGTAGGATATGTATACCTTCGTAGACTTTACCAGTCAAATCGCTGGGCGGAGGAAGGTCCCTTGTCCCACAAACAAGGGGGTCTCATACACCAATTTGGTATGCTGGCTTAGCCGTGACCTTAAAAATAGATTATTATTATTATACTCAGCTTCTTGTTTGAGCATGAAAATTTATATTATAAGTGTTCACCCAGGCGACCTGGCAAGGGAATGTATTTTTATTCTTAGGAGATTTGATTCGGTAACAGCTGTAGTTATGATATGCCAACGAAATTAAGAATTAGAATTGGATGCGCATCTCTTCTGCGTATGATGGAATATAAGTTGATGGATGGTATCTTATCGATTAATTCTTGCTAAAAAAGCATAATAATCCAATTAATTAGTTGGACATGTTAGCTAGAATAGCTCAGTTGGTTAGAGCGTGTGGTTGTTAATCACAAGGTCGGAGGTTCAAACCCTCCTTCTAACGGTTAATTATACATTTAGATATAAAAAATAACAAAGTTGTTATTTTAATTATATATATACAAACACACATTTTTATCACTCTATTTCCTTTCAAAAATAACAAATTTGCTTTTTTAATTATATATATACAAACACACATTTTATCCACCATCATTTACAAGAAAACAAAAAACACACATTTTTATCACTCTATCTCCTTTCAAAAATAACAAATTTGCTTTTTTAATTATATATATATACAAACACACATTTTATCAACCATCATTTACAAGAAAACAAAAAAGTTTGTAAATTTTTGGAATAAAAGATGGATGAAAAACAAACAAGTAGGTTTGTATTAATTATACATTTAGATATAAAAATAACAAAGTTGTTTTTTTAATTATATATATTGTTTGTATTAATTATACATTTAGATATAAAAATAACAAAGTTGTTTTTTTAATTATATATATATACAAACACACATTTTATACTCTATTTCCTTTAAAAATAACAAATTTGTTTTTCTTATTATATATATACGAACACACATTTTATCAACCATCATTGACAAGAAAATAAAAAAGTTAGTAAATTTTTGGAGTAAAAGATAGATGAGAAACAAACGATTTGTAAAAATTTTTAATAAAAAAATAGAAGTAAACTTAAAGTTGAATATGAAAGATTGAATATGATTTTTATCATGTGAAAGGAGCCTTTGATAGAAAATTTAAGGTTGTGAGTGAAAACATTTGATAAAGATGTATAAAGGTTGTATGTGAAAACATTTGATAAAGGTTGCGAGTGAAAGTAAAAGGTGTATACATTAATGGAATAAAGATGGAGGACCACAATTTAGTTAATGATCAATCTTCATTATTGATGATGATGATTAACGTCCACTTAGACCGAATTGGTCTATCAGGCCTTAAGAGGGTAAATGATTACTTACGATTTTTTAGAATTTTGATTTTGTGCTCGAAAAGCATTAAGAGAAGCTTTCCAAGATCACCATACTTTTGTTGAGTTAAGAGGTTAGGAAGGTTGGTAGTGTGACAATATTTTGAAAATGAGATCTAATCTGGGTATAGGCTGGACAATCAAAGAGAAAGTGCTTTTCATCTTCAACCTTCTTAGTGTCACAAATGTGACACATTCTTTAATCCCATGGCGTTTTAGGAATTGACCAATGCCCAGTTTCACTATGGAGCTCGTGAGAATTTGTTGGTATCTTAGCAATGTTTATTTTTTTATTTACACTTGTCAAAACAAATAGATAATTTTGATCTCCTGGATTAGGGTGTATTACATCCTTATAATACCTTAATTTTATTTTTTCCTCTAACTCTTTATCATACCACATTTTCTCCCTAAATTTTGATTTGATGATATTTTTAATAGTATCTTTATTCTACAAAATGGTGTCTTCCATGATTCCCCAATAGTTTAGCCAAGACCATGCATCTTTATGCCATCCTCGTTTGAGTCGATGGTGGTTACTATTCGAATTTGAAGAAATTTTAGGAAGCATATTGTCCTCCATGTTGTTTAACTTGTTATTATACATTAGGTATCTAGTCATAGCCATGCTCTCAATGGGGGAGAGGCTTGTTTCTAAGAGGAGGATGGGATAGGGTGTATTTCCTTTAATTTTGAGATTATAGGTTATAAAATTCTTTTGTATTTTCTCTATCTTTCTCTAGTATTCACGAGAGATACTACAACCCCAAACTTCACATCCATAAAGAATAGCAAGTGTAACATGAGTCTCAAAGAGGAGTTTCTTCTTATCCCAACTCCAAAGATCGATTGATTTCAATTTTTTTCAAGCCCGTAATAATCTTCCCATCCCCCAATAATCATTTTCTCAATGCTATAATTTCAATTGACTTGCGGTGAGTATCAATTCCAAGATAGTTGTATGAAGTCACTTCCTCCAAGTTGTTGTTGTCATACACAAAGGTATCATAAGTGATCTTATTGGATTTAATAATCATGACCTTACTCTTATCAGTATGGATTCTTAGTTGGTTTTCAATATCACGGGGAATCCTTGCCATAAGAACAATATCATCATCATGAAGAAGAACATTGGTGACTATACCAATGAGAGTAGCACCGACACAACCTGCTTTTTTCCAAGAAATCTTCTAACTTGTCAATGTATATTTCAAAAAGTGTAGGGAACAAGGGACAACCTTGTTTGACTCCAATATTCCAGTTAATCTCTTTCAGCCATCCCTCAATGTTTTTAAACTTAGAAATAATGTTCTCATACATCCTTATTGCAACGAACCTCAACTCGAGAGAGAATTTTATCTCTTCCAACCTATTCCAAAGTTTTTTCCTAGGAACCATGTCAAAAGATTTTCTAAAGTCAACAAAACAACAAAAAATATTGGTTTTAGTATTTTAGAACTCCTCTGCAATGATCCTAAAGGTAACAAGATGGTCCACAATTGAATGATATATCCTAAATCCAGCTTGGCCTTTAGCTCTTTTACCATGAATTTCTAGCCAAAGGATACTTTTCTTTTCCCAAATAATTCCATAAATCTTGGCTAAAATCCTACTAACAATAATGTTCCTATAATTAGAGGGAATGTTTCTATCCCCATTTTTAAAAATATGAACAATGAGGCTTTGCGTATAGGGTTTAGGGAACCCTTGCTTGACTCCTAAATTGAAGAGCTTGTGTATGTGAGGGATAAGGATAGGCCCTCCGATTTTAAAAATTTCAGCTTGGTAGCCTTCAATGTCTTTAGATTTCCCATTTTCAATACGCTTAACCCCAAACTCTATGTCATCTAAATAAAAAAACTTCATCCTTTGTAGGGACAATAGGAATGGTGTCCATGGCATTAAGGAACTCGTAAAGACTTCTAAGGTAGGAATCCCAATCCTTTAAGGGAATCATAATATTTTATTTAGTATTGCGTTTCAAAATTTGGCTCCAGAACTTCTTAAGATCTAGATTAGATAGTTTTGAAATCTACTCTTGCCTTTTTATTGATATAGTACATTTGTTTCCTTTTAATTAGGGATTTGTACGTATTTATCTTATCGAGTTTTAAGGACTCATTGGAAACATCCCTAATGACTTTCCTAGCAATTTTACATTCATTATCATACGAAGGGTTGGTCATTCTATTATTCTTTTTACATGACACCTTGAAAGAGAACTTGTTAATAGAAGTGGAAATGGTAGTTGTAAAATTATGATAAAGTTCTTCAATATTTTCCTTATAAGTTAGGATATTTAATTTACTATTTAAATCCTTTAAGAAAAGGTCAACTTTACTTTAGTCAAAGCACAATTTCCTTTGATAATCAGAATTCTCTTCAATAGCACTCATGTGCATGGAAAAGTTTAGAGTTAGGGTTAAAGGTTTATGATCGGAGTCGGGTTCATGGACATTTAAAAGGTCAAAAGTTGTTATTTTGTTGGAAACATGGATATTAGATATCACATAATCCACGACACTACTACCTAGCCCATGAATACAAGTCATTTGGTTGGAGTTTGGCCACTTCATTACTCCATTGCAAATTATTAGGTCTTGAGAGCTGTAGAGCTTGACCAACTCAATACCAAACAAATTATTAATTAGGTCTTTAGAGCTTATTTTGTAGCTATTAGATAAAATGAGGTCCTCATCTAGACATAAAGGATTATGGTTGGATTCATTACTTAAAAGAGTATCTTGTTTAGTTGCAGTCTTAGCATTAAAGTCTCCTAGAAGGAGGATATTACCTTCATTTTTCAAACTATAAATATCTTGTTCTAAATTATTATAGGGAGAATTGCTATCTAGATTTTTTTTCTTATAAAAAGTAGAATTAATAGGTGCAAAATAACAAATTTATATATATATCTTCTTAGCATTGGTGTTTGAAATTTCTATCCAAATGTATTGATTGAGAGGGTCGATGTTGTGAAGTTGAATACAAGGAGAAATATTCTTTCTAATATAACAAGCTATGCCTCCTATCCCTCTACGATGGGACTTTTTGTTCCATGCTGACCACAAGAAAAATCCTTCTATGTTAGGGGCCTTAGACTCCTCATGCTCCCAAGTTTCAACTATCTAACAAATAATATCAATATCACTCAGGATCCAACTTATCATAGGACCTTTGCACCATGGAAAGCCATGAGAGTTTCAAAAATGGATCCTGAGTGTCTCAAATTCCTATTTATTATTATCCTTCTAGTCTCTATCCCTAGAAATAACTTTTTGTTTTCTAATTATTTCCCATTTCCTTCTTTCCTGTCTTCTTTTACCTTTTTAACTTCCTTAATTCAACTTGGTCTTTAGGAATGAGGCCTTTATTTATAAATATTTGTGGCCCTTTTAAGCTCGGATATTTATTGAGTATGCTATATTTATGGTCATTGCAACTTACTTTGACACATATCAACCTATCTTTGTGATCAATTATTTTTCCTAACCTTTTTGCTTCTATGAGGTAAGTTGTATCAATTAAGACAAAAGGTTTAGTTTGTGAACTTATTGTCTTTACAACCTCATGCAAGTGGACCCATCATTGCCAAAATTTTTACCAGACTACTTAGAGAAACTAAGGATTATGATGTTAAAGGAAATTTATTATATTTGTTGATAGGCACATTATATAGTAATCGAAAATTTTACCAAACTGCTTAGAGCAACTAAGGATAATGATGTTAAAGGAAAATTATTATGGATAATGATGTTAAAGGAAAGTTATTATACTTGTAGATAGGCATATTATATAGTAATCGATTAAGACTCAAATAGATTTTTCAATTCTATTAAATTTTATTAATTTCACAATGTATTATAAAGTTTTTAAAATATATTTTATTAATTTTATTTTTTTTCAAAAATAAAAATAGTTTTTTTATTTATAAAATTTGAAAATACTAATTCTAAATTAATTGAAAATAATGGCATCACAATTTTCATCCAATTTTAATTGAAATTTTCAAATTAATATATTAATTTAAAAATAAGAAAAAAAAAATTAAAAATTTACACCTAGCTATAACATTTAGAGTTATCGTCCTTGTCAATAAATACAACAAGTCCATAGTGGAGAGGGAAGGTTAGTGGAAACGACCATCGAGTGACCTGGTATATTAAGACTGGTTTAAATCCTTGAGCTACTGAGTTGTTGAGGCACTTGAATTATTAGATCTCGTTTAATGCTCTAAGTTAATGTCCATGGAACTTTTCATGAAATAACCACGTCACCTCATGTTATCAAACTAATCGGTAAGTGCAGACACAAAATGATCTCCCTAGCTTCACTACAAAACTAGAACAAAACAAGACAACACACTACTCTTTCCTTAGATTTCAATTATCAAATGAGAAATGGATCTAGGACATACCTTTTAAATATCGAAGATCTAACTTCCCCAATGCAATCCAAGCTCCATCGCGAGGCTTATGGAAAAATATCTACAAAAGAACACAAGCCAATGAAGACAAGATTAACATAGCCTACTTGATATGAAACTATGCATGTGATCAAGGAATCATGCAATATGGACAAATAAGATTCATATAGGAAACAAAAGTGCGTTTGTATTAAATAATAGAAAAAAAGATTACAACCAAATCCTTGATGTTGTAAGGTCCCTTCCGACTGTCCCTCATTTCCCACACACTTTTGATCCACGGATTTTGTGACTATAGATCTGAAAGTCACTCACAATCTATCTTGACAAATCAAAGCTAAAAGCCACTCTAACCAAGCTAACAATCTCAAGCCAAATTTCCAATCTAACTTTCTCCATGAGAGATCCTCTCCTTTTATAAGCTGAAGAGGATAAGGTGAGGAGGTTAGGATGATCCAACTAAATTATAAAAGCAAGTGAGATCCAAAACAATCAGAAGCCACCTCACCAGAGATGCTTCTCCTTCTAGAAGCATCGAGAATATGCTCATTTTTCCCACGTACGAAAATCATCACACCCTTAGAACTGAGCAGAGTGTGATAACGTCACAGACTAGGTTTAGTATAGCATGTGACGATCGGGGATCGTCTCACCCATAACATTAGGTAGAGTACGATGATCCTCCTTAATAGGGTTTTTACAAAGGAAAATACAACTTCTTCTCTCAGGCAAAGTTCTTCTCCCTTCTTTCTTCAAGAATTCAGGCCACTGATCCTTCTAAATACAAAGGATATTCTTACATCATTAACGGTCATAGGGGTGACAAAAATAATGTGTAATAGAGAGCCCCCCAAAGTATGAATTTAGAACAGAGTGATAGCTGAAATACTTTGTCGAGTGTGTGTAGGGAACAAGGAACACATCGGTCGGAAGCCTGCCCAAAAATAAGGAAATACAGTACAATAATATGTCATCATTGAGGTAGGCATTCCCATACTCATAATACAAATGACTCAAAGCATAAATGTCGACATGCAAAGGTCCATGTCAATCAATGCAAGTCATGGCCACCAAGCATACACTGTGGATCCATGCCATTATGACTTAAATATGAACATAGCCACCAAAAATACATTGTGGATCTATGTGATAAAGACTCAAATTTGAACATAGCCACAAGACATACACTGTGGATCTATGCAATGGTACAATATGAATATACTCCAACGCAACCTGAAACTGTCAGAAAAGATCCAGGGTCTTCATCTCCACCACTCTATTGTATGAATCTAACCATGTGAATACATGTGTGGAAGTCGAATATGGTAGAAACCACCTGATTACCGGTCATTAGTGAATATTGTTAACAGGTGAGAGGGAAATCACCATTAATTTCAATGACTCCCAAGGTATACTAGTACAATCCAACAGGTGTGAATTAATGAGTTGAAGTCGAACACTCGGTGGAATCTCTCAATCAAGGGTCAATAATGAAAACCCATTGTCGAAAGTGAGGAAACCTTCCATTGAGGCATGCAAGTTCCAACGTACCAATTAGTTTCGTAATATGATTCATGGATAATGAGTTGAAGTCGACTAGAAAAGACTCGTTAGAGGAGGGCCTTAATGTATCCCCCATCAATGACACAAAACATGTAACAAGATTTGAGGTAGATCAGAGTAAAAAGTGATTCAAGACTGACTCAGGGATGGTCGACACAATAAAAAGCTTAAGGACTGTGGAAATGGTCGATGCAATAGAAGGATTTTCGGGTTGAACTTCTCCTTGAAAATATTGACGATACGACAATTGTCTTGGAAACACTGACTCAACAACAGGGATCACTGACCAATTTGTAATCTTATAAAGGAGTATGAGCAAGAGACAAGTGGATTTTCCAACCTAGACACAAAGAAAGTGAAAGGGTGTCATGTTCAAAGGTGACTCTTTCATAGAATATAGGTTTAGATACATTTATTTCCCAATTCCCCCCCCACCATTTCTGGCGAGTACCTCTTAATTTTTACACAAGCTTGAGGAGGATAACATATGATTGAATTGTAAGCTCATCCTTTGGATGAGTCCTTCAGAGTATTTTTAACGAAACCTAGGAAGGAGTGGTTCGGTCCCATATGGGTCTTTTGATGCTTGTTTAATAATTCCAAAGAGAGAAACTCAAGGGTTTTTCAATTTTAGAGAGTCTGAAAAACACTTAAAGAGAACTCCGTCAGGTCCTTTTTCATAAATTAATCCCACGAGACCAAAAAAGTGATAACCTACCGCTCGTTGGATGTTTTCTTCAAATACTTTTACGAGTGTGAAAGAACAAGGTCCCTCGACAATCTTTTCAGGTTTAGAGAGTCTGAAAAGAGATTAAAGGGAACTCCATGGGGTTCCTTTTTCGTATAGCCTTTATGAGTCTGAAAAAGTGATAAAAGTATACTCGGTTACATTCTCATTGATTTATGAGAACGAGAAAGAACGAAAACTAAGCTTGGGATTGTTTTCATTTTTACGCAAGCTTAAAACAAAAGAAAACTATGCTTGGGATAGATTTTATTTTTACACAATCTTAAAAACTAAACAAAACTATAATTGGACTTGGTTTCATTTTTACACAAGCATGAACCAGAGGAAACTATGCTTGATGTAGGTGGTTTTATTTATACATATGCTTGAACCATAGAAAACTATGCTTGGACTTCCCAACACATAACACAAGGATGGTTGTTACTTAGCCCCCAGCTTAAGAAACTAGTGGCTTAACTTAAGCATGAAGTCCAGAGGCTGAAAGCATTGTCCCCTAAGATTCATTTCATCCAATAGAACAGGGGGAGGAAAGGAAGCTTCAAATACTATACATAAAGAAGTACTTGACTCAATCGAAGAGGGGGAAAATCTATTTCATTTTTTAACGAGCTTAACATGAGAACAAGAAATATGCTTTCGAATATAGGTTCAATCCTTAGACCTCCATTTCATTTTTTAACGAGCTTGACATAGAAACAAGAACTATGCTCGTAATATTTGTTTTATTTTTTAGCGAGGTTGCTACAGAGATGCAAAAACTATCCTCACAACCTCTATTTCATTTTTTAACGAGGTTGCCAAAGAGACACAAAAACTACCCTCGTAGTTGGTTTCATTTTTTAATGAGTTTGAAATCAGTAAACCATGTTCAAAGATGGTTTCATTTTTTAATGAGCTTGAAATCAGAAAACCATGCTCAAATCTCCTCTTCTTGATCATGGATTCTAAGAGGACAATGCTCTGGAAGGAAACCATGTCAAGGGACAACACTCGGTCATGGATCCCAAGAGATATTCACTGAATGGAAGAACAACGCTCTGGGAAGACACCATATCGAGGGTTGCGACGGGGGTAAGGAGATCAAGCTCTAAATAACCTATCTAAGAGATAACCATTTCCACTACCGGATCCAAGTTATCTTTATCAGCAGCGGAAGTCATGGGAGACAATGCCACATAATTGACCCGTGGCAGGATTGATATCGTATGCATATATGAACCATTTAGGGAAGTCATTTAGTTGACGGTCAAGTCAGGACCAATAAACAAAAGTTGATAGAAAGTTACCACGCGTTCATCATGCAGGAAAGATATCACACGAAAAAGAGTGGATGCAATAGCTTTCATGGCATAGACATAATCTCGCCCAAAGAGCAAATCGAAATCCAAGGGGTCTTGAACTACCATGACGTCAATAAAGACAACTTTCCCTCCCAAAGTTATGAGAAACTAAGGAAGTATCCCTAAAGAGTGACTGGTTCTTCTGTTAAAATCTAACAGAGTCTGGGTAATTGGCACAAGCTGAGGATAACCCAAAGCTTGCCAAGCAATAGAGGACAAAATACTAACAAACAGACCTTCATCTATCAATGTCTAAGGAATGTCTTGACCACAAACTTGTACTTTAATCTTGAAAGGAATGTTAGAGGGAAGACAAGGTCCAATTAGTGCACCCCAATAAAAAAGGATGGACTCATTACTTGCAGGAGGTTCCATGGGAAAAGGAGGAATGCCCCCCGACATGGTAGATTCTGTATCAACGAGAAAAAGGTGGGTAGTATTGGGTTTACTCTCTAGTGGGAGAGTAGGATCGACCGATGAAGATATCAAATTGACCACTTGAGTTGCACTCTCTAAGGAGAGAATGGGGTCAACGGGTGGAAACAGATCGACCACTTGAGTTACACTCTCTAAAAGGAGAGTGGGATCGATTGAGGATGGAACCAGATCAACCAATTTGTCAATTAGTGCAACTAAGGACATGACTAGATGGACTACGTGATCAACCAGACTAACCGACGAAGGAACCAGATTGATCATTCCATGAACTACAGGTGGGTTGACAGTAAGCTTGCGATAAGCATCTAGAAGTCGAGGCTGGGAAATAGTCGTGTCTTCTAGTAATTTTGAGGCTTCGTCCATACAAGGGAAAAGGTGAGTTTGATGACACCCCCCACATAACATACATAGGAAATCAACTCTACTTTTCTTCTTCTCAATGATATCTTGACTAGTTGACGAGAGGTCATCAACATGTTGTTCAGAGGCTGACGACATGGATTGGTAAGGGTGTGTAGACCATGATTCTATAACCTTGGATAGACTAGGTAAATCCTTAATAATATGGCTACCTTTACGAAGCCTACAAGGGTACTTGGGCTTACAGGTTGTTTGGGTGATCTCGACATCATCAACTCTCCCAACATGATTAACATTAACTGGTTTCTTTCTAACATGTCTGGTAGTGGTTGAAATTTTGAACCCTTTCTTATTTTTCTTCTTATTATTCTTCCTTTTCTTCTTCTTCTTATCCACCGAGTGGCTAGCTTCAGATCTTTCACTTGGCGAAGAATATGAAACGAAAGAAGACCTTGTAAGTGAGGAAGGCGAAGAAGATCTCACTGGTGAAGAAGGTGAAGGATCAACATGAGGTTGATGTTCTTGGGGGGGAGTTCTTACAACCGAAGCACTAGCTGCATTCAGGATTACCTGAGTGGAAAACAACCATACCAGTAATCCAATTGTGAGACCTAGAAGGCTCAAAGTAGTGATGTAAGGAGGACCAATGTTTTCCTAAGAAGGAAAAATGAAATGTTCCCCTAGAAAAGGGGTTCCTTCATTGGTTGTTTTGGGAACTGACACCATTAAACACAAATCCAACCTAGATTTTGCTAGGGAAAACAAACAACACACACTAAAAATCTAGGAAGCAAACAAGCAAAAAAAACCTTCTTATAATGAATGCACTAGTTGGTGATGCAATCCAACATCGCAGGAACAATGTAAGAAGGGGTTCAGATAGAGCGGGTGGAAAAGTTACGTTGATGAACTGCTTAATGGACTTACACCCTAGTGCAAGATCCCAAACATAAACGTGGGTATACCCTCCAAGGAGCCTGAGTGAGTTTGGCCAACATTGATTCCAGGTACCATGAAGACTTTCCCCTCCACAGTCACCTCATGTAAAGACCCTAAAGAGATAGGCCACTAAGGTTACCAATTAATCCAATGATGCTTGGAGAAACAATCAAGAATCCAATCCATGCACAAAGGCAAGGTATCTAAGCCTGAAATCAACTCGAGAATCTCCCACACATAACCGTGGGTATACCCTAAAGTGACCCCCATTAATACACACAATCCCTACACCAAGACCAACAAAGCAAGGTGAGTAACTCTGCCATTTTTAATGCAACCTCGTGATTGACCCTTGTGTGAGAAGGGCTTTCCAGGAAAAAATGTAATAAGTGGATTTTTCCACTCCCTAACCCAAGATTCTATATTTGTTTGCAGATTTGGAAAGTTATCTTTCACACTTACTCCAAATCCATACAACTAATCTAATGTAGGTTTGCTACCAAAAAATATAAAAATGTCTAATAAATTTTTATAAGTGTTTTATTTTAAGGTTGTTATTTAATCAAGAGGAAAATGGTGTGGACTAAATGATGTTTTGACCGATTCTAAACAATGCAAAGAAATGAGAATGCAAATATTTCACTTCGATGAAAGCTATATTACGAGAAGGAGAAAAGGTTTATCATTCCCAGATGCACAATGTACCAAGATTTTATTAAACTTGTAAATATCAAGATCTTCAAGAAATGAGAGAAAGAGACTATACACCAATACACAATTCTTGGTCTTGGAATTTTTTTAAGATTTCAAGACCAAAAAAGCCAAAAACCATGCAATTTCGCTACTCCAAATGCAAGGATGCCCCCAATCTAATGCAAAGAAATAAAATAATATTTTTGTTTCGAAGATAGATAAAAGAAGATTCAAAGTTGTCAAGTAGACTTTAATTAGACCAGACAATTCACCCCAAAACCATATCTAAGATCTGGGAAAGGAAAACCATCAAAAATCAATTTTTTTTACAATCATCGCAGGTTGTAGACTAACACAACACGATGATCCCTGATCGTCGTAGGCTAGGGAACAAATACAGTGTGACGAAATCGTACTATGTCAAAAGGTAGGTTTTGGTGATCCTAGATCATCCTACTGTCCCTCAAAGCAAGGCGTTATGATCAAAGGAAAAAAGGAAAAAATAAAAATCATGAAGGTTTTCTAGTGAGGTTAAATAGTAAGAGAGTCAAATTGGATCTCCCAGTGACTTAGAAAATAGAACCTAGGAAATCAAAGCAAGAAAGCAATACAAACTATGAAAAAAATATGTTCCCCAGTATGGTCACCAATTTTGTTATCGAACTAATCAGTAAGTGTGGACACAAACTGATCTCCCTAACTTCACTACAAAACTAGAACAAAACAAGACAATACACTACTCTTTCCTTACATTTGAATTATCAAATGAGAAATGGATCTAGAACATACCTTTTAAATATCAAAGATCCAATTTCACCAATGAAATCCAAGCTCCATCGTGAGGCTTATGAAGAAATATCTACAAAAGAACACAAGCCAATGAAGACAAGAATAACAGATCCTACTTGATATTAAACTATGTATGTGATCAAGGAATCATACAATATGGACAAATAAAAATCATATAGGAAAGAAAAGTGCATCTGTATTAAATAATAGAAAGAGAGATTACAACCAAATCCTTTACGTCGTAAGGTCCCTTCCAACTGTGCCTTGTTTCCCACACACTTTTGATCCACATATTTTGTAACTATAGATCTGAAAGTCACTCACAATCTATCTTGACAAACCAGAGCTAAAAGCCACTCTAACCAAGCTAACAATCTAAAGCCAAATTTCCAATCTAACTTTCTCCATGAGAGCTCCTCTCCTTTTATAATTTGAAGAGGATAAGGTGAGGAGGTTAAGATGATCCCTCTAAATTAGAAAAATGAGTAAGATCCAAACCGATTGTAGGCCATCTCACCAGAGAAGCTTCTCATTCTAGAAGCATCGAGAAGATGCGCGTTTTTCCCACGTACGAAAATCATCACACCCTTATAAATGAGTATAGTGCGATGACGTCATAAGATAGGTTTAGTACAACATGCGATGATCCAGGATCGTCACACCTCTAACATTAGGTAGGGTGTGATGATCCTCCTTAATAGGGTTTTTACAGAGGAAAATACAACTTCTTCTCTCAGGCATAGTTCTTCTCCCTTCTTTCTTCAGGAATTCAGGCCACTAATCCTTCTAAATACAAAGGATAGGTTTACATCATTAACGTTCATAGGGGTGACGAAAATAATGTGTAACACCTCACCAACGAAGGAAAAAAAAAAGATTTTACTCGTCTTCTAGAATTTGGAGAACCTCGAGAAATGCAACTGAAACTCCAATGTTTTTATTGATTTTGTTCTTATCCAAATCTCTTTCTCAAGATTTAATGACATATTTTTCCTTTCAAAAACTTGAGTTTTCCTCTAGAAAAATGGAGAACTAGATCCCAAACTGACTCTGAGCTTATTCGAAGTCTTGACACTTAGAAAATTACTCAAGTTTTACATTTTTCTCAAGAGGATAGAGAGCCCTTTCGAAACAGTTGTATTGGACATACTCTAATATGCGTTGATAACACAATGGTTGTTAGAGACACTCCCATAGTTGGAGCTTTTAGAAGGGGTGAAAATGAATATGTCCTTTCCATTTCCCTTTCCACTTTCAATTCCTTCCTCCATGCTATGATTAGATGCTTCCCCTAGTGGACTTGTCCCGAGCTCAGATGATGACACTGTTGTAAAAACAATGGTCAATTGAAGGTATAAGAATTTCATCAATTGTAACAATGGTAAGTTTGGGTGGCAGGTATGAATGGGATTCTTCTCAATGCTAGAGGAAACATTGTCACCCACTATTCACGGGGCTTGGGTATCACCTCTAGGAACATTATTGAAGTGTATGTTTTATTTCAAGGGCTAAGTATCACTAAGGAAATGAACATTACCAATTTGGGAGTCTTTGGTGACTCAATTTTGGTGATACAAGTATTCATCAATCAATTATATTCCATAACTAACTTATTCAATGAGATAACTCATTGTATTACAATTTTTTTTCAAAATTTTGACGAGCTCAAATTTATCTTGTTACAAGACACCTTAATACTACTGTTGATTATTAGGCCAAGGTTGGAACAAAATTAGTCAAGGGAGAGATATTGGTTAATGGGGTGGGACGGGGGTATCATGTTTTTCCTTGATGTCCCTCCCACCCCTTTCATTTTTCGAGCCCAAGCTTGCAGGTGGTGGCTCTCACGTTTTGAGCTCTCTTCCTCGCACACTCAGGGATTAAATTTCCTTGTGTGACCTTTCAATCCAAGGTGTGGTGTTCTAGACTTGAAGTGGGTGTGATGGGTTCCACCATGGTTATATTGTCTGTGGAGCTCCAACGTGATCGTGTTGTTCAAGGTGCAAGACGGGTTTCTTCCTAGGGAAAATGTGTGCTCAGTTGAAAGGAAATTCATTCTACTGGTTTTTTCTTTGTTCGTTCTGTCTAGCTCTGTTCTGGGTGCTCTATGTTCTTCCTTTGTTTCACTGATGCAATTGACAATGGGGAATCTGTTCTCATATGTCTTTATATCTCATGTGTTTTTAATATTTGTGACCATTCTAATATGTTTATTCTCAATCATGGGTTCTCCTTCATTGTTTTTTGGGCCCAAGATCAGGGCATTTTTGGAAACTAGTTTCTTTATTCGGGGTATTCGTTGCCTCCATCCATGGAGCCCTCTTGGAATGATTTCAAGCAAGTTCTCAGAATACATGAATAAATAACACAATCCAACAACTCAACCCTCCGTTATCTCTTGAGCAAATTTGTGGATTTAGAGTAGGCCTTAGTCAACCTAACAATATCTAAGAACCAAAAAACATAAGTGGCTCTGACTTCTCTCAAGAGGAGGATGAATGGAATGGAATCAGAAAATCCAAAAGATTAAAGCTCATCTTAACACCCAAACTATAGCATCTACTTGATTTGTACATGGTTGAATGCTGTCTAGAGAAGAAGGGGACAACAATGGATTAGACATGGGTATTGTTCCTATGGATATTGAAGAAGGAGTCCCCCATAGAGCTCCTTAAATTTTGGGCTCTTTTCCCTTAGGTAGTTTTTACAAGGGTGTAATCAACTCTGATGAGAATAGGAATAGTCTAATAAAAATAATTTTTCCTACTGTAATATCTTTAGAATTGTTGAGAGGATGCGGGTCTGATTTTGTAATGATTTTGTTGTTGGTTTCTTCGGCATAGCCCCTATTAATATAATCTAATTTCAATTCTAGTTTTAAAAAAAAAAAAAACTGTAACACTGGTAAATAATCCATTTGGAACAATTTAAATCCCCAAGGCTATGTTTCAACTGTTTTAATCTGCGAAACTATCCACAAAATTTGAGATGAGATGAGAATGTTACGATGAGTAAATACATAGATACACAATTTTTTTCTTTATAGGGACATGTATAATGATTTACCTAGTGTTTTGTTTTAAAGGTTCCTCAGTAGGTGTGTATATATTACTTGACCTTTGTATGCTTAACATGTAGTGGTATACAGTAAGTCCAAAATTCACAAACTGCTTTAAATTTGCATCATGATTCTATTATATGAAAAATTTCAATTTTTAAAATATCCCCTCCTATTACTATTACAACCAAGATTTCACTCACCGCATTAAATCAATATTGATATTCAAGTTCACGGTGACAAAATTTACTGCTCTTCATAAAGGGGGAAACATGGTGTTTTTCTCTTTTGCTCCATTTTCTTCTCGAGTTTGGCTAATTAGTAGTTGGAGTTTAATAGCCTAAGTGAAACAATAATGTAACAAGTTTGAAATCTCACCCATGGTAGAACAATTGTAAATGTATTTCAATAGGCATGACAAATTTACTTGAAGAACCGATATTTCTAGAATAACAACTTGCCTGACAGTAGCTAGGGACTTTTCTATGGAAAAACTCTTTTTCTTTCATTTTTCAATATTTTTTTGTCTCATTTGGAAGTTTCGTTTATATTAATGGAAACTAAAGATACAAATCGAGATATATTTTTGATTCTCACTGTACTTTTGGTTCTTGTGATGCTATATAACATGTTTTCATAGCAATGTTGAGAGACTGTGAACTTCCATTAAGCACGTTTATGTGGAGAGATGTTATGTTGAAGAGGGGTTTATTCAAAGGAACAGGGAAGTAAGAATCAAATATAGTTATCTCTTCTATTCTTTTGAGGTTTTGCTTCTACTTGACATTATTCTTCTATTCTTTTGAGTTTTTTCTTATGCTTTCTATTATTTCTTAGTTGATGTATACCATTGACTATTTTGAATTACTTTTCTATAACAAATATCTAAACTTACGCCCTTTATATCCATGTCTTAATTAGAAGGAAATGGAAGAATTTTGGTTCATGATGCCACTATGCAATTTTTTAGGCTTCATCTTTGGAAGATTCTCTTGGACATAAGCTCAGAGTTTTATCTCTTATCTAGTTTGTTCAAATTTAGCTCTTCCACTCTCCATATGATAAATCTTATTATATAAAGGTTATTTTAAGACTTTTTCAAATGAAATGAATGATAATCTTTCTAAATAGACCCCTACACCTTGAATTTTTTTATAAATGATTATGAGGTATTGTTTGCATAGAAAACTTCTAATTTTCTTTCTACCATTTTCTTTTAGATCAATGAACTCTTCTATTCATGTCCCAAACTTATGTCTTTGAGAAGAGTAGATATTTGTATAAGAAAGTAGATGCAAGTTCCCTGATAAGTTCATAAATTATCTAGGTTAGGTTATATTGCAATCGATTTGGAGTCAAATAACTTTGACTATTATATTATATTCCTGAATTATCAACATATTATATTGTAATAGATTTGGAGTCAAATAAATTTGATTATTATATTATATTCCATTATCAAAAGTTTATATCGTCATCGATTTGGATTAAAAAACTTGGAATATTATATTAATTTTTTTATTTTTATATTGTTTTGTAAAATTTGTAAAGATATTTTTATTTATTTTAATTTTTCAAAAAAAAAAAATATTTATAAAATTCGAAAATGTTTTAATATTAAAATTAATAGTCTACTACTATAAAATGTTTTCTATCATAATATTTTGTACACCATTTATATTTGATGTTATTTAATCCTCACAAATTGAATTACGAACGAAAAAACATGCTTTAATCGTCATCACTACTAGCCTCATTTAAAGACGTTGTCTAGCTTTTCTACAAAATGTTTTTTTTTTTGGGAGTTCGGGGACATAAATCTATACAAAATCACTAGTTTTTGTTGTTTAAAATATATTTTTGAATGAATAAATGGATTCAACATGCTGAAAAACCCCTGGGGAAATCCAATTATACATAAATAGTTACTCAAATCTGCGGATCTAACAACTTTCTCCTGGATTTCGAGCAAATGTCCCCGGAAACAATCATCGAAGAACCTTCATTTCATATAATGTTTAGCCTACAAATCATTTAAGCATGTAGAGGTCGCGGATCACAATGATTTTTCTGTCATTTATATTTAATGTTATTTAATCAAAAACATGTTTCAATCCTCACCTACTACCAACCTCATTTAAACATGTAGAGGATGTGGATGTCAACCCGTCGCTGCCCCCTCCCCACTCCAAAATCCAATGGTTAAAACAAATCAAATTTTTGACAGAAGGTAATAATTTGTTTTCCTTTTGTTTTTAGGTTAATGAATTCTAGATCCACAAATATGTTTGCACCCTTTAATAAACAAGTGTTGCATGGAAGCGTAGTCTCTGTCGGGTTGGAATGGGAATAAATGCACTGTTATGGCGAGACTGAGGGAGAAATAGAATCCCATTACATATTTATACCCAAAAACCTAGGGTTTCAAGTTATATTCTTATCTTTCCAAAAATAACCCATCACAATGCATGACATAGCCATCTTTAGCTGACTGGCTATTTTTCTTCTTCTACTTTTTTTTTTTTATATAGATTTTATGTTTTCCTTCTATTTCTGGAAAGTCGTACTATCATCGTTTGCGCCTCCATTTCTCGCTCACTTTCTTTATCATTTTTTCTTTTTGTTTTCTCTGTCCTTTGCATCATTTTGCACCCTTTCTATCTTCTGTGTGAATCCTTCCCTCCTTGTGATTCCTTCCTTATGTGGGATTCCTTCCTCCTCTGTGATTCCTTCCTTCTGCGCTCTTCTTTTATAATTAGTTTTTTATATTCAAAAACTTCATGTCCAACAGTTGTGATAACCTCTCAAATTGTTCTTCATTAACCAAATTGGTGGACCCAACTTCTGTATACACATAATCCCTTAGAAATTGACAATATGAAAACAAAGGTAGATCAAAATCTTCATCAAAATTCATTCTGTAAAAAGAGGGGTCCATGATCATTGTGACTTATTTCATCGCCTAAACACCATTTCCATCCATTCTCAACAAAATTTCCTGTAAAAAACAATTAAAACCCCATAGACGTTTCTCAAGTTGGCCTACGATGAGTTCAAGTTTCTCTTGAAAAATATTTGAAAGGAAATTGATGAATTTTGATGCTATTTCTAACATGCATTACCCTCCTTCCACCTGGAAGCAATCCCAAGTTACCTGAATCCTAGAGAAAATGCATATGATCTAGGTAAAATGGATAATTGGAACTAATTTAGTGGTGTCRGATCCTYGAATTKTGGCACTTTGTGGATCTCATACTATTCAAGTCRCAAGATTGGAAACCTTGTCTTTCAAAGGCTCAAGACTCTTAATACAACTTCTTATTATGATACCATATTATGAAATGAGCTAGATCACTAAATGAGGAAACCCTAGATAGGGTTGAGTCACATAATTAAGCTCAAAAAAATATACTTACAATAACACATATGATATTATCAATGAATAACTAGTGCATCTATTACGAATGAGTTTACCTCCTTATATACCATTTTAAAAAATGTTCATTAAGAAAACCATTTCCACTTATGAATGTGGGATAGATTGCTTTACACAAAAAGTGAACATTAACATATTCTAAAGTCATAAAGTGACTTTAGTACATATTAATCCTTATATCTCTAATATTTAATGCATCGATCTCACCTTGGTATATATTTATGTCCACTTTATCTTCCATCTTGAATAAATATTATGGAGGGTTTATGGCACTGGAACTTGAATGTTCTTTCTCGAGTTATTTTCATGACTCATTTTTTGGGTCTTCATTATCTCCTGATTTTCCTTCTAATCTGATCTCTAAGTTCGATCCTCTAACTTTTCCAAACAGTCTGATCTTGCTTGCCAGAGCCTCCATGAGGAGGTTCATATGTAGGTTGATATTGATAACTTGTGCTTCGAACCTTGCAAATCTCTCTTTTGTTGGATCTTGAGGGTTATTATGAACCGAATCATCTACTATGGCTAGGTGTTATCACTGGAATTTCATCCGCAAATGGTTACAGGAATCCAACATCTCCAAACACCCATTATTTCATCCATATCCCAAAAAATGCATTTCCAAAGGGCAAAAAACTATACAACTGGTTATAAAATCAGCATGCACTCAGAATACAAAGGAGGTGTGCACACGTCCGCCAGTCGAAAATGATGGAAAAGCGCACATGTGCCCGATGCGTGATTGTGGACGCAAAAAGACGTGCATACCTCAGAACGACGCATTTATGATTTTGGTTGGCCTTCCACCCACTTCTTGTTCATATCCCAGGTCGATTTGACACCCAAATCTGAGATGAATCCAAGTGGGGGGCTGGTCAAAGACCTAAGGGTGGCCTGAAGAGCCCCTTGTTCACAGTAAAGTCTAGTTGAATAATGCCTCAAAGCTATGCTATAAAAAGAGGCCATGGGTGCACTATATTTTGAAGAATTCATTTGTATTATTATGCTGCCTATATTCTCTTGTAGGAACCTCTTTCCTCATTAGGGCATACAAGCATCATCTCATTTAGTCATTCAAATCACCTCTTGAGTGAATGACCTTTGGATTTCTTCACCATTTCCTTCTGGTTTTCTATTTGTAAGAAGAGCTCAATTATTGGGGTTCAAGAGCCCTCCCTTGGAGGAAGAGGGGACCCATAAGTCTCCCTTTCTTTTTGGTGTTTTCCCACTAATACAACGTATCCATTGGTGGCATGAATGTTGTTTATTTTTTGTTTTATTTCTCTTATGCACCCTAGTTTATCTTATTTTTTTGTTATTAGCTTAGTTGTTTGTTTATTTCTTATGCTTGATGTTTCTAACTCTTGCATTCATCTTTGTCCTATCTAGCTAACCCAACTTGACTTGTAAATGTCCTTCTTTTGTTCATATAGGTGACAAAAAGGATACAATATATTGGCGACTCCATTGGGGATAGGTATCAATTTCCTCCCCATTTGGGTTGTTTGAGCACTTCTTTTTGGTTTATTTAACTTCTAGGAACCATAACCAGCCCATGCCCACCTGCAAAAAGCTAAATTCGAAGCTGAGCTGAGAGAATTTCATCTGAAATTTTCTTCCCAACCGTGTAACAAAAAGTGTGTGGGTTTTTAACCCACGGGTGCATCTTTCGAGAACGTGTGCCAAAATCACTGCGTTGCTCGGCGCATTATGCGCACCTGCACCAACAAGTAATTTTTTATTTGTTCATTGGTGCCACATGCGCTTCTGTCTACTCTGCGACCCGCACATTTGTCCAGAAATTCACACATTGTAAGGGTTTTAGTGATCTATTGAAGGCCCATAGCCTTCTTAAGCTTGATTCCATGCAAATTGTAATATGCACCACACTTAGATTCCCTCTCCACATAAAGGGTTAGTCAAAACATAGGCACTTAGGGGGTTAAAATTCATATTTATCCTCTTTTTTCTTTCATTTTGCCACATGGATGGATAGCTTTGATTAAATTTAAGTTGGAATCATTCTATATCATATATATAACCACTTGCATTGGGACCAGAAATTGAACGTCAATCATTAAGTATGCTCTTCTCTCACACCATAGAGCGATCTTGAGAATCAGAAAAATGATTGAAGGAAGATTTCACCTCCCTTAAGGACAAAATATTTAGGAGAGGACAACATCCCCCTTGAGACTCCTCTTAGTTTCTTTTTCAAAACTATCCTATCTTTGTAGCATGTGGGTATGTATGGGCCCTTACAAATTTAATATGTGTTTGTAGCATGTGGGCATGTATGGGCCCTTACAAATTTAATATGTGTTTGTAGCATGTGGGCATGTATGGGCCATATTTTTTTAAGCTTTCTTAGATTAAATCACACTAGGGAGTTAAAGGATTGATAAGGACCCATTTCTCCACATGCTAGTTCTCTAGGGACTTTAAAAATTCCGAAAGGTTGTACCAATGGCATTTAGTAAATTAGGTAAACAAGACTTGTAAGGACCACACAAATTCCACATGCATCAAGGTGACACCTAACTTATTAAAAATTTTGCACACTTTCACTTATTCACACACAAAGTCACTACTCACTCACATAATTTCATCTAGAATCGTGGAGGTAGAAGTAGGTTTCCTCCAAAGGGATTCTGAAATACCCCACCCTTTTCTTGATGAGACTATCCACTCCCACTTAATTTCAAAACAAGAATGGTTCAAACCCCCAATCTCTCAAACAACCACATCTAATTTTTTTCTAAAAACTCGCTAAGTTTTCCTCCATAGGGGGTGGAAAATGAAATTTTTTAGTCTAAGTAGGATCTCAAGGACAGGTATCCAAATCACTTTCCGTTATCTGGTTTTCACATTTTTAAACAATAGAACTTGTCAAATAGGGAACTTTAAAATCCTCCATGTCAAGTGTTCCAAACACCATAAGGTAGGTATATACCCATGAAGGGTCGAAGGCCTAGGTCTAGTTGTTCTGTGCATCCCCCCTTGGGCCATCCACCTCTTG
The DNA here is from genome assembly GCA_000966675.3 of Picea glauca. NCBI lineage: Eukaryota > Viridiplantae > Streptophyta > Pinopsida > Pinales > Pinaceae > Picea > Picea glauca. The sequence continues at coordinate 1,576,499 of JZKD02S2011033.1, forward strand.
GATGAGATCCATCCCATGACCCATTTCTGAGGCCAAAAATCTAAATGTCACACTTTGACCGAGGTATCTATTGACCAAATTTTAGGACATCTACCAAAGTGGCAATTGTGGGATGCAATTTAACCTTGATCAGAGTTTGTGTGGCTATTGGGAAATATCACTAGCTCTTTCGAGATATGCCCCCTCTACCCCTCATTATAACTGATTGTTTCATCCTTCACTAGTTCCTATTCCGGTGGCTTCAGACCCCATTGTTGAGTGCTATTGGAAGGTCCAGTGGTATTTTGAGAGGAAGGGTGTTACATATTTTAGGACACAAGCATTTTTTTTCTTTGTTCTCCCACGTTGACGAAATACACCTACCCACATATATGCTTCTTTATCAATTGATTTATGTATGATTCTCTTATGATTACAAAACAATTGTGAAATATATTGTCAAGGTCCAAGTAATACAAAGTCTCTTGTTCATTTATTACTCTCATCACTAGTTTCACACATTCATTTTGCTAGTAAGATATCATAGGGGACCCACAGAACCCCCGTTGTTCCAGACGCTTGCAAAATATCCCTCTCATTTGAGGAGCAGTTCCTAGTCTTGCCAACTCATCAGATCAACCCTCTCACACCCCCATGAGTTCTACTATATTGGGATCACATTTTCTTGGTTCCACTTTACTTGGGTGCACTTTCCAAGGTCAACCATCCCCTAGCTTTCCTTTACAAGGAAGCGAGTGGCACACTTCTTCCCAAGGAGGAAGTACCACCCCACCTAACCCCCCTCACAGGTCAAGTACACAAAACAATCACACCATGGTGGGAACTAATCCTCCACCACCACCCCTGATGCCATACTTGGATTCCCTCAATATACCAGATCTAACTAAGCTCACCAATAATCCTATATTGCATGACCCCACATGGCTTACAATGCCTACCAAACTACCTTTAGACATCCCCAAGTTTGAAGGAAAAGCGGGAGACAACCCGACCAACCATATCATGACCTTCCACTTATGGTGCTCTTCTAACAAAATCATGGATGACTCCATATGATTGAGGTTATTCCAATGCATGCTCATTGGCCCATCAACCAAGTGGTATGTAGAAGAGAAATTCGGGTCCCATGTGACCTTTGAATCTTTGGCCAAAGTATTTTTGACCTTCTTTCAACTACCAATCCGTCATGACAATGGTCTTGAACTGCTCTAAGAGTTTAAACAAACATCCACCACACACATCGCTAACCACATTCATGAATGGCGTCGGTGACGTAACATGCAAAGATGAAGCCACCAAGCAACAATGCCTCAAATGGTTTCTCAAATCACTTATTTCCCTCCTTGCCAAGGATGTGGCTGCCACTTTCCTCCATTCTGAAGACGAAGCCATCGACAAGGCTCAACAGTTCGAACTCATTTATTCATAGTCAGGATACTTATATATGGTACTACCTGATGCCCTGAGACTCGTACCTTTCGGCCACGACAAACCTGAGATGTCTAACTCAGCAGATGGCTTGATTGGTACCACAACACACCACAATCCACACCCCCAACAAGCACCTATCTATAGCACACCTAAATATCTGTCGGTATATGGAGGACCCCCTTATTATCCTCCTCCCCCTTATCAACAATCATACCATGTTTCCATTTCCTCCACCCATAAGTGGACCACTGTCAGCACCCACAACGTGCCCAACTATCCAGCCAAGTTCTGGTACCCCCTCTACCTAAGCTTACACCTTAAGCACTAGTGAAAGTGCTATGCCTTCCTATGTACCCTATGGATCATTAACACAAAATAATTTGTACTTTCCATTTCCTAGCCCTCCACAACCCATGGCTCCACCACAAGGACACCCATACGCTAGGGTTAATTTTGTTCATCCTTCTCCCATTCAACAATATCAAAATTTGGAACAACTGAATATGGAAAATCCGACCCATCAGTCAAATAATGAAAAAAAGAAAGGAAAAAAATGAAACAATAATAATCCAGGACCAACAGGAAATCACCCCCAACAAAACCAACCTGCCGGAGGAAACCAGAATCAGGGGAACCAAAACCCCCAAAGGGGCAATAACAACAAATCCCAAGGGAAGAATAACAACAATCTTTAGAAAAAATTCCCTTGTGCCCTTTATAGTGAGTATGGCCATTATACCCACCATTTCCCTCAAATCAATGACTTTAAATGGATGAAAGAATTTGGAAATGGACCACGTCCCCCAACACCACGTGCCCCTCCGCACGCCCCCCAACAATATGTGCAACAAACCCCCCAGCCATGCTGCAAAACCCTATTCCACACCAAGGGGTGATGAATATCCAACACGAGATGCATCCCACCCCACCACAAATGGGACAGTATCCAAACCCAAGCACTTCTGCAGATCACACTATCCTCCTCACTAGCGAGGAAGAAGTTCTTCTACAAACACGCAGTCATCAATACAACGCACCCCTTGACTCCACTCCCACTACCTCGAAAGAAGCCCCAGTCATAGTTGGACCACCTTTGATGATTCCTTACCCTAATACTGAAACACCCCTTCATATTCCTTGTATCCCTTTGTGATGGAATGTCAACAACCCTTAGGCTAGGGCAACACACAATTATATTCTTCTCGATGACTTGGCACAATCTCCTACTGCCATGTCAGTTTTAGAAGTCCTTCAAACCTATCCTACTCAACGAAAGTCATTACTTTCTGCCTTGGGGGCAGATGACCCTGCCGATACCCGACTCATCACCTTTGATCTTGATAGTGGGGAACCTCATCTCCCCACTATGGTTTCTTATATTGGTTAAAATTTGGAACATCACAGTTCATCGTTGCCTCATTGATGAAGGTGCATCCACATGCATCATGTCCAAAACCGTATGGAAGAAACTTGGCTCCCCGGAACTCATACCATCCACCATCACTCTGAGAGCTTATGATGGATGACCATCCTCTCCCAAAAGCATATTTTAGAATTTCCCCGTCAAACTCGAGGGCAAGACTATCCTCATTGACATTGAAGTTATTGACTCTCTGTTCGATTACAACATCTTGTTTGGACGTAGCTACATGTACACTATGAAGGTTGTGGCCTCTTCTGTGTTTCACACAATGATTTTCCCCCACAATGAGAAGATAGTCACCATCAACCAAGTGTCACATTATGAGCCCAACCCTTCCTCTAACCTCGATAATATCCTACCCTTTGTCCACACTAATCCAGATGCCTACCCACTCATTGAAATAGGTCCCAAAATTTTCAAAGACCCATCTTTTCTAGGAACATACCATGGAGAACCTCTGCTCATACATCCCTCAACACAAGTATGTGTCATCTCATCCAATGGAACATAAATTGGAGATACCTTTCCTCCCACAGAGGCTTCCTTACTATCTGATGTCCCACTCATCACAGAGCTCCTTCTTAGGAATTCCCTATTCTCGATTTCACTCTCCCCGTGTTCCCGATTTCACTCTCCCCCACGGCCACATCCCAGTTTAGGAGACAGTACCCCAAGACATTACTCAAATTCCCTTCTTTTGCCCCCCACCGGGTGTCCAATATTTCTAGTTAGCTGCAACACTTACCCTTCCCGATATGATGCTAGCAATCCTAGTATGGTATTTACATCCACCTGCGATGGTCCCTAAACCATCCCTCCCTCCCCAAACTGAAGGAATCCTAATGCATATTCCAATACTTACTCCAACCACATCACCCTCACCCCCACTCGCTAGCACCATCGCTACAGATGTGGGCATAAGGAAGAATATAGATCCCACTGCTCCATTTCACCCACAAGATCAACCTCCTTGCGCACTATGCAAGAAATATGGACACCCCACCAATAAATTCCCATCTCTCCCCGAGCTACGCAATTTAATTCAACTCCCTCAAGTGACGACAATGCTCATCGCTCCATCCAGTTCACCTAGTACTACCATTGCATCCCCCACTACAGGAAGCAAAGGGTTGTGAACAAAATTTGCATGTGCCATCTGATCATAGTATGGTCATTAAACCCACCATTTCCCTGCGCTACCTCAATTTCGATAGACGCTAATGACAGTACGCTAGAGCTTTCAGCAAGAACCCTCCCTTTTTGCGTCATATCAAACCCATGTCACTGAAATCCACTATTTCATGACTTCAGTCAATGAACATATGAGATCCCCTTGCTCTCTTTGCGAGTCACTTGATCATTTCACATACCAATGTCCTATGATCATTGAACATAGGCGTCGCCAAAAGGCCCTGATTCACAATCCTATACCCCCCCACTACCAACAGAACCAATGATTACCCCTATGCCATCACCTGATGTTGTTAATATCTTCTCTCTTGAGCCTAAGGCACTCCCTACTCCTCCATGGTTCCTGGATAGCTTATATGAGTATTTGCCCCGAAATCCCCCCAATTCTCCAATTCAATTCCCCACAGAAATATTACGCCCGACTACCATTTTCAACCCACAGTATCTCGATATTTGGTTTATGTCGAGTGAACCATCGCAACCCCCATGCATCATTCCCCCCACTTATTTACCACCTGAAGACAACCACATGGTGATAATCACCAATGTTACTCCCATGGATCCCCTATATTCTCAGCAGTTCCACTGTAACAAAGACATCCTTGAGGAATTAACTACCCCTGATTTCTCATGGGACCCACTCCATCACAGAGTGCTCTTTCTTTCATAGGAAGCCTTTGTGCCTCCCGAGAAAAACCCCATATACGCAATCGACACAAAATATTTTCTCCCCTCAGGGCATATAGATTGGTTCAATAACCCTATCCATTCCCCTGACACTTTTGAAGAAGGAAACCTGGCCAACATTTTCCCCATCGTCAAAATCAATATTTCCATAAAACCTGGAATCATAGAGGAAATCACCATTGGCACCACATGTTCTCCTAAAGAACTCATGGCTTACAAAACTCTCTTCCAAGAATACCAAGACATATTTGTCTCCTCATACACGGAGATGCCTGGACTTGATCCCTCTATTGTCGAAGATCGTATATACATGGTCGGATATCACCCCTATATGACAAAAGAAATGTCCACTACACCCATCCAAACCAGCATCCATCAATGTCGAGATTAACAAATTACGCACTGTAGGTTTCATATACCCCATCTCATATATGCCATGGGTCTCCAACCCCGTCCCTGTTAACAAAAAACAGGGTACTATACGCGTCTGTATAAAGTTTCGTGATCTCAATCATGCCTATCCCAAAGACAATTTTCCAACACCCTTTATCGACCAAATCATCGATTATTGTGACGACCACGAGGATTTGTCTTTCATGGACAGTTTCTCTAGCTAAAACCAAATTCATATTCACCCAACCGATCAATAAAAAAACACATTCACTACTGTCTGGGGTACTTTTGCATATCATGTCATGCCTTTTGGCCTCAAGAACACAGGTGCCACTTTTCAACAGGCCATGACATATGTTTTTCATGATCTGGCTCATATCATCCTCGCATACTTGGATGACCTCACCGCTCGATCCAAGAAGTGCACTCAACATCTCGATGATTTATGAATCATCTTCCAAAGGTGTCGTTAATACAATATCCACTTGAACACCCTCAAGTGCGTATTCTGCATCACCGTTGGACACCTCCTTGGGTTCATTGTTTCCCAACGTGGCATCATTGTGGACCCTCTCAAAGTCCAAGCCATCATAAAAATCTGCCCCCCTCGAAATTTACACCAGCTGCAAAGCTTACAAGGAAAAGCTAACATTTTACGCCGCTTTGTCCCCGATTATGCCACTCATGCACATGGTTTTCTTTTCCTTTTACATCATGATATCCCATTCAAATGGGATGAACAGTCCCCACCCATTTTTGATGATCTCAAAGAGGCCCTCTCTAATTCCCCATTGATTAGTCCACACGACTATGACCGCAACTATATCCTCTACTTATCGGCCCCAACCGTCTCTGTAGTAGGAGTCCTCATCCAATTAGGGGATGATGACCATGAGCATGTAATTTACTATATTAGTAAAAATCTTTTAGGGCCACCCTTGAAATAAAATCACGAAGAGAAAATCGCCCTTGCAGTTGTCCTCACAGTCCAAAAATTGCACCATTACATCCTGCTCCGAACTACCAAGGTCGTATAAGATTCCAACCCCATGCAATACTTTCTCAGTTGCCGACAAATTGATGGAAAATTTTCCCGATGGATCGTCATCCTCCAGGAGTACGACCTCAAATTTTCAACACCCAAGAGAAAGAAATCCCTTTTCCTTACTGAACTCATTATGATATTTCCATCCGATATTACTAGCTCTCCCATCAATACATACTTCCCCGATGAACATCTCTTTTTCATCCCCTCGGATGACCCTTGGTATATCAATCTCCTCATATATCTCTGAACACAGAAGTTTGGAAACCACCTCTCCCGGGAAGATCGTCGATGTATTCGCCACTAGGCCCCTTGCTACCTCCTTATCGGTGATATATTATATCAACGAGGGGTTGATACCATACTTCGTCAATGTTTGACTATCGACGAAGCCGATAGAGTCTTGAATGACTGCCACAACAGCGCCTACGGTGGCCACCTCTCAGGGATGTCCACTGCCTAGAAAATCATTTGAGCAGGCTACTTTTGGCCCATGTTGTTTCACGATTTCATCCACGTTGTGAAGCGATGTGACAAATGTTAGCTATATGCCAACAAAGCGAGAGCACCACCCGCTCTTCTGCACCTAGTCATTAATTTCGACCCCTTTTACAAATGGGTCATAGACTTCATGACTTGCAACCCTCCATCTATAAATGGACACAAATACATTGTCGTGGTAGATGATTATTTCACCAACTGGGTTGAAGCCATGCCAACCTTCAACAACACCACTGACACTGCAACACGTTTCTTCGTTAACCACATCATCTCTCGCTTTGGAGTCTCACTACAGTTAGTCTCCGATCATGGGAAGCACTTAGAGAATGAGATTTTCGTCGAAATATCCTCCAGGTTAGGATTCTCCCATGATTTTGCCTCCCCATACTACCCTCAGTCCAACGAACAAGTAGAGGTGGTCAACAAGGTCCTCAAAACCATGTTGCAGCACACAGTTAACAAACATGAGACCAATTAGAACCATATGTTATTTTCCACACTATGGGCTTATCACATGGCAGTGAAAACTGCCATTGGTTTCACACCATTTCATCTTGTCCATGGGGTCGAGTCCACTCTCCCCATCAAGTGAGAAATCCCCACCTTACGCACCGCTATTGAGCTATTACACGACACTGCTCCAATGCAGCAGCGTTTTCTGAACTTAGAGTCATTGGATGAAGACTATCGGTCTTAATTACAGAATAATGAAGTAGCCAAAAAACGGTCGAAGGCCACCTTTGATTGCCATGTCAACCTTCGATCATTTACCGAAGGCGACCTCGTCCTTTCTTATGATATTGCTTGTGATACACTCGACCATGGAAAATTCAAGTCATTATGGCATGGACCTTACATCGTCCAACATTGCCTCACTAAAGGTGCATACATCCTGGCCTCTCCCGAAGGCCACCCTCTCAAAGAACCCGTCAATGAGTTCTACTTAAAGAAATTTTATGCCTGAGCGTAGCCATTCTACACTAGGATTTTTCTTTTGTTACACTTTTTGTAGCATTCTTTAATCGTCTTTTCCGCCCATGCCTTGCGTCTAATATACCATTTGTGTCATTGACAGATGCCTCTTCCATTATCCTACCACATCAGTTACGCTGACGGAGCTAGCCGTGGACACAAAATCTTGGTTCAGCCCTCTATACCCCCTCACATGAACTTCTCCACTCTAGCGGTAGATGTTTGGGCTCAAGAACCAACAACCAAGAAGAATACATAGTCATCATTGGCCTCCTTTCTGAGGCTAGTCACCACCATATTCATCACCTTGGTGTCTTACTAGATTCCCAACTCATTGTCCTTCAAGTCAACAATGTGTACCATGTCTGCGATCCTTACCTCTTCCGCAAAAACCTGCAAGTTAGACTTTTATCTCGACATTTTGATTCAATCACATTTACACATATCCCAAGACAATGCAATCAAATAGCAGATAATATGGCTAACCTAGTGTTAGATTGACATTTATCAAATCAAGTTACCATGACACATACATAACCCATCAAAAGTCTGTCACAACATGTAAATTAGACATCATAAATAAACATCACAAAAACATCAACACATGCGAACATCATAAGGATCCAAAAATTTATATCCATATATATATATATATATATATATGTTGATCAATGTGCCATCAATGTTTACAAAAACTAGTACAACATGTACAACATCTGTAGGCATGTGAACCACCTCACCCCTATAAGTACAAAATTGGTGTCACATCACCATATACAAAATGGGCTCTCAAGCCTCTATCAATACAAAAATACATATACTCGAGGCACTCATGGATCTTCTAGAGCCCCACCACCTGGTCCTCTCTCTGGAGGAGGTACCCCACCAGCTAGGGGTCCCTCAGGTCCTTGGGGAAACCACCTAGTCATAGCCGCCCCCGCTATAGCTACTTTGCGGATTAGGGTCTGCAACTCCATCGGAAGGCCCACACACTTCTCCAAGACTCCCTCATCCTAGATCTGGGTCCACATGCCCTCAAACATTCGCTGTAGTACTACCTCCAATCGACGACAAAAATCCTCGAACTCTACCCCGACCCCCTCCAGAGGAGCATGTGAAGGCCCTGCACTAGGGTCATCAAAACGATGTCTCCGGCCTACTCTATCATCATCAACTAGCCTTGCACCAACCTCGTCCTACCGTCGTCTCTCCGCTGACCATGGCTCCCCTCGTGGCGGTCTCACGAGCCCCTGATGAGCCGATGCTCTGACCATCTCAACCTCCTGCCTGTGAGGTCCCACATCTACACACACAACACACAAATGATAACATGAACATCCATCCATACATAAAACATATGTTATACTATCCAAAAATCAAAACCATCAAATAAATCAACATACCTCTACGGTCGAACACCTCTCTAGGGGGTAGCACCATATATAGCTCCTCCCAGAAGTCCACACCACTATGTGGGTATTAGAGTATGATCTGTGGAATCTGACACCACACCCATGTAGCCTCATCCATAAAGTAATGGCCACCCTCCCCACCCCCATGCCCAACCAAAATCGTCACCCACCACCTCAGTCGCAGCTCTCGCACAGCCGATGCATCCAACAAAACTCTCAGGTGCAACATAGGCACCCTCTCCAAAAACCAAGCCACCAAGATCGACCCAAAGGCAAAGTCCCATGAGTCTGCAACTCAACACCTGTTGAGCTACCCCACCATCTTGGCATGAAGCATCAACCCCCAGGCAAGGTGTTCACCATTCAGTGCCCTCTGCATAATCTTCAACTGACCACCACTGATCTACTGAGTCACGAGAGATACATACAGCCTCACAATCATTGATGCAACACAACAATGCACAAGGGCATCCATCGTCTCAATCCTGACCATGAAGCCAGACATGTATTCCTCTCCCGAACAATAGGTCCGAGCTAGGACAACCAACTGTCCATCCTCAGGTAACACAGGCTTAGCCGGTAGCTGGGTTCCCTGAAAAGGGAGTCTAGTCAAAAAATACACATCCTTTATCATAGAGAATGTGAGCTTCTCACCTCACACAATGAATCACTATAGATCTTAGCTCCACATCGAGATTAGGAACTACAACAGGTACTCTTGTGCCCGCACCAGTGAACACTCAAAAAACTTTAGCAACCCACATGCTGCCAAATGGACCCGTACAACTGGCTCCTCATCTGTCATCGCCTCTCTCAGGCACGCCCGATCCCTCTCCCTCCAATGGATTGGCATCGTCAACTGGTCACCTGCATCCACATATATAGTACTTTATTAGCCATCACAACCCATAAAAATACCAAAATATCCAAAAAACGATAAGTTTTTACACCTCTCAGCTTTTCCTCAAGGGTGTGATTGTTTTCCCCACAGGAACACACATATACGTGCCTGCTCAATCCATAGTTGCGCATGCATGCACAACTATGAGCGATACAGGGGCGCATCCATGCACCCCTATCACACACACACATACACACATCCTAGTGCGCCTGTTTGCTACACAGTTGCCCACACATGTGCGACTGTCAGGAACATAGTCGCACATGCATATGTAGTTATGCCTCAGACAGGTGCACATCCGATGCATGCCTGTTTTCCTCACTCAACCTCCCCAATGAATGATTGTCCCAATTACAGTCGCACACTCATGTGCGTGAATCATTCAATCGCCCAAACACTAGGGGGCCAACCCTCATAAAATCCTCCTATACGGCCATCCGTACATCCCTGTCCAAAAAATAAATCCTAATTACTATGCAGGAGGATATGACCACTAACCTGACACTCATTGATCCTAAATCGGCTAGCTTGATCTCCTAGAATCTCCAAAATCTCCTTTGAAACCTCTCGTCCACTCATTAAGATAGAAGGTACAAATGAGGTGGCATTATGGGCCCTACAACTATATATAGTCCCTTTAGCCAAACTTCCATGCTCAATTACAGGAGTTCTGGTCATCCTTTTTTCAATTCGTCTTCAACCACGAGATCAGAATCTCGTCCCTACACAATCACATCCCCCGAGTCACCATCCATCCTCAACCACGGAGGATGCATTTTTCTCACATCCTGCCCAGGTACACCTACTTATTTTCTCAAGTTATTGAATTAATGTTATATGTTATTTATCTTCAGATATTTTTCACGTCGGGTACTCGATTTTCATGTGTGTAGGTACTTGATCATCATGCATCAACACTACCCCTTTAGGTATATCATCGACACTAGCATGTAATCATTCCCTATGAAAATCAATTTCATTTCCCAATCACACCCTCTAATCTTTGCCTCTAGGGTACCCCACATCCAACTTTGCAGTACTCACACCTCCGCTGCATCTTCAATACTGTCAACCGGTAGCACTCTCTCCCACATGATTTGTCCCAATAATAGTCCCCTTAAACACTTTGACACTCATGATGTTTTCATCCCCTAGGGCTGGGAGTCCCAATAGTTTTCTCATTCCCAACAATCAACCACATGCTCCTCCTCATTTTTATAGCTTTCCCAAATGGACTCCCATATCATCTCATTACGATTCACACTTGACTGCACCTCCACAATATCATTAACCCTCCATCTCATCCACTAGCAGTTTTCCCATTTGTAGGTTGCTCTCCATTCATTTACCTAATACATAAACCCACCTATGGGCCCCCCACCCTCCACCTGTTTTCAAGCTACTTGAGCCCTCACCGACCAAGCCATCTTATACCGAGGCACCCCTTTCTGTATCTGCACCCTTCTCCCAACTTATTCTTTATTCATTTGGTATTTGTACAAAGCTTTTGTTTCCAGCATTTACATAGTTTTTTGTCATCACCTTTGGTGACCTTCTTTTCTCAGCAAAGAACCCTATATCACCCTTGGTTGGGGCATTCCTTACCTTCTACTCTTATTGACATCTTCCATAAAACCCCCAATATCCCACAGTCCATGTACCCCCGATCTCTGAGTTTGTCCACTTTTTCACTCCTTTGGCACAATTTAACCCACGTCTAGTTGTCCCCCCGATCTCGGTTGTTGCCACTCATCCTTCACATATATCCCCAACCAAGGAAAATCTTGAGTCTCCCCGCATCTTAACTTCGGCCATGTCCCTCCTCAGATCCTGATCTCATCACGTGGATTTCATGAAGTCCTTTGCTTCTTAGAGTCGTGTCTCCCTTTCTGTTGACATCAACATAATTTCCAGAAGGGAAATAATATCTTGATTCTCATTACCTTTACAATGAGGAGTCTTGGACGACATAGAGAGAACCATCATTGCTATCTATTGTCATTGACCCCCATATCATTTGACTTCAACACCATCTCATGTTATGGTGGGTCTTACTTTGCGACTATTGCAGTTGTTTTATCTTAGCCAAAGACCTCTGAAATTTGATAGGCTATCAATGCCTGAGTATCATCGACACTTCTTATAGGTGTCATCGCCTCTTTTCAGAGTTTGTTCACCATCAGAATTGTCCTCTTCCATTATCAAACCGCCCCGAAGGGAGCCGCAGTTATCTATGTCACCATACAACTTCAGTTACTATCTAACACATTTTTTAGTTACATGACACTGTTAAGAACCAAAGACTGAATACAAAAGCACCACAGCTGATATAGAAGAACAATATAGAAAAACACAACTTTATTATATCAAACCCTTGAGGTAGGGTAACACCATACAATGGATCCTATTATGGAAGGGATCCTCTCCTGTTCACTTGCCTCT
>JZKD02S2011033.1:1620170-1631071 GCA_000966675.3 Picea glauca
AAGTATAGTGTGCCTCAAATAACTATGCAAAGAACCAATATATTTGAGCAATGTTTCTTGTGAAGACAAATCAACTCCCAAAACCAAAGCACGTCTCCTAAACTCTTGAGTAAAACTTTGTACATTCTGTCCTTTTGCTTGTTTAAAATTCTGCCATTCCATTGTTGCCTTTTGTTTATAAGCTAATGGATAAAATTGTTTCTTAATTGCTATTATGAAGTCATTCCAAGAAAGCAAAATTTTTCCATTCTTTTTAATTTCTTCTAGTGTCTTAGATTCCCACCAAATAAGTGCTGAGCCATCTAATCTTAAAGAAGCTAACTAAATTTTTGTTTCATCATCTTGAATCTTTTGTATTCTAGAATAAAATTCAATTTGCCTTATCCAGTTATCTAGCTTTTCAGCATTAACTTCTCCATTATAAATTGGCAACTCAAATTTTATATCAAGATTTAATGAAGGAATTTGCGAAGGAGCTTTACCATGCCCCTTTGGAGAATGGGGAAGATTCTTCGAACTGGTAGAAGAAGAAGAAGATGAAAGATGATGGAGGAGGAGAGGGTGGTGGAGAAGCACCATTCCCTCCATCTCTGCCTGGAGACTTGTCAACACCACCTTCCTTATGCATTGAAGGATTAGAGCCTTCACCCTGCGACATTATGTTCTGTTCCAACAAAATCTTCATCATGTTTCTCAACTCTATGACAGCCTGTCTGAGATCTTCATCTTCGTCTGAAACACGTTCATGACTCTCTGCATGTGCCATACTTGGTGAATGTCTCTCTGCAATCTGCGGTAAACGAAACTGCTTCCTCCTTGTCGGATAAGAACTTGGCTCCACAAGTTGACCTTCTCCTCGTGTGAGTTTCAACCTTGTGAGCATCAGAAACAAAACTTGCAAACAATCAAGTCTTCAAAACCTTTGCTCTAATACCAACTTGATCTAAAAATGAAGAAGACTTGATAAACTTGATTAAATTAATCGCAAGTGAAATGTTATGTGTTTAAAGCAACCGGATCAATTTGCAACACATAATAAAGGATTACTTATGTAGAAATCAACATAGACAGCAGCATAAATCATTGAACATTAGACATAAACACAACAACTTGATAAAGGAGTTCACCCCACTCCAGGCTACATCTCCTGGTCCAGCCTCCAAATGGATCTTTTATATTAAATTGCTCAAAGTTCTTAAAAACATGTCTTACAGTGCTCAAATCAACAAACTGACTGCTTCAATGGCTCCACAGCGTCCCAAAACCCTTGTCTGGTCTCTTTCGGCACCTGAAATGGTCGAAAAATGAAGAAGATAGCCTCCTTGAAGTTCTCCCCTTCAACTATGCTATCTCTGATTCTACAATTCGCACCCTTGTGCTTCAAACCTAGCACACACGCTCTTTAAAGCGTAAAAACCAAGACCCGTACGCAACTGCGCACCGGTCCAAACAGTAGAACGGTTAAGGCGCCTCCAGCCCCTAACTGCCTCGGTACTGGGTCATATGGCCCATGGGACCAAAGGTTGGGTGCAAAAATGGTTCAACCATTCAAACGATATAACTCCCATGCACGGCTAATACACCGGTCAAACCACATGCATTAACCAACAGTTATAACTTTCCCGCATGTGATTTTTAATACAATGGTTAACATATTTCAATGTATATGCAATGTAATAAATTGCAATACATTGCAATGTAATATATATATAACGCGCCAATAGTTCGGGCCACAACATATATGGTCGTATGTCCAATGATATGTCCACGGGTCGAGGCTTAGTCCCGACTCGCCCTCCTTTCCAACTATTACAATATTCCAATTTAAATATATATATGTTGGGTTATGTAACAAGGAACATGTGCGGGTATGTTGGCTAGTGGATATGTGTTAAAGCTTTACAATGGGGGAGGTCCAGGGGTCGAACCCCGCAGACTCCCCATAAACTTTTACATATGACAATAATGCCCAACAAATGAGCGACACGTGGCGCCCTTGGGTTGGGCCACGTGTCTTCACATAATTCGCCCAAATGGACACGTGTCAACATATTACTGGTCAATGAACATCCAACCAAAATGCACCACATCATCAGTATTCCATGTCATCATGATGGTACGGCCCTCCACGTGGCCGTACGGACTATACGGACAGGTACAGTCAGCATCCCAAATTTTTCCCTGTTTGACTTGGCGATCAAATCGCGATATCTCCTCCATACAAACTCCATTTACGAAAATAAATATACCACCGGAATCAGGAAAACGATATGGACGCAATGGCACTGTTTTCGTATTATTCCGAGAACTTTGAAAATTGAGCAAATTTTGATCCCCTGATCAATTGGGTTTGTCGAGGACGCAGAGAGGGGTTGATTCCATCTTTGTGGTGGTAGACAGGTTTTCGAAGATGGCACATTTTATTCCATGTCAAAAGACCAGCGATGCGACCCACATCGCAAACTTGTTTTTCAAAGAGGTTGTTAGACTTCATGGATTGCCGAGAAGCATAGTCTCGGACAAGGATACGAAATTCATAGGTCATTTCTGGAGGACGCTATGGAAGAAGCTAGGAACAAACTTTGCATTTAGTTCAGCTTACCATCCTCAGACGGATGGGTAGACAGAAGTAGTCAATAGAAGTCTAGGAGACTTGCTAAGGAGCCTGGTGACAGAACACCATAGCACCTGGGACAACATATTGTCGCAGGCAGAGTTTGCATACAATGATTCGGTGAATCGGAGTACAGGAAAATGTCCATTTCAGATTGTGTATGGGACACAACCGAGGGGAGTTTCTGAACTCAGGGAGTCAGAACAGGTTGCAACCAGTAGTGTTAGCACTGAATAATTCGTTGAAGCGATGAAAGAACTTCACAGCAAGGTGAAGCAGCGATTGATTGACTCAAATCAGGAGTACAAGCCCAGAGTCGATTAGCAGAAGAGACAGCTTCAATTCGAAGTTGGTGATCTTGTTCTGGCACACTTGAGGAAGGAAAGGTTCCCAAGGGGAACATACAACAAGCTCAAGATGAAGAAAATTGGACCATGCAAGGTCCTGAAGAAAATTGGAGAAAATGCATATGAGATTGAGTTACCGGATGGCATCGGGATATCTCCGATATTTAATGTTTCAGATTTATACCCATACAGGGCTGGAGGAATAGAGATTGGAACTGAGGAACCAATGATCCAGTGGCAAAGGTAATTACCAGTTGCAGAGAAACCGCAGATGGAGTGCATACTGGACAAGCGAGTGGGAAAGAAGACCAGGCGGAAGCAGTACTTCGAGTACCTGGTCAAGTGGAAGAATCACCCAGTAGAAGATGCTAGCTGAGAAAGCAAAGCAGTGATACAGAAGCATGAACAGATCATGCGGGAGCTCATGGACAAGAGCCCATGAAAATTTTTCAAGCCGAGGAGTATGATGCAGGAGCATCCACAACACATCAAGCGAGCCTACACATTGAAAGGAAACAGCTGGACAAGGCCAGCCGAAACTTTTTGAATTCTCATTTAAGAGATGCGCCAATGTATAAATGAACCATTTATGGAAAGCGCCTTTGTATATTGTAACGGACCTTGAGCCTTTAAGCTCTCATCCTTAGGTAGATGAGGCATTTAATAGATTTAATGTAGGTAGATAGGATTTTAATTCTAGATTAGACAGTTTTAGTTTTCGAGAGGGAAAACGGATATAGACACCCTCATTGTATCATTGTAACATTAGCCAGCATTGAGAGAGAAGAGCAGAGCAGAGAATTTGTGAAGAACACCCATATACAGAAGATTGAATTAATAGAAGAGAATCTTTGATTCAATTTCATGGTTAGGTGTTGTTTCTCTTTGTATGTTGTTTATGTGCTCATGAATGTTTGTTTTCTGTCATGCATTTTCTTTGAATATGCTGTGCATATGATATCAGGGTTTCAACTGAAGTCTGAGAGAGAGAGAGAGAGAAGAGAATTAGTTTCAATTGTTTCTCTATCTGAGCCAGGAGATTCCTGCATAGAGTGCAGTTGAATTCATCTGCATAGAGTGCGTTGATGAAGGCTCGATAGTTAACACTTATTCTCATTCACCCAGAAGTTTCAAGGGTCTGTTGTGGCATGTGGAGAGTGCACAGGCGAAGTTAAAGTCTCAGTTGTTAATTTGAGAAGGAGAAGGCAGAGACTATTGTGGCTTTAAGTGCACAGAGTCTGAAAGACTCAACACTCGGAAGTTGTTGAAGGTCGAGCACAAGAAGTGTGTGCAAAGTCTCTGAAGGAGTCAAAGTTGACAAGCTCGGGAGGGATAGTTCCTTCGTGAGATCATGGAGAAGGACCCAGGAGAAGGTTTGAACAAAAAGGAGCTTTAGAGCTGAAGAAATCCTCGAGAAGGAGAATCGATGGTTAGGATTCGCCAAGGGGACTAGTGAAACCCCTCCAACCGTCAGATCTAGGAGAGTTGCGCAGGGTTTAAAGCCTGAACGAGCAGAGAAGGAGCCCGGGAGGCATCGGGACTCGGCTCATCGAAGAATCGGGTTTTATGAAGACAAGAGTCTTGCACACATTGAAATCGCGACTAGCGATTTCTCGACATAACAGGAGCCATTGATCATCGCGAGGACATGTGGCACGAGATCCCGGGAAGTCGGGGTTTGACATTCGGGACTTTCCAGTGCAAAGGAATTGTGACCTTTGAAATCATGATCACGTGATTCCCGATAGAACGGAGAGAGGAGGCGACGTGGCAAAGAGATATCACACGAGTGCATCAGAGTTCGGGGTTCGGGAATTTGTGGTGCTAGTAAATCACAACATCGTGTATGCCGATTTCCCAATAGGGAAATCATCGAAAAGAACGAAAAGTGGTTGCATTGAGACCCATCGGGTTTCTGGGTTTTGGATAGCATGAGGAACGTGCCCAAGAGTTTCACGATAATGAAAAACCCTATTTCCCAAGAAGACAAAGGGGAGATCACCACGAGCATTCTGTGGGTACAGGAAACTCCTGATAAGGGGGTTGAAGAGCATTTTAGCTCTTTGGGCCAGCAAAGGAGAAGATCCTGGTGGAAGCGGGACATGTTGGTGGCACGTGCTGCAACACCAAGACAACCACACACCTCTAGATAACTCTCACTTGCTTAATCTCTTCTTGGTCAATATTCATTCCATGCTTTAGCTTGTTGAGTAACACCATACTTATATGTGTCTTTCCTATCACTTGGGTATGTTGTGATGCATAGAGTGGACCCAAGTCACTCAAGACGATTTGTTTTGTTGTGTGCACTGGTCTACTCAAGTTTCCCCAAGCCCACCTCACCATTCATCTGCACATGTCATCCATGTCCAAGTCATCATGTTCATCAATTCCTCTAGTTTCACACCCAATTCATCCATCCATCGATGCCCCAAGTGCACCCAAGGGAAACATGTCTACAAGGCCATCATCCACAAGTCATGGGGACAAGTCACCTTAGGGTCTATACACCTATATCGTCTACCCAAGGAGGCCCACTTGTTTGTTATAAAGTAATCTTGGACAATCACCACTATGTTTGTTCCTTTAGGAAGACACCTCAAATCGTTCCATCTCTATGTGGCAATGCTTCACTCTTAGTTTGGTAGCATGCCTACTACCATATCTGGTGGAGGTCTTACATCCTGCCCCACTAAACTCATTTCCATCCCAAAAAAATCCAATGAACACGTTCTCCATTATGTTTCTTCTCAAACTCACGAATCATGTCTTCATACTACCACAATTCCTTGGATATCTCCCAATTGTTCTCCTCCTTGGGTCTATCCTTACAATGGAAAAAAATTACTTGAGTATTCATTTTTTGTCGTGGTAGGAGGCTCTATGCACAATTATATCTGCCACTTCCAACTCTGTTTTTTCCACAATCAACATAGAGGCTCTAGATGGTGTTTTCATGCTAGGATTGTCTTCATCAACTCAACTCTGAAAGGATTTAATTGATTAGTATGGAAAAACAAATGATGAGCTCTCATGTCAGTCTATAGCTCCAATATGTAGGTGAAATTTCCAATATTCTTAAGGAATTTGAATGGAATGTCAAACTTTTGCACCAATGCACTAGCCATGGTGGTAGGTGGATTGAACTATTAGTTTCCCAACTCAAGTAAGAATAACTCTCTCACTTTGAAATATGTGTCCCTGTTCTCAAAATATGCCCAATGTTTTATTTTATCCATTGCTTTATTTAAGAGAACACAATCCATCTCCAACCTATCCTACCATCCCTTCATGAACCTTCAAGGTTGGTGGGTTTCTCCCATAATAGCTCTGCAACACAATATATCAAGTCAATGGTTGTTTCCCATTTTCCAACTCAAATGGGTTGTAACCCATCACATAACTCTTTTGAATGTTATAGTTGAACTAAAATTCATCCAACAACTAAGGCCAATTTGTTTGATCCACTGACACAAAGTGTCTCAAGTGGTCCTTCAGGAGACTGTTGACACACTCTCTATGCCCATCATTATCTGGATAGTATCTTGAACTCATCAATAGTTTGGTGCGAACAATCTTGAACATCTCTAGGATGGTATCTTGAACTCATCAACAATCACACATGGTATCACTTAAAGTTTGATAATGCATAATGGTTATATCTATCACTATGGTGATTCTTTGTTTCACATGGCTCATTATATTTACATGCCTTTGGTTATGGTTCAACATTGCACATCTAATAGACATGCATTCAAAATCGACCCTTTGTTTAGAAATTGAAATATGCCTCACCGACAAAACTATAAATCCAGAGATCCTCCAAAAAATGGTTTTCATGGAAATCAAATCACATCGGAGGGTAACCCTAGTTGTAATACAGTGCCTCAATTCCAGTGCAACTAACAGTTCATCTATCGAAGGCTCGGTTAAAGTTTTATGGTAATTTGCAACTTGCCTCTTGAAGCCATTTAGGGACATGTTGACAATTTGGTCTAGTGGCATAAAATCCAAACCAAGCGGTATAATTTAGTTTCATAATCTCTCGCATGTGTGTTTGGCCAATTCCCACGTCACCACACTAGCCACAATTCCCTGACACATTGTTCTTCAAAATTGACCCCTTATTAAGAAATTGCATTATGCCTCACAGAGAAAAACTCTAGATCCAAAGATCCACCAACAAATTATTTTCAGAGGCATGATTAGAGTTTTATGGTGAGTTGCAACTCATCTCCTCAATCCATTCAGGGACATGTTGACAATTTGGTGTACGGGCATAAATCAAGAAGCATAGATAAGTTTCGTAAGATCCTAAATGTTTTTTTCGACAAGGCCCACACAACCAAACTACCCACAATTGTTTGGCACAATGGTGTTCAAAATCAACCCCTTGTTCAAAAATTGTACAGTGCATCACTGAGAAAAACCCTAGATCCAAAGATCCTCCAAAAAATACTTTTGTAAGAAAAAAAATCAGAGTGGAGGGGTACCCCTAGTTGTAATATGGTGTCATGAGTCTAATGCAACTGACAATTTGTCTGTTGAAGTATCGGTTAGAGTTTTATGGTGAGTTGCAAATCGCCTCCTCAAGCCATTCAGGGATAGGTTTAAAATTTGGTCGGAGGGAATAAAATCCAAATCAAGTAGCATAACTAAATTCCATAATATTCTACACATGTGTTTGTCCAAGGTGCACATGACCACACTACCCACAATTTCCTAACAAAAATTTCTTCAAAATCGACCCCTTATTCAGAAATTTCACTATGCCTCATTGAGCAAAACCCTAGATCTGAAGATCCTCCAATAAACTATTTTTCGGGAAATGGAATCATAGCAGAGGGGTACCCCTAGATACAATCTGGTACCTCAAGTCCAATGTAACTAGAGTTTCATCTATTGTAGGCCCAGTTAGAGTTTTATGGCGAGTTGCAGCTTTCCCTCTCAAGCCATTCAAGGACATGTTGACAATTGGGTCCAGGGGCATAAAATCCAAATTGAGTGGCATAACTGATTTTTGTAAGCTCCTGCACATGTGTTTTTCCAAGGTCCACATGACCATGTATCCAAAATTTCTCAACACAGTGCTCCTCAAAATAGACCCCTTGTTTAGAAATTGCATTATGCCTTGTTGAGCAAAACCATAGTTACAAAGATCCTCCAACAAACAATTTCTAGGAAATGAGATCATAGTGGAGGGGTACCCCTAGTTGTAATCTAGTGTCAGGATTCCAATGAAACTGACGATTAGTCCATCAGAGGCCCGATTAGAGTTTTATGTCAAGTTACAACTCCCCTCCTTGATCAATTCAAAGACATGTTGACAATTTGGTTCATGAGCATAAAATCCAAACCAAGTAGCGTAACTGAGTTCTGTAAGCTCCCTCATGTGTTTCTATCCAAGGCCCATGTGAACATGCTACCCACAATGTCTCAACACAATGTTCTTCAAAATCGACCCCTTGTTCAAAAATTGCATTGTGCCCCCACTAAGAAAAAACCTTAGATCCATAGATCCCCCAATGAATAGTGTTTTGGAAATGGAATCATAGAAGTGGGGTACCCATACCTATAATCTAGTGTCAAGATACCAATGAAATTGATGGAAGGAAAAAATGTGCATGTACGGAAGAGAGCTTCTGTATATGTTCATTTTGGCTTCTATATATGAACATTTATGGAAGCCATCATGTGCATATACAGAAGCTCTATATACAGAAGAGACATTATGTATATGTGGATTATGGCTTCCATAAATGCGCATATATGGAAGACAAAATGCGCATATATGGCAGGGAGATTCCATGTATGTGCATTTACAAAAGGAAAAAATACGGATGCACGGAAGCCAAAATGTGCATTTACGGAAGCCAAAATGCACATATACAAAAGAGAGCTTCCGTATATGCAAATTTTGGCTTCCGTAAATCTCCTTTCCATATATGTGCATTTTGGATTCCGTAAATACGCATTTACGGAAGCCAAAATGCGCATATACGAAAAACAAAATGTGCATATATGGAAGAGAGACTCCATATATGTGTATTTACGGAAGGCAAAAATGCACATTTATGGAAAACAAAAATATGAATGGAAGATCTCTTCCGTATATGTATATTTTTCCTTTCGTATATGTGCATTTACGGAAGCCAAAATGTGCATATACAGAACTCTCTTTCGTATATAGAGCCTCCATATATGCGCATTTATAAAAGCCAAAATGCACATATACGGAAGATAGAATGCACATATATTGAAGATAGTTTCCATATATATGCATTTTGGCTTTTGTAAATGTGCATATATGGAAGCCAAAATGCACATATACGGAAGCCAAAGTGTGCATATATGAAAGCTCTCTTCCGTATATGCGCATTTTGGCTTCTATATATGCGCATTTCTGAAAGAAAAAAATGCACATATACGGAAGCCAAAATGTACATATACGAAAGAGAACTTTCGTATATGTACATTTTGGCTTTTGTATATGCACATTTACGGAATCCAAAATGTGAATATATGAAAGCTCTATATATAGAAGAGAGTTTCTATATATGCGCATTTTGGCTTCCGTAAATGCGCATATACGGAAGCCAAAATGCGCATATACGAAAGCCAAATATAGAAAAAAAAATGCACATATACGGAAACTCTCTTCCTTATATAGAGTTTCCATATATGTGCATTTTTTCTTTCATAAATGTGCATATACAGAAGCCAAAATGCACATATACAGAAGCTCTCTTCCGTATATGCTCATTTTGGCTTCTGTATATGCACATTTTTTCCTTGCATAAATTCGCATATACGGAAGAGAGATTTCGTATAGGCGCATTTTGGCTTCCATATATGTGCATTTACACAAGCCAAAATGTGTATATACGGAAGATCTCTTCCATATATAGAGCAAAACTAGAAAGGGAAAGAACAAGTTCATAGACGAGAGCAAAAAGAGGTTCTGGGGGAGATCTTGAATGTCAACCTTTCTGATCTCCATATCGAATGTCCCATTTTGAGATGTCATATAATGTTTTCTAGTTCATAATATCCATCTACACATATGCATATATACCTACTGAGTATATATACTGATATATATATTGAGTATATATGCCAACACATATACCTAGTATATATACTTAGTATATATGCCTAGTATATATACCTAGTATATATATTGGTATATATATCAATATATATACCGATATATATACTGAGTATATATACCGACACATATACCTAATATATATGCTGGTATATATATTAGGTATATGTGTTGGTATATATACTTATTATATATACCAGTGTATATATTGAGTATATATATGAGTATATATACTCAGTATATATACCAGTATATAGAAGTATATATACTGGTATATATATTAATCCTTTATATATAATAATCCTTTATACTAATGCAGAAGTATGCATATACCGATACATATTCATATACCTACACATAGATCATTGGCCTCTTGGTCTGATATGGGCATCATTGATGTATTTTTCAAACCAAGCATCGGTCTCAAGGCCTTAACCATGGTCGAAACTATAACGAGAACAAATTGTAGTGGAGGATTTTACGGAACCTCTCTGAAAAATTTCCCTTCTCTGTTTATAATGGAGTTTGTTAGTAGAGGCAGGAAGCCAAAGGTTTTTGTGACCCTAGCCCCTATTCACAGACAAGAGAATAAAGAGGTTCTAGGGGAGATCTCGAATGTCAACCTTTCTGATATCCATATCGAATGTCCCATTTTGAGATTTCATATAGTGATTTCTAGTTCATAATCTCCATCTATCCCCCTCTTTCTCTCACCCCTCTGTCTCTTCCCACATGCTCTCTCTCTCTCTCACTTTTTTTGTCTCTCCCTCCCTTCATACCTCTTCCCCTTCACTCTCTCTTCATCCTCCCTAACCCCCCTTCTCTCTCTCTC
>JZKD02S2011033.1:1636525-1647489 GCA_000966675.3 Picea glauca
TTGCAGATTCTTTACTATGTTGACCTCACTTTTTACCATAAGTTCCCCTCTTTCCCTTATTATGTTTCCTCCATTCCTTAGTTTCCTAATTTTTATTATTCCCTTCTTTCCCCTTCTTATTAGAGCCAAAATGGCAGTTGCGCTATTTACTCTTTTCCTTTTATTATTAATTTAAAATCTTTTTACACTTTCACAAGTTAAATAATTTATTTCTTCTTTACCTTTGATATCCATAGATTTTAATTAAGTTCTTACTCTCTTCATTTTACCCCAAAAATTATTAAGTCCACAACTATTACTTAAGTGGTTTTTAGTTTAAAATTTATTATTTTATTTTCATAAGGTATTTTTCTTAAGGCTAGACAAAATTTTACCCCTAGCGAAGTTTTAGACTTAGGACTTAGATTCTGAACTAGGCGACATTTTAGTTAGGGAAGTTGTTTTTAAAATTTCTTAATGAGATATTAGTCTTAGGCCATCTAGGTGCGTTCCTTTAACATCATCAACATGACGTGCCCTTCAGGACGCACTACGTGCTCCAAGGGTGCCACTCACCTCTAGTGTTTCTTTTGCGCGACGTGCCCTTCAGGATGCACCACGTGCTCCAAGGGTGCCACTCGCCTCTTGTGTTTCTTTTGTGTGACATGCCCTTTAGGATGCACCACATGCTCCAAGGGTGCCACTCACCTCTTAACTGATTAGTAGACATCAATAACCCCTGGAGTAAACACTCTGCCAGGTGAACTTGTGGGAGACTAAGGGCTTCTAAGGAATAAGGCCCCCGCCTTATTGCGTGCCCCTTAGAATCATCATGAGTGATTGTCGTAGTCTACCCTCATGACATTGTGGGTCCTCTTGTACTAGGTAATTGTTAAACTACAGTTCGAGCCACGGCGGGAGTGCTAGTAGGCTGTGGTAGGGTTGTTTTCCACACCTCTCCCTCAACCTCTCTAGTAGTCGTGTGTGGCCCCTATACTCCATATGTGAGTCTGGTCAGCAAGCTATCGTCAGCCTGCATCATCAACAATCATGTCAGACATGTCCACATCATATCATCTAATCAAATGTACTAAAATCATAGTAAATCAATCAAACCCAAATAACACACTCCCTGACTCGATCCGGAGTCCAAGGGGTTATGTCGATGCCTCTACATCCTCAAGGTCAAAAACCATGCACACTCAGTAAAATCGAGTCAATAGCACCTGTCTATGTCAAAGAAGTAAAACATCATGTCATCTATCATAACGCATCATAATCAAGGATAAATGTTTTAATATCATAAAAATACAGATCACTTGAGAGCAAGTGTCCTCAAAGAATAATTTTTCTTAGTGCGCCAGAGCGGGATGTTACATACACCACCCCCTCTTGGTCTAAACTTCGTCCCGAAGTTTCACAATATAAAAGCCGAAATAAGTGTATTACAGTATCATATGTCTATCTATCAAACAAAAATGGAAACTGTTGGCGCATATCATATGCGTCCTCCCAGGTCACTGAGTGCGGACTATAATTGTCCCACTGAACCTTGACCTGATCTACCATTCGACGTCGCAACTTTCGAACACGATGATCTAAGATGCAGACCGGCTCAGCCATGAGCACTCCCTCATCCGATACCTGCAAGGAACTCATGTCAATCACATGTGCAGGATCACTAATGTAATGTCTCAAAACAGATACATGAAAAACATCGTGCATACGCCTCAAAGAATCAGGCAGGGCTAGTCAGTAGTCCATGGGCCCCTTTCTCTTCATAATCTCGAAAGGTCCCATGAACCTAGGAGAGAGTTTAGCTCCCTTTCCAAACTTGATTGAACTCTTATGCGATTTAACCCACAAGAAGACTCAATCACCGACCTCGTAACTATGGTCGACTCAATGCACATTGACATAACTCTTCTGTCGATCTTGCGCTTCTTTAATCCTTTGTCTTATGGTTTGCATTTTCTCTTCCATTTCTTGGATCACTTCTAGTCCCACCAGGACCCTATCCTCAAGCCGATCCCAACTCAAGGGCATCCGACACGGTCGCTCATAAAGAAACTCGAAAGGTGTCATTTTAATGGTGCTCTAGTAACTGTTGTTGTAAGCAAAACTACTAGTGGCAAGAATTCCTCCCAACGTTTTTGTTGGTCCATTAAGTACATGTGCAACATGTCTTCCAAGGTTTGGTTTGTTCATTCAGTCTATCTATCAGTCTCTAGGTGATACGCAGTACTAAAGTTAAGTTGGGTTCCCAAGGCCTCTTGAAAACTCGTCCAAAATCATCCAGTAAACATCGATCCTTGATTGGATATAATCCTCTTAGGCACACCATGCAGCCTCACAATCTCACTGATGAAAACTCTAGCTATGTCAGGTGCCTGATACGTCGTATGCACAGGAATAAAGTGAGCACTCTTCATCAGAGTGTCTACTACTACAAAAATCGAGTCATGTCTCCTTGCCGTTAGTGGCAATCCAACGATAAAATCCATCGAAATAACCTCCCATTTCGATTCTGGAATGGCATGTGGTTGAAGTAATCCTGTTGGGTGTCTATGTTCAGCCTTTACCTGCTGACACTCTAGACATCTGGCCACATAGTTGACTATGTCGGCCTTCATTCCCTTCCAGAAGAATAAGGGTTTAAGGTCTTCCCTCATCTTCATGACCCCCGGGTGAGCCATGTAAACTGCTCTATGAGCCTCGCTCAATATCAACATCCTCAACTCGTAGTTTGGTGGTACGTAAATCCGACTTTTAAACATCAATAAACCATCGCTATCAAATGAAAATCCCTCGTATCATGGTAACATCCTTGTGTCTTGTCTGATAAAACCGTCAACCTCTTTGTACTAGTCATTGTCACACTGTAAAGTGAAAATATTCTCAGGTAGATTTGTCTTAAGAGGCAACACCGAAAATATGTGTGGTCTCAGACTCAAAGCATCTGCCACTCGGTCCACTGTTCTTTTTATGTAAGTAATCTCAAAGTCGTACTCGCTAAGCAATTTCGATCAACGTCGTTGTCGCGCATTCAGGTTGCTTTGCATAAAAATGTGTTGTAGTCCACAATGATCAATCTTTAGTTCAAATTTTCCTCCAACAAGGTAGTGTCTCCAAACCTTCAAGGCATATATGATGGCTATGAAATCCCAATCGTGTGTCACATAGTTCTCCTCATGCCTTCTCAGTTTCCTCGAAATGTAAGCAATCATTCATCCGTATTGCATCAATACTCCACCTAAGCCTTAGATGCATCTGTGCATACCAAGAATTATGCGTCCATGTCAGGGACCTTTAGTATCGGTGTTGTTTTCAACAACTCTTTAAGCCTCTGAAATGCTTCCGCACATTTCTCGGTCCAAACAAACTTCTTGTTTTTCTTTTGCAATTCTGTGATCGGATTTGCTATCTTTGAAAATCCCTCGACAAACCGTTGATAATATCCTGCTAAACCCATAAAGCTACACACTTCCGTGACATTCGTCGTCACAGGCCATTCCATAGTAGCCTTGACCTTGGCTGGATCCACGGCGATACCTTTGCCGGAGATGACATGCCCTAAGTAGTGAATCCTCGATTGATAAAAAGAGAATTTGGACAACTTCCCATACAATTTGTGCCCTCGCAAACACTGTAGTACCAAGAGCAAGTTCTCGCCATGCTCCTCAGTCGTACGAGAGTAAATCAAGATATCGTCAATGAATACTTGGATGAACTTGTCCAAGTATTCGTAAAACACCCAAACTTGTCCAAGTATTCATGGAACACCCCATTCATCAAACTCATAAATACCCCAGGGGCATTTGTCAGTCCAAACGGTAAAACAGTAAACTCGTAATGTCCAAATCTCCTCTTAAAGGCAGTCTTAGGAACGTCATCCTCCTTAATCCGCAACTGGTGATACCCTGATCGCAAATCGATCTTGGAGAACACCATCGCACCCTTCATTTGATCAAATAGATCATCAATTCTCAGCAAGGGATATTGATTCTTGATCATAGTCTTGTTCAGTTGACGATAGTCAATACAAAGCCTCCATGATCCGTCCTTATTCCAAATGAAAATAACAGGTGCATCCCACGGTGACACACTAGGACGTATCAGTCCCAAGTCCAGCAATTCCTTCAATTAAATTTTCATCTCTTGTAACTTCGGGGTGGACATCCGATAAGGAATTCTTGCTATCGGTTCAGTCCCAAGTTTTAGGTCTATGGTAAACTCCAACTCTCTCTCTAGTGGCATCCCAGGTAACTCCTCCAGAAATACGTCCGCAAACTCTCTCACCACTGGAAGGTGTTCTAGACCTTCTGCTACTCCCTTCTCATTTAATGCAAGGATCGCATAAATCTTGCACCCCTTGTGCATACTCTTTAGGAAGAGACGAACCTCAGGGAAACTCCCTGGTTCCATCCTACAATCACACGTCTCTGTCCCTCATCATCGACCAAGCTCAATTGTTTTGTCTTGCAGTTGAGTATCGCCTCATGTGATTTCAAGCAATCCATACCAATTACGACATCATAAGATCCTAAGATCATGACATACAAGTTGGCCCTTGTGACAAACTCTCCCAGGTTAAGGGCACATCCCGTAACCTTTCCTCCAACCTTCTATTTGGCTCTCGAGGCCATCTCCACGAAGCTAAAATCATCCTGTTCGAATACCTTTACCTTAATCCTTTTTAGCGTTGCACCAGAAATGAAACTCTCGGTAGCACCAGGATCTATAAAAATACTAAGGGTTTGGTCAGCGACAGTACCTATCTTCTCGAGCACAGTTGACTGGTGCTTTGCCTGGCGGTTATTCACTGTTGCATGAACCCGATGGGCCTTTCCCATATCTCCCACTATAGTGGGTCCAACTGATCCGGATGCTCTGGCCCTCTCCATAGGATAGTCGCACTGGTAGTGTGGCTCTCCACACGTCCAACACCCCTTCTTTGGCCCAGTAGTCCTGGTACTTGAAGTAGAAGATGATGGCCTACCGGCCTAGAACCCTGGTCTATTCTGCTGAACATGCCTAAACTGCTGCTGCTGTGGGTGACGTTGTTGCTGATGTTGTGGTCCCCGATAAGGTGTCCATTGCTGAGGTGGCAGTCGCTAGGGTGTGGAGAAAGTTGATCCCCTATGGAAGCCACGATATCTCGGCGTATGTCTCGCTAGTGTCTGGTGTTGCGGTGTTCCAAATGAACCCTGCCCTGCTGGTCTCGCTGGAGTCCTGGTCTGACCCCCACTGATAAGATCCTCCTCTACTATGAGGGCCTTCTGAACGACATCGTGCAAGGTTTGAGGCATCAAAATTCTAACCTTTTCACGCAGACTGTCGTTAAGGCCAAACAAGAACCTGTTGACCTTAAGTTTTTCTGTGTTAAGGTGCAGAGCATACCGGAGCAGCTCCATAAAATGGGCCTCGTACTCGGGCACCGTATGACCTCCCTGTCGTAAGGCATTGAACTCACTGAGATGCCACTTGATGAATTCCTCTGAAAGGTACCTCTCTCGGAACCATTTCTTGAACAACTCCCATGACACGTCTTCGATGACCATGTTCAGCTGTGGTAGGAGCATCTCCCACCATAGAAAAGCGCTCCCCCTTTAGTTGAAAGACCGCCATGTATACCTTCATGTTTGAGGTATAATCACTAAGTGTGAAGCACATCGCCATGTTCTCCAACCATGCCTCGACAGCTGCGCCATCCGGGGCACCAAAGAACTCGAGAAATTTGACCTTCTCGAGTTCACGGTGAATGCTACCAGTAATAGTTGGTGCATGCGGTGGAACCTCAACAGGTGTCGATGCCCTAGCCTCATCTCTATCTAAATGGCTGATCAGTGCCTCGGACATGCACTGAAAAGATCTCATCATCCCAACAACATCGCCAACTGCTATCTTCTCCTGTTCGAGAACCTGCTCGTCTCCCTGGGGGTTAGACCCCTCAGGTGCGGATGCTACTGGAGGCATCACACCTCCTCCCCTAGCACCCCATCATCTGCCTCTGTGGCATCCTCTAACCATGATTACCTTTCACACACACAAGTCAACTCAATTAGTAATAGTATAATCAAATCATAACAACGAAAGCCATAGCGATCCCAAGTCATGGGTTGAACCCGCTCTGATACCATATGTAAAGTTCCTCCTTGTTATGACGACCAACCTCTTAACAACTGTTAATACAATTTTTTTTTTTTTTTGTGTGTGTGTGTGTACTAGGATAATAAATACATTCGACTCTATGTCGCCATATGAAGACGAACATGGCGCATGCAACTGCAACATCAACATAACGATCTAAGACACACATCAAGCATCCAGAAGCAAAGGGAGACAAACAATCGACGAGAATAAAAAGACTAACTACCCATCCGTCCTACCCTACAATGATTAGGACCTCCAAGACACATAAGAAATGCTCAAGCCCAGGTTCCCATCGATTTTAACCAGTTAAGGTCTCAAGGTTGGCGACTATTATGAGGAACATGGAGGTGTCTACATCTTTCCTGACACAAGTAGACCAAGCAACTAAATGATTACCAACAAGTACAACAAACTAAAAGAAAAACCACGTCCTCTACGGAAGGCACAAGTCAGAAGGATTCTGACAAATAATAAGCCATCAGTTAAGACTCAGCATTACCTATGACTCAAATGGAAACAAGTATAGATCAATCACTTCGTTTAAATTCCATTTGTAGACAGGTTACCAACCCAACCTTAAAAAGAATTACATACAATTAATTGCAACTTCCCAATTAACTAAGTCATAATAATTTATTGTACTTAGTTTCAAGGACCTTAACTTTTACATGTTGTCAATAGAATAAAATAAAATTAACCTTACAATTAACTAACATATAATGAATTGAAATGGTGTTGCTTTAAAATACAATTATGTAAGGAGTTAGTGAGGGTTTTGGCTTTCCTAAGTCTTAGTAAGCATAGATTGAACTTATGAAAACTTTTGCATAATGATTTAGTTTAAATAATATTTATTATGGATATAAATCATATTTTTTTTAACTTTTATAAAGAATATGCTTGAACATATATTTTTTTTATTGAACAAAGTGGTAATTAGGGCAGATTTGAATCAATAACATCCTAAATAATACCTTAATAATACACTTTATAGCCGACTAATCTACATCCTTAAAGACATATGATTGAACATATTAAGTTAAACGCTTTTTTTTTTATTACTTAAATTCAAACAGAAACAATTATATAATAACATAAATATGTTATCCTACTTGAAAAAGAAAAAACATAAATATATAGTCCTTCCAAAGACAAAATTAAACTATTATTGAATTCATCATAAATTGATTTTCTTTTCTCAACTATATTTCTAATGAACACAATCTATTATATAAACTCTTTTCTTACTTTAACCATGAAAAAAGACAAATAAAAAAATCACTCTGAAGTGTCTATCTATTTCTAAAATTGTCCAGTCCCTCCCACTGACCTTCATCTTTATCGAACCCAACTAAAAGGGGAATATGAAAATGTTGTTGGAGCCGCATAGTTTGCAAAGGAGGGTGGTCAGGGGTGGACAACTGGAATGAACCTACCCCTTGGTTATGCATTCTAAACACCAAACCCAAGCCAAAAATGACAGGATCGGAAATAAATTAAATAAAATAAATCGGGTACAGTCAATACAACCCAATCCCAACAAATGGTAAGCAATGCAGGTTAGTTTTACTGCAGGTAATCGCTACAGCTCAAGGCGCTCCGGGAGGAACAATCGCAGGAAAAAGGTTGGAGCAAGGGCGAGTTAAGCTCCAGTAGTTGCAGGTCGAAATGGTTAGTTTTCAATACAGTAGCAGAGAAATTTCCCCGACCATTACACTCATTGCCAGAACGAATTCTCAGAACAATTTTACAAAACGAAAATGCCAATATACTCATTGCCAGAACAAATTCTCGGAACTAAATTTTACAAAAACGGAATTCCAATACACTCATTTCCAGAACGAATTCTCAGAACTAAATTTTACAAAATGAAAATGCCCATACACCCATTGCCAGAACAAATTCTCAGAACTAAAGTTTACAAAACGGAAATGCCAGTACACTCATTGCCAGGACGAATTCTCAGAACAAATTTTACAAAACGAAAATGCCAATACATTCATTGCCAGAATGAATTCTCAGAACTAATTTTACAAAAACGGAATGCCAATACACTCATTGCCAGAACGAATTCTCAGAACTAATTTTACAAAACGAAAATGCCAATACACTCATTGCCAGAACAAATTCTCAGAACTAAATTTTACAAAAACGGAAATGCCAATACACCCATTGCTGAACGAATTTTCTGAACTAATTTTACCAAAAATGAAAATGCCAATACACCTATTGCCAGAACGAATTCGCCATTACAGAAAATTTGATCTCAAAAAAAAATGACATAGGTATTATATATATATATATATATCCTTTTTTTTTCCAATGCACCTCAACAACATAGGCAAAAAAAAACCAGTCCATCAACCAGAATGCAAACCATAAAATTTTAGGCATTCAATGAGTGGGCAGAGGCTCAAGACAAATTCATCCATTTTTACTGTGTAGAGACAAAAATGTAGAGAAAAAAGGGCCATCAACAGTCACAGGGTTATGTTGTGAGTGAGGTGATACAACACAGTGCGGGTTCAATCATCAAATATGAAACACAGAGATAAGAGCTTCGCCATCAATTAAATTTCAAGGTAGTAAAGCACAAATCAGAAGGAATATGCAGAAATGTCCAGTGAGATATAAACATGAAATAAAAAACGAGATAATACTATGTGTAAGCATGCTGACTTCATTTATAATCCTCATTCAGACCTAAGCAAAAATTCCTAGTGCATTCTACTCCACAAAATAATGAGTGTACCTTTGCCTCATTGCCTACCTCGAATGACGTCCACGTGCTCCGTACCGCTCCTGCTCTCCGACCATCACGACCTCACCGGTACCTCCCAACCAGCGCTAGGGGTACTCTTCTTCCCCCTTAGCCCCCGAGCCGCAAAGTGGCCACACACTATCTAGATGGTATGTCTAGCTACCACTTTTATCTGAGCTGGGAAATCCCAACTCCTCATAAGTAAATCAGTCAAGTCACAATCCGACAGCGTAATGTTACGCTAACAGCCTATCCTCTTCTTCATTCTCTTCCCTTTTTTTTATAGAGTTTTTGAACTTCCATCATTCCCTAAATCTTATTTAAATTAAGTTTTAATAAAATCTTCTAAAAATTCTCCATCGTACAAGTGTCATTCATCCCCCACTTTCCTCCAAAAATTATTTTCTTTAATTTATTAATTGTCTCATTTCCCTCACCCACCTAGAGTTGCTCCTAAATTTACTCCTAGGTGTTCCTAGATTCCCTTACAGGTTTAAATACTTTCCCTAAAATGAAGTTGTTAATTTAGTTCAATTTAGAAGGTTCTTAATTGCAGATTATTTACTATGTTGACCTCACTTTTTACCATAAGTTCCCCTCTTTTTCTTATTATGTTTCCTCCATTCCTTAGTTTCCTAATTTTTATTATTCCCTTCTTTCCCCTTCTTATTAGAGCCAAAATGGCAGTTGCGCTATTTACTCTTTTCCTTTTATTATTAATTTAAAATCTTTTTACACTTTCACAAGTTAAATAATTTATTTCTTCTTTACCTTTGATATCCACAGATTTTAATTAAGTTCTTACTCTCTTCATTTTACCCCAAAAATTATGAAGTCCACAACTATTACTTAAGTGGTTTTTAGTTTAAAATTTATTATTTTATTTTTATAAGGTATTTTTCTTAAGGGTAGACAAAATTTTACCCCTAGCGAAGTTTTAGACTTAGGACTTAGATTTTGAACTAGGTGACATTTTAGTTAGGGAAGTTGTTTTTAAATTTCTTAATGAGATATTAGTCTTAGGCCATAAAGGTGTGTTCCTTTAACATCATCAATGTGACGTGCCCTTCAAGACGCACTACGTGCTCCAAGGGTGCCACTCGCCTCTAGTGTTTCTTTTGTGCGACGTGCCCTTCAGGATGCACCACGTGCTCCAAGAGTGCCACTCACCTCTTGTGTTTCTTTTACGCGACGTGCCCTTCAGGATGCACCACGTGCTCCAAGGGTGCCACTCGCCTCTTGACTGATTGGTAGACATCAATAATCTCTGGAGTCAACACTCCTCCCGGTGAACTTGTGGGAGACTAAGGGCTTCTAAGGAATAAGGCCCCCGCCTTATTGCATGCCCCTTCAAATCATCGTGAGTGACTGTCGCAGTCTGCCCTCACGACATCATGGGTCCTCTCGAACTAGGTAATCGTTAACCTACAGTTCGAGCCACGACGGGAGTGCTAGTAGGATGTGGCAGGGTTGCTGTCCACACCTCTCCCTCAACCTCTCTGGTAGTCGTGTGTGGCCCCTTTACTCCATATGTGAGTCTGGTCGGCAAGCTATCTTGAGCTTGCATTATCAACAATCATGTCATACATGTCCACATCATATCATCTAATCAAATGTACTAAAATCACAGTAAATCAATCAAACCCAAATAGCACACTCCCTGACTCTATCCAAAGTCCAAGGGGTTTCGTCGATGCCTCTGCATCCTCAAGTTCAAAAACTCTGCACACTCAGTAAAACCCAGTCAATAGCACCTATCTATGTCAAAGCAGTAAAACATCATGTCATCTATCATAACGCATCATAATCAAGGATAAATGTTTTAATATCATAAAAGTCCAGATCACTTGCGAGCAGGTGTCCTCAAAGAATAAGTTTTCTCAGTGTGCCAGAGCGAGATGTTACAAATGTGCACGTGTTCCTGGAAAAACGTGTACAAGAACGTGTGCATGCTCCTAAAACAAATTGAAATAAAAATAACATGTGCACACTTTAGGAACATGCATGTGTTCCTAAATCACGCATACATTATTATTAATAGGAGCATGTGCATTTCTAGCCCCCCTCTCTC
>JZKD02S2011033.1:1661256-1688838 GCA_000966675.3 Picea glauca
CATGGAAAACTACAAGTCTGGGTTTTGCGTAAATTAATGCATTGAAAATGAGGAAACTCGTAATGTCTTTTATTCACTTTTTAAAATCCATAAATTTATTTCCATTGTGAATTTGTGAATTTATTAAGCTTTTAAAATGTATAAAAAATTGTGTTCACAAATATTAATTTAATTGAAAAAATAATATTTGTAGCGTTTTAAATATTAATAATTTTAACTTTGAGTTTATTAAACATTTAAATATATAAAGATTTGTGCTTAGTATATATCGAAAAATATTAATTTAATTGGAAAAAATAAATATTTATTCAAATAAAAAATTATTTTTATTGTTTTAAATATTAATAATTATCATAAGTAAATAACATGTATAAAAAAAATCAATTTATAACTAAATAGAATTAAGGTATTAATTAATTTTTAAAATATTTTAAAATTTGTCATTTTTAGAGTGTTAAGAAAATGAAAAATGAAATACACTTATTAGTCTCACTGGAAGGCCTAGAGGGATTATAGCGATCTATAATTGGTTGACTTCATATTAATATGTCTCTTGAATATAAATTTTGACATCATTTCTATTGTTCGACCTATAGAACTAAAAACATTATTTTTTATATAATAAAAAAACCTTATATGTCATCATCTCATTGGAGAATAGATTCGAAGTCTTATTCTTGTTCGTTATTCCCAATGTTTGAAATGTTTAGATATCCAAACTTTTGAACGTCGAAGCTTTTTTAAATTTTTTTATTTGTATTGAAATGTTTACATACCCAAAGTTTTCAGCATCGACGCTCTTTTTTAATGTTTTTATTATTTCTATTTTTATTGAAATATTTACATACCAAAAGTTTTGAGCATTGACACTCTTTCTGAGGTACTTGAATAAGCTTGACATTTTAAATGTTTACACAACGCGAGGCCCTTAAATAGGTGTGACAACATAAATATTTGCATAGCGTGAGGCCCTTAAACAGACCTCACAACCTTAAATGTTTACTTAAATAGGCCTGTCACAGTACATTTTTCCTCGAATTTTTCCATACAATGTTGCAGTGAATTTGGACAATATTGTTGTCCACCGCTACTCGCATAGCTATCATATGTTCCATACTTATTCTATGCTTGGAATGCAATTTAGTCATCATTGAAGATACATATATTGTTCACTGGTTCACTGGTTCGTTGGTTCATCGGTTGATGCTTGTTGTTGTTTGGTTCAACTTTGCAAGGTTGAGATCATGCACCTGCAGTTGAGCCTGTTGGTGCTTGCTGATTTCTTTTGTTTCTTTCAACTTTGCAAGGTTGGAATCATGTAGCCGCAGTTGGAGCTGTTTTTTCACTTTGCAGGTTTCAAGTCCTGCACCCACAATTGGACCTGCGATTCTGTCGTTCATCGTTGACGAGTAAGTTTAAATACCATAGTTTCATTCATATTCGTTCTTTGTTGTTTGTTGTTTACAGTTTGCAAGTAAGAATGTTTAATTATTTCCACTCGCATGGTCATGATATGTTTCATATTTCTTCTATGTTTGGAATACAATTTAGTCATCATTGACGATAGATATATTCTTTACTGGTTCACTAGTTCATTGGTTGTTGTTTCTTGTTCTTTGGTTCAATTTTGTAGGGTTGAGGTCCTGCACCTGTAGTTGGACATGTTTATGCTTGGTCACTGGTTTGTTGCTTGCTTCTTTCTTTTGTTTTCTTCGACTTTGCAAGGTTGGTCTTGCATCAACAATTGGGGCTTTTTTCTGCACTTTGCAGGGTTCAAGTCCTGCACCCACAATTGGGCCTGCAGTTCTGTCATTCATCATTGACGAGTAAGTTTCAATACCATACTTTCATTCTTATTCGTTGTGACGAGGTGGAAATATAATGCCTCAATTGAATAAGGAATTTTTCATCCTTCGCACCTTGCCCTCGATCATATTCCCAGCTTGCCCGGGAATGAGTACCTACCTATCCCATACGTGAATGAAATCGGTATCTTTCACATGAAAAATACGATGTCAAGCTTGTTGTCTTTGCAGGATGTTCTGGTAGAAGAAAACTACAGGTAGGTGTAGAAGGGATAGGTATGGTACAACGGTGGCTAAGATGCAAAAAAATTGCACAAAATTGGCATATCTTTCTCTCCTTCTCTTAAATTTTTCTCCATTTTTTTCCTCCAAACTCTGAACCTTACCTACATGCCTTTTCAAAATGTTCTTGTAAAAGAAAAAGATGTTTAGATGGTGCTATCAAGAATAGTTTTCATGTATCTCGATATGATTGGAATTTTCATGACACACTGAGTTCACTAAAAACTTTATGCAACTCTGGTTGTCATAAAAGATATAGGTTTCCTCCATCTCGAGTTCAAAAATTTATGTAATCAACTTCTAAAGCCACAATACTTTGCCACAAGTTGACCATGCTGCCACATACTTTGCATAATGCCTTTGTGGAACTGAGTACCATACAATTCTACTTCTCATTGAACCATGAGATCACAATTGATCCCATACTAAAGCAACATCTGGATGTACTTTTCCAGTCTTTGACACTTCCTGCCCAATCTAAATCTGTGTAGCCTTGCAATCTTATCTCATAATATGAGATATATATGAGTCCATAATCAATTTTTCCCTTCAAGGACCTCTTCACATGTTTTTCCATAATCAGGTGAACATGTCTAGGCTCAATCATGTACTTGTTAGAATATAATGGATGTGCTTGTTTTACCATTGACAATATCACTATTGTCACCCAACCATAGACCGAAGCCACCCTCTGAGCACCTTAACCTTGACTGAGAATTACTCCGGCAAAAAACCCTAGGTTAGATAGCCAAACAAAGAGTAGCGCACCTTTCCCCAAGGATAGCACACCAACAAGAGCTGATCAGATAGTCCAAACCCTAACCAAGAGATAGTCCAAGCCAAAGTGTAACTGCTAGCTGCAACAGTTGCAACGACAACTCTCCTCCAAACCTGTGCACAAACTGGGCAACTGTAGTGCGTACAAGTGCAGCTCTGTAATTCTGATAAGTGTGTCAAATGTGAGACTGGCGCCTTGTATTTATACTAATTCTGGCTAACTACCTGGGTCGACTTCTCATTCTGGGTATCTGTCTATTCAATATATATTATTTCTTCTCGCTGACTTCTTCTCTTGGAGGCTGATAACCTAATACCAAATATCCTCTTCAACCAACAACTCTTCTAGGGTTATTATCCAACTCATTAGGGTTTCTTATTACTTCCCAGAGTATTCTATTCTTGTCAAGTGTTGGCATCCAGGTATGAACGATTTATTCACCCTTTTCCTACATTAATTTATCAATCCGGGTGCATATACTTTCAAGGCAACGCGCAAGGTATATGCAGGGGCAAGAGTACAATTCGTTCTAGCCAAGGGTTCACGATTAAGATTCAAAGCATTACTGTCATACTCGATTAACTACAACATTCAAAGAGTAATCATAAGAATCACACACTGTCACAGCAAGCATAAACTGATAAATAACACACACTGAAAGACATGGCACCTGATCAGAAGAGCGAGCCCAACTCTCTGATCAGGGCTGCATTAGTCACAGCGAAGATGAAGATAGCAAAATAGATAGTGTTTTATAAATATGAAAAGGGTTACTACAATCTCAATGGAGACATCCCCAGTTACAGGAATAACTTGTCTTTTATACATCGAGAGGGAGAACAACCTCTTTCCCCAAAACATGGTAACTGTATCCCCAAAAATATACATTAGTTGGAACGACACCAGTACCAGATAGACAAGATCAGCGAGATGCCCAAGATGGTTCAGGGATCTGCGACTCCAGCTGCGCGACCTCCTTATGGTTTGGTTGTTGCCGTGGGATCTGCTGCAGGATGAAGCCTTGGTCCTATTCTCCAGAAGTTGTGGTCAAACATTCGTTTTAGTGTTGTGAATAGGCAAAACTCCACGACTGTATTTCATTAAAAAAATATTCCAATAGACAAGGAAGGGGTAATTACCTTACAGGTTTAGCATAGTAAACATAGGTAAATAAGTGCAAAAAGGTAAAAAAGGTAATGGAAATGCAGCAGAAAGATAGCCCGATTTGGTGCCCAACATCTCCCCCCAACTAGCCTTCTGCATTCCCTCATGCAGTTCGCCGCCTCCGTAGGTCTGGATTTCGCTGACTGTTGGCTTCTTGAAAATGGGCGAGATCATATTCTTCGGCCATATCTGTCCCTGGAACTTTAAAACCATTTGAAAGGTGAAAGGATCACTCATGCAAAATTTGGTGCCCCAAAAGGTTCCATGTTCCGGACAGCTATAGGTGTCATCATCCACCTTTTCTAACAACAATCATTAGCCTCTTCATGAAATGTGACTATTTGCTTAACACAGAGATCAAGGCACCAATTTTGTGTCCTCAACATTCTGTTTCTATTCGCTTCAATTCCCAAAAAGGTGTTGTTTTTAGTGAACATGGTGGCTGACCTTTCAGGTTCTCCTCTTACTATAAACAACTTTGTAACTTTATTAGATTCAAATGTATTAAAAGCCTTCTGCTAGCTGATCTGGTTGAAAGTGTAAGAGGTGAGGGCCCTTAAATGAATGTCTCCCACATATGGGACCGGATTGAATTCTCTGTCCAGGCGCAGCAGATATCCATGTAGGTAAAATTCACACATCAAATGCTGAGTTGGCACATCGTGGTGCCTCATTATTTAGAGGAATTGTACACCATTTTCTATTTTATAACTAATCTCATTTTTTACGCTCTCAATGCAGAATAAAAGAAAACGTTCATGTAAGAATAAAGAATAAAAAGAAGCAGGGGGGCGACATGCCATCACCTCTTGCACCAAATTAAACATCTGCTCCTTATCAGTTTTCATCTCTGCCACTTGCTTTTCCAGCTGCTCCATCTTGAGTTGCTGCTTCACATGCCTTAGTCTCATGATGTCTATATGCTCCACATATTCAAAAATAGTTGTGGAGGCTCATTCCTGAGTTCTTCTGACCTCATTTTGATACTGAGCCGTAGTAGATTTCCATGTCTACACTTCAACCATTAAGGCATGCTCACGATCTTCAAACAATCAATCGACCGGGTTTGTTTGAGTAGCAGCAGAGGTTATGGCTACTTGGTCCATCTGAGTCTCTGTTTCTACTCCTATGGCCTTCGACTTTCTATCTTGTTGCTTGTATTTCTTCATCCGCTCCTACATTTTGTGTACCTGTTTCCTTAGTTTCCTGACCTCCATCTTAAGCCGCATTGTCTCTTTAAACTGTAGCTGATGTTTTTGTTTGACTGGGAGTCTTACGACCTTCTCGCCTAGCTCTTCCATTGGCTCATTCGTCGGGACCACTTCACTTGGTCCCTCCTCTTTACCTACAACTATTTCCTCTTGTTGTGCACTCACCGTGACAGGTGGTGCCCTTGCGAGATGCTCTCCTGCTAATGTGTCTGTTTGAGTATCATCCACCCCACATGGTTGTGGATTTTGTGATAGAATTGGAGGAATGGCGGGATCTTCTTCTGTGCACTGAAGGGAACGAGTTCGCCTTGCTCATCTTGGAATAAAGAAGAAAAAGGAGAACTGGCAGGGATCTTCAATATTTGGTCCTGAGGTCGACGTTGGTTCTTGTGGTTCAGCGTCAACCTCACGCCCTAGTTCTCTCAACACTTCTTCCATGAGTTCTATAGTCGGGGTGGTCATGACCTCTTCTTCATTCTGGTTATCCTCCTCCATCGAATCCATGGTGATGATGAGGCACCTTCCCTGAAGCAAGATAATTAGCAATATCTGCATACCACGGAGTGTTAGCAAATACTGCAAAAAGATGTTCATCTAGAAAATTAGCTTCAATTGGTGTGTCCTTACCCTCATGTTCTATCCTAGATAAGAAATCTACAACCACATTGTCCTTCCCTGGTTTATCTACTATAGTAATATCAAATTCCTATAGTAGCAAGAGCCATCTTGTGATACGACCAGGGGTAATAGGTTTATTCATTAAATACCTGATAGTTGCATGATCAGTATGCACAAAGGTAGGATACTCGGTAATGTAGTGCCATAATTTATTGAAGGTGTAAATGACAGCAAGGAACTCTTTCTCAATCACTATGTAGTTTACTTCAATAGGAGCCAAATTCTTACTAACATAGTAAACTGTGTATGGTATTTTGTCCTCTTGCTATCCTAATACTGCACCAATCGTTGTTTGGGAAGCATCCGTGTGAATATGGAAAGGTAATGCCCAGTCCGACCCTCTAAGGATCGGAGCACTACAGACCAATTCCTTAACTCTCATAAAGGTTGCATCACAGTCCTTTGTCCACACAAAATCTGAATCTTTTGTTAGCAATTGAAAAAGTGGATGTGCTACTTTAGCAAAATTTTCTATAAAATGCCTGTAATAACCAGCACAACCAATAAAGTTGCGTACCTGCATGGGCATTTTGGGTGTCAGGAAATGTTGAATTACCTTTGTCTTTGATGGGTCCATTCAGATTCCTTCAGCTGAGAGAAAATGTCCCAGAACAATTCCCTCTTCCATCATCATATGGCATTTTTCCGTACTCAGCGAGACATGTGCTTGTATACACCTTTCCAGAACTTTTTCTAAATTTTTCAGCCCTTCAAGAAATGAATCCCCATATGGAGTAAAGTCATCCATGTAGATTTCAACACTATCATCTATCAAATCAGAGAAGATTCCCAAAATTTCCCTCTGGAATGTTGCACGAGCATTACACAGGCCAAAAGGAAGGACCCGGTAGGTGAATGTTCCCCAGGGGCATGTGAAAGTGGTTTTATCTTGATCTTCAAGAGCTATCTGGATCTGGTTATACCCACTAAACCCATCTAGAAAAGAAAAAAACTTTTTTCTAGACAATGTGTCCAGAACTTGATCAATAAATGACAAAGGAAAATGATCTTTCTGCGTTGCCTTATTTAATTCTTGATAATGAACACATATTTTCCATTTACCATTTTTCTTATGGACCATTACTAATGGGGAGACCCATTGGCTATCTGAGATGGGGTAAACGCTATGCCCTAAACCCCCTATTCTTCCGAGCCCCGAAGAAAACCCCCCTCCCCCTTAGACTCCATATCTCTCTCGACTCTATATATGTGGGCACCTAATATCTATGTGGGTTCACCCACCCTAGTTACCGAATACGCACTCTATATTATTGATTCTATCTCTAGTTACCGAATACGAGCTTATAGGGTGGCCTGCCTTACAAAGCCTTCATCAATTCAGAGTCTATTTCAATACTTACCAAATAGAGACTTGAAAGATTTATCTTACTGTGTCCTCTCCTTTCATATTCTTATCCTTATCGCGCGAACTAAGGAATTCATTAGATGAGTTAGTGAGGTTACCCCTAAGACAGATATCTCTTTCTATTCCACCACTACTTTAGCCCATAAATAAAAGTTGTTCTGTGTATACTTCGTTATAGGCCATTCGTAAGTCCTGAAAGGACCTTATTTTTCGCTCTGCGAAGGTCCTAAAAGGTAAATCCTGAGCTAGCTCTACAGGTAAGGGGTATATCTGCATCTACTCAACGCATATACGAACGATGCATATACAGAACCGTGCATATACGGAAGCATGCATATACGGAAGGGCACATATATTGACGGCGCATATACAAAAGCTGTGCATATACAGAAGCGTGCATATACGGAAGCTGTGCATATACGGAAGCTGCGCATATACGGAAGCATGCATATATGGAAGCTGCGCATATACGGAAGCTACGCATACAGAAGGGCACATATACGGAAGCTGCGCATATACGGAAGCGTGCATATACAGAAGCTGCGCATATACGGAAGCGTGCATATACGAAAGGGCACATATACGGAAGGCGCATATATGGACGTTGCGCATATACGGAAGGTGCATATATGGAAGTGCGCATCTACGGAAGGGTGCATATACGGAAGCACGCATGTACGGAAGCTGGTGCATAAACGGAAGCTGCTACATATACAGAAGTGTGCATATACGAAAGCTGCGCATATACGGAAGCGTGCATAAACGGAAGGGCACATATACAAAAGGTGCATATACGGAAGCTGCGCATATACGGAAGCGCGCATATACGGAAGGGTGCATATACGGAAGCGTGCATATATGGAAGCTGGTGCATATACGAAAGTTGTTGCATATACGGAAGCACGCATATACGGAAGCTGCTGCATATACGGAAGCGTGCATATATGGACGTGTGCATATACGGACGCTGCATATATGGATGACGCGTTCATATACGAAAGCGCGCATATACGGAAGGTGTATATACGGAAGTGTGCATATACGGAAGGGTGCATATATGGAAGGTGCATATACCGAAGCTGCGCATATACAGAAGGGTGCATATATGGAAGCGCGCATATACGGAAGCTGTGCATATATGAAAGGTGCATATATGGAAGCGTGAATATACGGAAGCTGCGCATATACGGAAGGGCACATATACGGAAGCTACGCATATACTGAAGCGCGCATATACCGAAGCATGCATATACGGAAGCGCACATATATGGAAGTTGGTGCATATACAAAAGCACGCATATACGGAAGCTGCACATATACGGAAGGTGCATATATGGAAGCTGCGCATATACAGAAAGTGCATATACGGAAGGGTGCATAAACAAAAGTGCGCATATACGAAAGGGTGCATGTATGGAAGGTGCATATACCGAAGCTGCGCATATACGGAAAGGTGCATATATGGAAGCACGCATATACGGAAACTACGCATATACGGAAGGTGCATATACGGAAGCGTGCATATACAGAAGCTACGCATATACGGAACGGCACATATACGAAAGCTATGCATATACCGAAGTGTGCATATACCGAAGTATGCATAACGGAAGCTGGTGCATATACGAAAGCATGCATATACAGATGCGCACATATACGGAAGTGTGCATATATGGAAGCTATGCATATACAGAAGGTGCATATACAGAAGGGCACATATACGGAAGCTGCGCATATACGGAAGCACGCATATACGAAAGTTGTGCATATACCGAAGCGCGCATATACCGAAGCAAACATATACGGAAGCTGGTGCATATACCGACGCGCGCATATACTGACGCGCGCATATAAGGAAGGGCACATATATGGAAGGTGCATATACGGAAGCGCGCATATACGGAAGGGTGCATATATGGAAGCTGTGCGCATATACGGAAGCGTGCATATATGGAAGCGTGCATATACGGAAAGTGCATATACAAAAGCTGCGCATATACAGAAGCGCACATATACGAAAGCGTGCATATACAGAAGAGAGCATATACGGAAACGTGCATATATGGAAGCGTGCATATACGAAAGCACACATATACAGAAGCGTGCATATACGGAAGCTGCGCATATATGGAAGTGCGCATATACTGACGGCGCATATACAGAAGCGCACATATACGGAAGCTGTGCATATACAAAAGCGCGCATATACGGAAGCTACGCATATACGGATGATGCATATACAGAAACATGCATATACGGAAGCGCACCTATAAGGAAGCACACATATACGGAAGCTACGCATATACGGAAGGTGCATATACGGAAGCGTGCATATATGGAAGTTGCGCATATACAGAAGGGCACATATACGAAGGGCACATATACTGATGGTGCATATACGGAAGCGCACATATACGAAAGTTGTGCATATACGAAAGCGTGCATATACGGAAGCTGCGCATATACAGAAGATGCATATACGAAAGGGTACATATACGGAAGCTGCGCATATACAGAAGGGCACATATACGAAAGGTGCATATACGGAAGCGTGCATATATTGAAGGTGCAGATACGGAAGTGCACATATACGGAAGGGTGCATATATGGACGCTGCGTATACGGAAGCGCGCATATACGGAAGCTGGTGCATATACCGAAGCGTGCATATACGGAAGCATGCATATACTAAAGCTGGTGCATATACAGAAGCAAGCATATACGAAAGCTGGTGCATATACGGAAGCAAGCATATAGGGAAGCGTGCATATACAGAAGCGCACATATATGGAAGAGTGCATGTACGGAAGCGTGCATATACGGAAG
This sequence comes from Picea glauca, assembly GCA_000966675.3. Classification (NCBI taxonomy): domain Eukaryota; kingdom Viridiplantae; phylum Streptophyta; class Pinopsida; order Pinales; family Pinaceae; genus Picea; species Picea glauca. Next base: position 1,671,367 of record JZKD02S2011033.1, read on the forward strand.
TTACGCATATATGGAAGCGTGCATATACAGAAGTTGGTGCATATACGGAAGGTGCATATACAGACGATGCATATACGGAAGCGAGCATATATGGAAACGAGCATATACGGAAACTGGTGCATATACAGAAGTGCGCATATACGGAAGGTGCATATATGGAAGCTTGCATATATGAAAGCTGGTGCATATACGGAAGGTGCATATACGGAAGCACACATATACGGAAGCGTGCATATACAGAAGCGCACATATACGGAAGCGTGCATATAAAGAAGCTGCGCATATACGGAAGCATGCATATACGGAAGTTACGCATATATGGAAGCGCGCATATATGGAAGCTGGTGCATATACGGAAGCGCGCATATACGGAAGGTGCATATACAGAAGCGCACATATATGGAAGCATATACGGAAGCTGCGCATATACGGAAGGTGTATATACGGAAGCTACGCATATATGTAAGCATGCATATATGGAAGCTGCGTATATACGGAAGGTGCATATACGGAAGGACACATATACAGAAGCTACGCATATATGGAAGGGTGCATATATGGAAGGTGCATATACCGAAGCGTGCATATACCGAAGCGCGCATATACGAAAGCTGGTGCATATATGGAAGCCCGCATATACGGAAGGTGCACATATACAGAAGGTGCATATACAGAAGGGCACATATACGGAAGCTACACATATACGAAAGCGCGCATATACAAAAGTGCGCATGTACGGAAGCTGGTGCATATACGGAAGAAAGCATATACGGAAGCACGCATATATGGAAGCTGCATATACGGAAGTGTGCATATACAAAAGTGCGCATATACCGAAGCGCGCATATATGGAAGCATGCATATATGAAAGCACACATATACTAACGACGCATATACGGAAGCACACATATATGGAAGCTGCACATATACGGAAGGTGCATATACGAAAGCGTGCATATATGAAAGCGTGCATATATGGAAGCAGCGCATATACGGAAGGGCACATATATGAAAGGTGCATATACGGAAGCATGCCTATACGGAAGGTGCATATACGGAAGCGTGCATATACAGAAGGGTGCATATACGGAAGCTGCATATACCAAAGCGCGCATATACGGAAGCCGACATATATGGAAGCTGGTGCACATACGGAAGCTGGTGCATATACGGAAGCGTGCATATACGGAAGCTGCGCATATACAGAAGCTGCACATATACGAACAACGCATATACAGAAGCATGCATATATGGAAGCGCGCATATACGGAAGCGCGCATATATCGAAGCGCGCATATATGGAAGCATGCATATATGGAAGCACCCATATACTGACGGTGCATATACGGAAGCGCGCATATACAAAAGGTGCGCATATACGAAAGCATGCATATACGGAAGCTGCGCATATACGAAAGGTGCATATATGGAAGCACGCATATACAAAAGTTGCGCATATACGAAAGGGTGCATATACGGAAGGTGCACATATACAGAAGCTGCATATACAGAAGGGCACATATGCAGAAGGTGCGCATATACGGAAGCTGGTGCATATACGGAAGCACACATATATGGACGTGCGCATATACGGACGCTGCGCATATACGAAAGCATGCATATACGGAAGCTGCGCATATACGGAATGTGCATATACGGAAGGGCACATATACGAAAGTTGTGCATATACGGAAGGTGCATATATGGAAGCGTGCATATACGGAAGCGTGCACGTACGGAAGCTGATGCATATATGGAAGCGCACATATACGGAAGGTGCATATATGAACGATGCATTTACAGAAGCGAGCATATACAAAAGTGAGCATATACGAAAGCTGGTGCATATACGGAAGTGCGCATATATGGAGGTGCATATACGGAAGCGCGCATATAAGGAAGCGTGCATATACAGAAGCGCACATATACGGAAGCGTGCATATACGGAAGCTGCGCATATACGAAAGATGCATATACGGAAGCGCGCATATACTAACGACACATATACATAAGCGCACATATACGGAAGGTGCATATATGAACGATGCATATACGGAAGCGAGCATATACAAAAGTGAGTATATACGAAAGCTAGTGCATATACAGAAGTTCGTATATACAGAGGTGCATATACGGAAGCGTGCATATACAGAAGCGCACATATACAGAAGCGTGCATATACGGAAGCTGTGCATATACGAAAGGTGCATATACGGAAGCGCGCATATACGGACGACGCATATACAAAAGATGCATATACAGAAGAAATTTACAGTAATCTTCCCGTATATGTGTGCTTTCCATATATGACGATTTAAGGAAGTTGTCATCCATATATGCACATTTATACGGAAGCGCGCATATACGGACGATGCATATACCAGATGCGTGCTTCCATATATGCACGCTTCCATATATGCGCAGCTTCTGTATATGTGCCCTTCCGTATATGCATCTTCCGTATATGTGCAGCTTCCATATATGCGTGCTTCTGTATATACGTGCTTCCGTATATGCACACTTCTGTATATGCGTAGTCCGTATATGCGCAGCTTTCGTATATGCACGCTTCTGTAAGCGTGCATATACGGAAGCTGCGCATATATGGAAGGTGCATATACAGAAGGGCACATATACAGAAGCTGCGCATATACAGAAGGTGCATATACAGAAGCACGCATATATGGAAGGGTGCATATATGGAATGTGCATATACAGAAGCGCGCATATACGAAAGCGCGCATGTACGGAAGCTGGTGCATATACGAAAGCGTGCACATACAGAAGGTGCATATACAAACGATGCATATATGGAAGAAAGCATATACGGAACCGAGCATATACGAAAGTTGCATATACGGAAGTGCGCATCTACAGAAGCGTGCATATACCGAAGCACGCATATATGGAAGCGTGCATATACGGAAGCACACATATACTGACGGCGCACATACGGAAGCACGCATATACAAAAGCGTGCATATACGGAAGTTGCATATATACGGAAGGTGCATATATGGAAGGGCACATATATGGAAGCTGCGCATATACGGAAGCAGCGTATATATGGAAGGGCACATATATAAAAGGTGCATATATGGAAGCTGTGCATATAGGGAAGCGTGCATATACGGAAGGTGCATATATGGAAGCACGCATATACGGAAGGGGGTTTAGGTCATAGCATTTACCCCATCTCAGATAGCCAATGGATCTCCCCATTAGTAATGGTCCATAAGAAAAATGGTAAATGGCAAATATGCGTGGATTATCGAGAATTAAATAAGGCAACGCAGAAAGATCGTTTTCCTTTGTCATTTATTAATCAAGTTCTGGACACATTGGTTGGAAAAAAGTTTTTTTCTTTTCTAGATGGGTTTAGTGGGTATAACCAGATCCAGATAGCTCCTGAAGATCAGGATAAAACCACTTTCACATGCCCCTGGGGAACATTCGCATACTGGGTCCTTCCTTTTGGCCTGTGTAATGCTCCTGCAACATTCCAAAGGGCAATTTTGGGAATCTTCTCTGATTTGATAGATGATAGTGTTGAAATCTATATGGATGACTTTACTTCATATGGGGATTCATTTCTTGAAGCGCTGAAAAATTTAGAAAAATTTCTTGAAAGGTGTATACAAGCACATGTCTCGCTGAGTACGGCAAAATGCCATATGATGATGGAAGAGGGAATTGTTCTGGGACATTTTCTTCAGTTGAAGGAATCTGAATGGACCCATCAAAGACAAAGGTAATTCAGCATTTCCCGACACCCAAAACGCCCATGCAGGTACGCAGCTTTATTGGTTGTGCTGGTTATTACAAGCATTTTATAGAAAATTTTGCTAAAGTAGCACATCCACTTTTTCAATTGCTAACAAAAGATTCAGATTTTGTGTGGACAAAGGACTGTGATGCAGCCTTTATGAGAATTAAGGAATTGTTCTATAGCGCTCCGATCCTTAGAGGATCAGACTGGGCATTACCTTTCCATATTCACATGGATGCTTCCCAAACAACGATTGGTGCAGTATTAGGATAGCAAGAGGACAAAATACCATACGTAGTTTACTATGTTAGTAAGAATTTGGCTCCTACTGAATTAAACTACATAGTGATTGAGAAAGAGTTCCTTGCTGTCATTTACACCATCAATAAATTATGGTACTACATTACCGGGTATCCTACCTTTGTGCATACTGATCATGCAACTATCAGGTATTTAATGAATAAACCTATTACTCCTGGTCGTATCACAAGATGGCTCTTGCTACGACAAGAATTTGATATTACTATAGTAGATAAACCAAGGAAAGACAATGTGGTTGCAGATTTCTTATCTAGGATAGAACATGAGGGTAAGGACACACCAATTGAACCTAATTTTCTAGATGAACATCTTTTTGCAGTATCTGCTAACACTCCATGGTATGCAAATATTGCTAATTATCTTGCTTCAGGGAAGGTCCCTCGTCATCACCATGGAGTTGATGGAGGAGGATAACCAGAATGAAGAAGAGGTCGTGACCACCCCGACCATAGAACTCATGGAAGAAGTGCTTAGAGAACTAGGGCATGAGATTGGCACTGAACCACAAGAACCAGTGTCGACCTCAGGACCGGATATTGAATATCTCTGTCAGTTCTCCTTTTTCTTCTTTATTCCAAGAGGAGCAAGGCGAACTCGTTCCCTTCAGTGAACAGAAGAAGATCTCTCCATTCCTCCAATTCTATCAAAAAATCCACAACCATGTGGGGTGGATGATACTCAAACAGACACATTAGTAGGAGAGCATCTCGCAAGGGCACCACCGGTCGCAGTGAGTGCGCAAAAAGAGGAAATAGTTGTAGGCGAAGAGGAGGGACCAAGAGAAGTGGTCCCGACGAATGAGCCAATGGAAGAGCCAGGCGAGAAGGTCGTAAGACTCCCAGTCAAACAAAAACATCAGCTACAGTTTAAAGAGACAATGCGGCTTAAGATGGAGGTCAAGAAACTAAGGAAACAGTTACACAAAATGCAGGAGCGGATGAAGAAATACAAGCAGCAAGATAGAAAGTCCAAGGCCATAGGAGTAGAAACAGAGACTCAGATGGACCAGGTAGCCATAACTTTTGCTGCTACTCAAACAAACCCAGTCGAGTGATTGTTTGAAGATCATGAGCATGCCTTAACGGTCGAAGTGCAGACTTGAAAATCTACTATGGCTCAGTATCAAAACAAGGTCAGAAGAACTCAGGAATGAGCCTCCACAACTATTTTTTAATATGTGGAGCATATAGACATCATGAGACTAAGGCATGCGAAGCAGCAACTCAAGATGGAGCAGCTGGAAAAGCAGGTGGCAGAGATGAAAACTGATAAGGAGCAGATGTTTAATTTGGTGCAAGAGGTGATGGCATGTCGCCCCCCTGCTTCTTGTTATTCTTTATTCTTACATGAACGTTTTCTTTTATTCTGCATGGAGAGCATAAAAAACGAGATTAGTTATAACATAGAAAATGGTGTACAATTCCTCTGAATAATGAGGCACCACAACGTGCCAACTCAGCATTTGATGTGTGAATTTTACCTACATGGATATCTATTGTGCCTGGACAGAGAATTCAATCCAGTCCCATATGTGGGAGACATTCATTTAAGGGCCCTCACCTCTTACACTTTCAACCAGATCAGCTAGCAGAAGTATTTTAATACATTTGAATCTAATAAAGTTACAAAGTTGTTTATAGTAAGAGGAGAACCTGAAAGGTCAGTCACCATGTTCACTAAACACAACACCTTTTTGGGAATTGAGGTGAATAGAGACAGAATGTTGAGGACACAAAATTGGTGCCTTGATCTCTGTGTTAAGAAAATAGTCACATTTCATGAAGAGGCTCTTGATTGTTGTTAGAAAAGGTGGATGATGACACCTACAGCTGTCCAGAACATGGAACCTTTTGGGGCACCAAATTTTGCACGAGTGCTCCTTTCACCTTTCAAATGGTTTTAAAGTTCCAGGGACAGAGATGGCCGAAGAATATGATCTTTCCCATTTTCAAGAAGCCAACAGTCAGCGAAATCCATACATACGGAGGCGGCGAACTGCATGAGGGCATGCAGAAGGATAGTTGGGGGCAGATGTTGGGCACCAAATCAGGCTACTTTTTGCTGCATTTCCATTACCTTTTTTACCTTTTTGCACTTATTTACCTATGTTTACTATGCTAAAGTTGTAAGGTAAATACCCCTGCCTTGTCTATTGGAACAATTTATTAATGAAATACAGTCGTGGATTTTTTCCTATTCACAGCACTAAAACGAATGTTTGACCGCAACTTCTGGAGAACAGGACCAAGGTTTCATCTCGCAACAGATCCCACAGCAACAACCAAACCATAAGGAGGTCGCGCAGTTGGAGTCGCAGATCCCTGAACCATCTTGGGCATCTCGTTGATCTTGTCTATCTGGTACTGGTGTCGTTCCAACTAATGTATATTTTTGGGGATACAGTTACCATGTTTTGGGAAAAGAGGTTGTTCTCCCTCTCGATGTATAAAAGACAGTTTATTCCTGTAACTGGGGATGTCCCCATTGAGATTGTAATAACCCTTTTCAGATTTATAAAACACTATCTATTTTGCTATCTTCATCTTCGTTGTGACTAACGCAACCCTGATCAGAGAGCTAGGCTCGCTCTTCTGATCAGGTGTTGCGTCTTTCTGTGTGTGTTATTTATCAGTTTATGCTTGCTGTTACAGTGTGTGATTCTTATGATTACTCTTCGAATGTTGTCGTTAATCCAATATGACAGTAATTCTTTGAATCTTAATCGTGTACCCTTGGCCAGAATGAATTGTACTCTTTCCCTTACATATACCTTGCGCGTTGCCTTGAAAGGATATGCACCCGAATTGATAAATTAATGAAGGAAAAGGGTGAATAAATCATTCATACCTGGACGCCAACACCTGACAAGAATAGAATACTCTGGGAAGTAATAAGAAACCCTAATGAGTTGGCTAATAACCCTAGAATATTTGTTGGCTGAAGAGGATATTTGGTATTAGGTTATTAGCCTCCAAGAGAAGAAGTCAGCCAGAAGAAATAATATATACTGAACAGACAGATACCCATAATGAGAAGTCGGCCCAGGTAGTTAGCCAGAATTAGTATAAATACAGGGCGCCCGTCTCACATTTGACACACTTATCAGAATTACAGAGCTGCACTTGTGCACATTGCAGTTGCCCAGTTTGTGCACAGGTTTGGAGGAGAGTTGTCGTTGCAGGTGTTGCAACTAGCAGTTACGCTTTGGCTTGGACTATCTCTTGGTTAGGGTTTGGACTATCTGATCAGCTCTTGTTGGTGTGCTATCCTTGGGGAAATGTGCGCTACTCTTTGTTTGGCTATCTAACCTAGGGTTTTCTTCCGAAGTAATTCTCAGTCAAGGTTAAGGTGCTCAGAGGGTGGCTTCGGCCTATGGTTGGGTGACAATAGTGATATTGTCAATGGTAAAACAAGCACATCCATTATATTCTAACAAGTACATGATTGAGCCTATACATGTTCACCTGATTATGGAAAAACATGTGAAGAGGTCCCTGAAGGGATAAATCGATTATGGACTCATATATATCTCATATTATGAGATAAGATTGCAAGGCTACACAGATTCAGATTGGGCAGGAAGTGTCAAAGATTGGAAAAGTACATCCAGATGTTTCTTTAGTGTTGGATCAATTGTGATCTCATGGTTCAATGAGAAGCAGAATTGTATGGTACTCAGTTCCACAAAGGCATTATGCAAAGTATGTGGTAGCATGGTCAACTTGTGGCAAAGTATTGTGGCTTTAGAAGTTGATTACATAAATTTTTGGACTCGAGATGGAGGAAACCTATATCTTTTATGACAACCAGAGTTGCATAAAGTTTTTAGTGAACTTAGTGTGTCATGAAAAGTCCAATCATATCGAGATACATGAAAAATATTCTTGCTAGCACCATCTGAACATCTTTTTCTTCTACAAGAACATTTTGAAAAGGCATTTAGGTAAGGTTCAGAGTTTGGAGAAAAAAATTGGAGCAAAATTTAAGAGAAGGAGAGAAAGATATGCCAATTTTGTGCACTTTTTTTTGCAGCTTAGCCACCGTTGTACCATACCTATCCCTTCTACACCTACCTGCAGTTTTCTTCTACAAGAACATCCTGCAAAGACAACAAGCTTGACATCATATTTTTCATGCGAAAGATACCGATTTGATTCACGTATGGGATAGGTAGGTACTCATTCCTAGGCAAGCTGCGAATATCATCGAGGGCAAGGTGCGAAGGATGAATAATTCCTTATTCAATTGAGGCGTTATATTTCCACCTCGTCACATACGACGAAGGACCGGGATTTGTAATGCTAGAAAAAATGACAGCCAGAGTTGTGTAGACGACATTGGCATGCACATGGTGCAAAGCCTGGGGAAAAAATTGGAGGAAATTTTAAGAGCATGAGAAAAAGATATGCCAACCTCCATGGAAAGTCTATAGGATAAGAACGATAAATAAATGCTTAAACATTCTTACTTGCAAAATGGAAACAGGGAACAATAAACAACGAATAAGAATGAAAGTATGGTATTGAAACTTACTCGTCAATGATGAATGACAAAACTACAAGCCCAATTGTGGGTGCAGGACTTGAACCCTGCAAAGTGCAAAAAAAAGCCCCAACTGTCGATGCAAGACCCCAACCTTGCAAAGTTGAAGAAAACAAAAGAAAGCAGCAAGAAACAAACCAGTGACCAAGAATAAACATGTCCAACTGCAGGTGCAGGACCTCAACCCTACAAAATTGAACCAAAGAACAAGAAACAACAACCAATGAACCAGTGAACCAGTAAAGAATGTATGTATCTTCAATGATGACTAAATTGTATTCCAAGCATAGAAGAAATATGAAACATATCATGACCATGCGAGTGGAAATAATTAAACATTCTTACTTGCAAACTGTAAACAACAAAGAACAAAGAACGAATATGAATGAAACTATGGTATCGAAACTTACTCGTCAACGATGAACGACAGAATCGCAGGTCCAATTGTGGGTGCAGGACTTGAACCTTGCAAAGTGAAAAAACAGCTCCAACTGCGGCTGCAGGATTCCAACCTTGCAAAGTTGAAAGAAACAAAAGCAAGCAGCAAGCACCAACAGGTTCAACTGCAAGTGCATGATCTCAACCTTGCAAAGTTGAACCAAACAACAACAAGCATCGACCGATGAACCAACGAACCAGTGAAACAGTAAACAATATATGTATCTTCAATGATGATTAAATTGCATTCCAAGCATAGAATAAGTATGGAACATATGATAGCTATGCGAGTAGCGGTGGACAACAATATTTTCCAAATTCATTGCAACATTGTATGGAAAAATTCGAGGAAAAATCTATTGTGACAGGCCTATTTAAGTAAACATTTAAGGTTGTGAGGCCTGTTTAAGGGCCTCACGCTATGCAAACATTTAAGTTGTCATGCCTATTTAAGGGCCTCGCGTTGTGTAAACATTTAAAATGTCAGGCTTATTCAAGTACCTCAAAAAGAGTGTCAATGCTCAAAACTTTCGGTATGTAAACATTTCAATAAAAATAGAAATAATAAAAACATTCAAAAAGAGCGTCGATGCTGAAAACTTTGGGTATATAAACATTTCAATACAAATAAAAAAATTAAAAAAAGCTTCGACGCTCAAAAGTTTGGATATCTAAACATTTCAAACATTGGGAATAACGAAGGGGAATAAGACTTTGAATCTATTCTCCAATGAGATAATGACATATAAGGTTTTTTTATTATATAAAAAATAATGTTTTTAGTTCTATAAGTCGAACAATAGAAATGATGTCGAAATTTATATTCAAAAGACATATTAATATGAAGTCAACCAATTATCGATTGCTATAATCCCTCTAAGCCTTCTGGGACTAATAAGTGTATTTCATTTTTCATTTTCTTAACACTCTAAAAATGACAAATTTTAGAATATTTTAAAAATTAATTAATACCTTAATTCTATTTAGTTATAAATTGATTTTTTTTTATACATGTTATTTACTTATGATAATTATTAATATTTAAAACAATAAAAATAATTTTTTATTTGAATAAATATTTATTTTTTCCAATTAAATTAATATTTCTCGATATATACTAAGCACAAATCTTTATACATTTAAATGTTTAATAAACTCAAAGTTAAAATTATTAATGTTTAAAACGCTACAAATATTATTTTTTCAATTAAATTAATATTTGTGAACACAATTTTTTATACATTTTAAAAAGCTTAATAAATTCACAATAGAAATGAATTTATGGATTTTAAAAAGTGAATAAAAGACTTACGAGTTTCCTCATTTTCAAGGCATCAATTTACGCAAAACCCAGATTTGTCGTTTTCCATGAATTTATTGATCTACTGTAGATTATCTATTCAAGGTCAAATATTACAGAAGTCTTTCACATTCAGAGTCGACTGAAATACTGTAATCGGTATAATTTCCTCAAGACTTATTCAAAACGTTATAATTTTGTCTTTATTTTGAAATTTTTTATTAATTTTGTTTGGAATTTGGTAAAAAATTGTTGAATTCTTTTTTTATTAATTTTGTTTGGAATTTGATTAAAAATTGTTGAAATCTAAATTGGAGTTGTTAATTAAAATTTGGTAAAAATTAAAATGCAAATACTCCATGGTTTTTTTGTCCTTGAATCTATTTATACATTTAAATTTAGGGAATTCTATCATTTCACCAAAAAGTTAATTGAAGTCTGGTAAAAAAATTAAAATGCAAATACTCCAGCGATTTTTTGGGTGCTTGAATCTATCTATATATTTAAATTAATGAAATACTATCATTTCACCCCTAAAAAAAATTGTATAAGGACGATGTCACAGAAAAATATAACATTTAAACGATGTCTCTCATCACGAAAACAATTCACTCAGCATGAAAAATGAGATATCGGAGCTTTTTAAGTTTGTTGGATTTGTCAAGAGTGCAAAACTTAATCATAAGAGGTCAAAAAAGCAAAACAAGATCTTTGTATTTGAGAAATATGTTCTTTTATTTATGAGTGGCAGAATTTTGACTGCAACATGAGACGAACCGTGCCTTGCTCTGGTAATAATAACAATGGTAAGTAGCCTCTATCGCTTTATTGGCTATTTCACATTATTGGTTATTTTGAACTATTTTGATGGAGATAAAGTGCCGTTGGCTAATTATTCTTAACAGCTAAGGTTGCTTCCTGGGTCTACACCAAATTGACTGCAGTATTTGTTATAATAACTGATGCGGTCATTAACTTGGTTGGTGTTTCCACCGTTGCATTCTATCCCTCCGTTGATTGCTTGAATGGTTGCCCCGAATCCCTGACCGGACGTAATAGCGGTGTGGCAATTGCTGTTCACATTCCAAAACCAGAGCGYAGTATTCCACGAGKTTAGGTCGTCCTGAGACACCAATCCAGGGTTMTTCAGCAGATCCGCGCCCAGATAAGTTCCATCTGCACCATAGTTTGCATTTCTGCAAAGTTACTCCAAACAGTTAACGGTCACCAAGTATTCAAATTAAACATTAGATCAGAAAATAATTCATAATTGCTGGCTTATAAACCTATATACATACCCTGTGAGTTGTAAGAGGCCACGGCCGTAGTATTGCTGTTCGGATGCGCATGAATATTGTGTACTGCTGGAATCGCAATATTCTCTCTTGGCTATCTCCTCCATGTAGCACAGATCTGTCAATCAGTTAGAGACCATATTTGTCAACGTATATAAACAACCAATTTTAAACTCAAATCTTCAATCTATAGATTCATAGTTTATGTGAAAATAATATTAGATACATACCCCTTGTCTCGTGAGCAACGTTGGCGAAGAAAGCAGCAATTTCTCTCTTGTTGTCATCGGAGGTCCCTGTTGTGCCAAAGCTAGAAAACGAATTGGCCGCATTAATGAAGTCAGTGTATGTATAGAAGGTCTTTCCTGGTAGCAGATAAAATTCCATTGAAGAAATCTTGGGTTGCAATATCCCCAACAGCTCCACGGCAGATGGAAAGAGCAGAAAGGGCAAGAGCAAGCCAGAGAATGATAACGCTCACAAGGAGATAAATTGCCATTATTGGCGAGTACTGTCTATAAACACTGTTGCTAACACTGTCACAGGCACAAAATTGTGGCGCTCTGCTCCACTGTGATGAGAAGAGAATTGGAAGCTATAGTTTAAATTTGAAATTTGAAATTTTTTCCCTGAATCGCTCTAGTTTAAATTTTAAATTTCAAATTTTCAAATGCACCATGATGGTGGTTGTTAGAAGTTTATGAGCTGTCGTAGCAGGTCAGTTTGGCCATTAATTCTATGTACTTTAATTCGCAGCAGCGGGTATGGGAGGCAAAACGAAAATTTAAATGGATGCGGAATGGTTCAGGAAGGTACCTGCAGCGTTAATGGGTTAGATGTACAACGTCCATGTCAATTTGATCGCTGTCGGATCGGTTAGAATTGTTGAGTTATGAACGAGTCATGAAATAAAATGCGGGATCGGAATTTTATGATGCATGGTCCGGGCATGGGATGAGTATGCAGCAACTTAATTAATACACCATGCAGCAGCTTCCCAATGATTGGGCTGCTGCATGGTGGATAGCCTTCGCCATACAACCTGCACCATTGGGCATGGAGTACTCCAACTAACACATAAACCATGCACTAAGCCTATGATTGGCTTAGTACATGGTGAATAAGGCTTGTGGATGGATGATATCATATCGATTGTTTCTTGGTAAAGAAAGACAATACTTCAATAATTTAAAAGACTAGCTGGAATAGCTCAGTGGGTTAGAGCTTGTGGCTGTTAACCACAAGGTCGGAGCTTCAAGCCCTCCTTCTAGCGTTAAGTTACAATTGATATAGTTAAGTTACAGGTGGTTGAGTACCACTTTCTAACTGGAATAGCTTAGTTGGTTAGAGCGTGTGGTTGTTAACTACAAGGTTTTAGTTTCAAGCCCTTTTTCTAGCGTTTAATTATACATTTAGATATTTGTCATTTTCTTCATATCTTAGTGTTAGCTTTTGTAGAATACTTGTCAAGAGATTGACAGGTTTTGTAAAATTACCATTTTCCTACATTTGTCCAATACTTTAACAAACTACCATTTTCCTCCATTTGTCCAATACTTTAACAAAGACATCTTTAAAAATAACTTACCAAAACCTATCATTTTTAAAAAAGCTTACCAAAACCTATCAACTGAACAACCTATCTTTCTCCACTTTTCCCTCCTTGGAAACATCCCCGTCATATTGTCAGTGAAGTATTAAATACTTTCTATATCCATCGATTTGATCCGATCTGATCGGATTTCCCACCACCTCATATCTCCACCGCCTCTATGCTCTGCATGGAATTGATATTGAAGAAGATGATGGGAGGAGGAGTGCCATTTTGTATTTAGTGAGTTGAAACCCGAGTGCACTGAATACAAAAGATGACATTTACCAAGTTCTGGAGGTAAGAGACCCGTCAATTTGTTGGAAGAGAGATTAAGTTTATGGATATTAGAGAGTTTCCCCAGTTCTGGAGGAATGGTGCCGCTCAGTTTATTCATGGACAGGTCAATGGAGCTCAAATTTTTTCTCTTCCCATTTTATGTCTTTTATGTTTTGAAGAAGTAATGATTTTCTGTTATTCTTTCTAAATCTGTGTATTTCTGAAATGGAAGTCTCCTCGTCATTGTGTTCTTCTGCTAGCAATGGCAATTGAAGTGGCAGGCAACTTCATGTAATGGTGTTTCCATGGCTTGCTCACGACCATCTCTCGTCGTTCGTAGAGCTCTCAACCAGACTCGCACAACTCGCCATTAATGTCTCTTTCGTCTCCATTCCTCTCAACATTTCCAAACTCAAATCCTTCTTCGACCATCACCACAACTCCCCAGGAAAAGTCCAGCTGGTGGAATTACGACTGCCGCTAGTGGAAGGGCTGCCTGCACGATTAGAGAGCACCCAAGATCTGCCAATCCATTTGATGCCTCTATTCGACAAAGTTGTCGACGGACTGGAAGAACCCCTGGAACAACTCCTCCGCCAGATTTGTCCGGACTGCATCCTCTTCGACTTCATGATATGGTGTGTTCCAAGGGCTGCCGCCAAGATGGGGATACCCACCATTTTCTTCGCCACTTTTGGCGCCGCTTTCAACGGCTATGGCCTGGCCCCGACTTGGCGATGTGACGGGGGAGAAATCTCGGCCAAAACCCTGACGAGACCCCCGCCATATTATCCATCGAGTGTGGTATCATGGAAACTACACGAGGCGCAGAGCGCGCTGGGATGCTACCAAGTCCAGGAGCCAAGCGATATCAGTTATCACGAGCGCGGGCTCAAATGTTTTGAAGGTTGTCGCGCCATTACTGTCAAAACTTGCAATGAAATTGAGGGGAAATTCATAGAGTATTTGCAGAGCGTTACGAGCAAGTCAGTGATCCCCCTCGGCCCGCTACTTCCCGATCTCAGTTCAACAGTAAATTCTCAGGAAGACTGGGGTCGCATAAAATGGCTGGAAACTCACGCGGTGGCTTCAGTCGTTTATGTATCGTTCGGAAACCAAATTTTTATGAGCGACGACCAGATCCCACGAAGTGGCTCTGGGTTTGGAGGCGAATGGGCTGCAATTTCTATGAGCACTGCGTTGCCCCGACAAAAACCAACTTGGGGTTTAGCTGCCTCAAGGGTTCCAAGAGCGTATCAAAAAAAGGTGGCTCGTGATGCGCGATTCGGTTCCGCAGAGGGAGATCTTATCGCATGCTTCGACGGGAGGATTTTTGAGTCACTGTGGATGGTGTTCGTTGATGGAAGCCATGAGCTCCGGGGTTCCTCTCGTTACCCTGTCGATGCACTTGGATCAGTGCCTCAATTCCAGATTAGTTGTTCGGGAATTGGAAATCGGGTTACAGGTTACAAAGCGGAGCGATGGATCGCTCGACCGCGATGAGATCTGCAAAGTTGTGCAGACGTTAATGGTGGAAGATGAAGGGAGAGACAGGAGGAGGAAGGCCCGTGAAATGGGAAACCTGTTCAAAAATAAAATTCTCGGCAGCCACAATGACCGCGAGATTCTATCCCAGGACCTGTACATTGTACATAAATCAGTTCATCAGACACCTCCATTTTGTGAAGGCTTCGCATGAATAATTCCAGTTGAATCTTTACAATTAAAGAAGAAGGGGCAATCCACCTTTGTGCGGAGCATTTTACTTGTCTCTCTTTTGTTCAATCCGCTCGCATTGGATCTGAACCACACTAATGGGCGTGTAATTTATCTATTTTAATAATTTAAATGGTGTTTTATAATTATAGGCGTGCCCCTATTGGTATTTGGTATTGGAATCGGTTAATTTCATAACTTTTTTGCATGCATTTATGAAAATGCTTTCTTGTTTACTTTTTCACATTTATTTAATATGATTAAGAAATTAATACCCTAATCATTGATTGCCACTTTTAATTGATTAAAAATGATTAATATGTATATAACGTTTCGTTTCGAATTAAACAGTGAACACGAATTTATCGATGTGAAGCGTTGCCACAACGTTGAATGAGAAGCGTTGCCACAATGTGAAGTGGTGGTTAAGTTGGACGCATGATGTGTTTCAATTAACACATGTATGATGCGTTTTAAGTTGGATGATAAAGATTATCTCTTATAATTTTGTTTCTAAGTTTTTAACCTCATAGTTGATTACTTGGTGTTTTCTTTACATGCAAGTTGACAAGATTTAGGTTGGATGCTTCGCCCCAAAACTGCATACTTAGTTTTTCTTCGACCCTCAAGGTAACAGTGTAATGAGGATCTTTATTCCCGATTGGTAACCAGGGTTTGAGTCTTGTATTGATATTCCTGCAAATTTAATTAACGCCAAAAGTCATTACAGTAGCCTCATAAAATTGACAAATGGCTACTTTGTTTTTAAAACAGTGACTTACAAAAGGTTGTTTTCAGATTATGTTTATTGAATATGAGATTAACACAGAGAGAATGACTAATATGGAACCGACGCATTTGTTAAAGGTTCATTACAATTTCAAAGTGGAACAATCACATTCTTGCACGGTTTCTCATGCTTATTGGTTTACCTCGATTTCATGGTCTTTTCACTGAGGCCTTGCACGAAAATGAATTGTCTAACCACAATTTTGATAGCCGCCTCACATACCATGTAAGCACGACCTCCATCACTGACTGTAGTTTAATTATCTATTACACGTCCTCTGTAGTTTTTTTATTATGACTGTTACATGTCCCGTGTATACTATCTAAAAGTTCTCTTAACGGTTTTGTACAGGGTTAGTTGGAAACCCTTGACGCCAAACTCGAATGGTCATCAATATCGAACTCACATTTACCACAATCAGGAGATAAACTAAAAGAAATGGGGTTGAGTATTGAGCGAGAATTACCTTCAGAGGGCTTGAGGCCGTGGGTACCTGGGTAAGTTGGCGTCAGAGGGCTTTTTTCCCTTCTCCTCCTCCTTTGGCAAATGAGAGGAAGGTAAGCCAAATTACCTTAAGAGGGCTTGAGATGCAAGAGAATGCAACCAACGACAGGTCTGCATTAATGTTTTTTCCAATGATTTACAGGAAATAGAGTAGGTTGTGGGTTCGTGTTATTTGATCTGCCATTGCTTAATACTAATATTATTTCAATAACTCAATACTAATATTATTCGAATAACACAATGGCAATTGAGTAATTAAGTAATAATGGGAATATTAGTATTACGAAAACGAGTACTAATACTAAATAAAGTATTGATACGAAATGCCTAATATTCCCTTAAATGTTAAATTAAAAATCAATTTTTTAATTCATAAATCACTTTACTATTTTTATTATTTAATACATTTAATATTTTATTACATTAATTTAATATTTTTTTACATATTAATTTATATCATTCATGTCTTATTTAAATTATACATTTAATACAATAACTTATATATAATTAATATATTATTTAAATAATACATTTAATTATATCATTTATGTATTATTTAAATTATACATTAATAAGCTTCCGGGGCAGCTCAATTGGCAAGTGCCGTGAGCGTGTTATGTACGATGAGGTTCCAAGTTCAATAATTTATATATAATACATTATATATAATACATATATAATACATTAATACATTTAATACAATAATTTATATATAATTCATATATTATTTAAATTATATATTTAATTTATTTGAGATTTTTATATATTTACTTTATTATTTTGTTAAAGTAAATACTAGATTCTCATGTATTTAATTTATTATTTTGTTATGTATTATAATATTTTATTTCTCAATAATTTATTTATATTTTATAATTAATTATTAAATAATATTGAATTTATAATTAATAATCAATTTATTATTAT
>JZKD02S2011033.1:1688888-1713019 GCA_000966675.3 Picea glauca
AGTTATTTCATATATTTATTACTTTAACACATTAATGTAATAATTATTTTATACATTAATGTATTTTAATACATTTAATATTATTTCAAACATTTCAAACTTTAACACATTAATGCATTTCTTATTTTAGATATTAATTTATATATCATTAATGTATTATTTAAACTAAGTACATTAATAATCATCAATATAATAATACATTAATATTTTAGTTCATCAATATGTACATAGCATAGAATATAGAAGGAATGTGTGTCATTCCTTTAATACTCTTCAAATGTTATATATGTCATTTCATTCAACTTAGTGGCTTTATTATTTTTAAATTGTCACAATATTATTGAAATGCAATTTTTTAAATTCCTTTATACATGTAAACTATAGTTTATTTCGCTTTCCTCCTATGTTTGTACTTTCCTTGTGTTGTTATGTCTCATATTATTTATAAATTTTTTATATGATAAACAAAACTTCATCACAAAATTGAATATGAAAGTTATTTCTCTTTTTTATATTTAAATTGTCACAATATGATATAATATTAAAGTTGACCTTTTAATTTATGAAAGTTAAACATAATCTTTTGGATTTTTATTAATTTATTTAATGTCAACCTCAAATGTCAAATCTCTCAAATAATATTAAGTTACTAAAAATCAATTATTTACTTTTAAATTTCGAGTGTATCACATTGTTTTATAGTAAATTTATTCAAGTTTTATTATTGAACTCTCTCTTTATGCAATAACATTTTCATTCAATTCGACGATAAGTTTTCTTATGTAATTGACAAAATAACGTTAAATTTTCTTTTAACTCATCCTCCATTTTTTTTTTGCTCGTAACATATGACAATGTTTTATAACATTTATCTTTCCCATAGGTTAAAATTCTTCATGATGCAACTTAACCCTCACTAAAAAACTTAAATTTATATAACTCATAATGAAAAAATCAAATTTATATAACCGTTGATGTCATGCTCCAATGTTCCTAAGCCTAGCATCCTTCCACTAACATTGCAATCAGGCATGCCAAAACCTCAACATGTTACTAACTTTTTTCTTTGTGACATTTTCGTGAACATTGTCGAATGTTCTTTTGTGAAAAACATTCCTTTCATCAGTCTATGAAAAATAGATCCGTAAGTCATATTGTGACAAATATCCTTCCACAACCATCACAATATGATGAGCATGTCGAAACCCCACTGTGTTACTAACTTTTTTCTTTGTCACATTGTCACAATCATTGTCCAACGTCACACACCCATAAACAACATTCCTGACGTGAATTTCTGACATCACTTCCTATGTGGCATTGTCACGAAAATTCCTACCATCCCATTGTGACGAACATTTCCCAACGTTGCATTGTGACAAACATTTCCCAACATTGCATTGTGATGAATATTCCTACCATCCCATTGTGATGAACATTTCTTGACATCGCATTTTGAAGAATACTTCCCAACGTCGCATTGTGATGAACTTTTCCCAACATCACATTGTGATGAACATTCGTATCGTCTCAATGTGACGAACATTTTCATTCAATTCAACGATAAGGTTTCTTATGTAATTGACAAAATAACGTTAAATTTTCTTTTAACTCATCCTCCTTTTTTTTTGCTCGTAACATATGACAATGTTTTATAACATTTTATCTTTCCCATAGGTTAAACTTCTTCATGATGCAACTTAACCCTCACTAAAAAACTTAAATTTATATAACTCATAATGAAAAACTCAAATTTATATAGTCGTTGATGTCATGCTCCAATGTTCCTAAGCCTAGCATCCTTCCACTAACATTGCAATCAGGCATGCCAAAACCTCAACATGTTACTAACTTTTTTCTTTGTGACATTCGCGTGAACATTGTCCAATGTTGTTTTGTGACAAACATTCCTTTCATCAGTCTATGAAAAATAGATCCATAATTCATATTGTGACAAATATCCTTCCACAAACATCACAATGTGATGAGCATGTCGAAACCCCACTATGTTACTAACTTTCTTCTTTGTCACATTGTCATGATCATTGTCCAATGTCACACACCCATAAACAACATTCCTAACATGAATTTCTGACATCACTTCCTATGTGGCATTGTGACGAAAATTTCTACCATCCCATTGTGACGAACATTTCCCAACATTTCATTGTGATGAACATTCCTACCGTCCCATTATGACGAACATTTCTTGACATCGCATTGTGAAGAATACTTCCCAACGTCGCATTGTGACGAACTTTTCCCAACATCACATTGTGATGAACATTCATATCCTCCAAATGTGACGAACATTTCCCAATGTCACATTGTGATGAACATTTCCGAACGTCATATTGTGACAAACATTTTCGAACGTCGCATTGTGACAAAGATTTCCTATCAATGCGATGCTCGAAATGAATGTTAATAATGCATCACTTTATGATTTTGTCGCACATCATCTTAACGTCACATTGTGACAAACTTTTCCCAACATCACATTATGATGAACATTTGTATCGTCCCAATGTGACAAACATTTCCCAACTTCACATTGTCATGAACATTTCCCAACGTCGCATTATGATGAACATTTCCTAACATCGCATTGTGATGAACATTCGTATCGTCCCAATGTGACGAATATTTCCCACATTTCCCAACGTCGCATTGTGACAAACATTTCCCAACATCGCATTTTGATGAACATTCGTACTGTCCCAATGTGATGAATATTTGTGATGAACATTCCTACTGTCCCATTGTTACGAACATTTCTTAACATCACATTGTCATCAACATTCCTACCATCCCATTCTGTCAAATATTTTCCAACGTCGCATTGTGATGAACATTTTATACCTACATTACATATATTTAATAATTATTAATTTATTAACTTTATACATATTATTAATTAATTATGAATTTCAAAATTAGCTATATAAATATTATTAATTATATTATATTTACAAAGTTTATAATGATACTTTATATAATAATATTTAGTAATTAAAGATTGTAAATTAATTATTAATCAACAACAACCATTTATTATTCATAAAGTTTAATCTCTATATATATTACTACTTTAGCAATAGATTTATTTATTAATATTTTAATAATTTAATAACATATTACTAAAGTCATTAACTTCAATGTATTGCTACTTTATTAATATATTATTTTATCATTGTATTAATACTTTGTTAATGTTTTTTTTTTTTTAATGTATTGTCACTTTTATTATATTTTTAATGTATTATTTTGTTAGTGTATTAATACTTTTGTAATGTATTATTTATTTAGTAATGTATTTAATGATACATTTATCATATTATTAATGTATTACTTTGTTAATGTATTAATACTTTAGAAATGTATTAATTAATAATGTAATAGTGTACAGAAGTAATTATTACATTACATGGTTAATATTTTAATTAATTTATAAGTTACTTTATACACTAATGAAATTAAACTTTAATTTACACATTACATTAATATATCAATGTATCATTACATTATTAATATATCAATAATATTACATTACAATTTTAATTTATCAATCAATGAAATTATATATACTTTAATGTATTAATAGTGTAATATGTAACATCATTAATAACTGTATTAGTACTTTTACATTAGTATAATGTATATATAAAAGTATAAATACATTAAATTATAATGTTATATAATAAACTATTAATAATTTTCATTATTAATACATTAAAGTATATATTTTCTCATTGATAAATTAAAAATGTAATATAACATTATTAATACATTAAAGTATATATTTTCTCATTGATAAATTAAAAATGTAATATAACATTATTGATATATTAATAATGTAATGATGTATTAATATATTAATAATGTACTATATTAAACTATTAATAATGTATTAATACATTAAAGTGTATATTATCTTATTGATTGATAAATTAAAAATGTAATATAACATTATTGATACATTAATAATGTAATGATACATTGATATATTAGTATAATGTATAAATTAAATTAATATAATAATGTATTACTAAATACATTATCTTCAATATATTACTATTTTATTAATGTATTATTAATATATTACTTTATTTGTGTATTTATTTACTTTAGTAATATATTTATCAATGTATTAATAGGTTATTAATGTACTAATAGTTTAATATGTTACATTGTATATTCAATATTAATGTATTAGTACTTTAATTCATATATTAAAATAATGTAATAATGTATGACTAAATAGATCAAGTTCAATGTATTATTACTTTAATAATGTATTATTAATATATATTAATACTTTATTAATTTATTTATTAATGTATTTAATGTATTTAATATATTAATATTTTTTTATGTATATATTCATGTATTTAATGTAATATTTTATAAGATTAAATTAATACTCTATCAATTTATTATTTAATATTGCATTAATATATTAATTAATTTATACATTACAGTATTAATGTATTGATCAATTAGTAAATTGTATTATACCATAATGCAAATTAATTACTTAAATTTATACATTTGTATTATTATATGTTACATTTATGTGATAATTAATACACTAATTATACATTAACTATACATTATTACATTAATTTATACATATATGTATAATGTATAAATTAATGTAATATTATATAGTTAATGTATAATTAGTATATTAATTAATTATCATATAAATATAATATATAATAATAATATATTAATAAAATCCATTATTGTTTTATATTGATGTATTTTATTAATAATTAATTGTACATTAAAATTATATTATTACATTAATTTATAAATTATATAAATATATTAATGTATAATTAATGCATTAATTATTTATTATATAATATATAGTTATAATGTATTAATGAAATACATTAATGTTTTATATTAATGTATTTTAAATTAATTTATACATTAATATATTTGTATTAATATATTAATGGTAGTTTCAAGACATGTTGATCGTCAACTAGCAACAACCACTTTATAAAAGTGATTGATATATGCTGATCGGCGTCAGTTTTCACCTTTCCAAATTAATGACGTCAATCGGTGTATATCAACCACTTTTATAAAGTGGTTGTTGCTAGTAAAATATGATGTTGTTTAACTATTCTATGTTTTTAATTTTTTTGTTGGAATCTGACCACATAAATTTTTACGAAATCACAATTTTTTATTATTTAAATTGTATTTCTGAATGAAAAAATAAATTTAGTGTATTGAAAAACCACATGGCACTCCAGTTATAAAAAATAACTACTCCAATCTATAATATGCACATTCAACAATTTCTCACTAAAAATAGACAAATATCTGAAAAAATACAAAAAAAAAAAATAGAACAATTAAACTACACCATAAAATATCGAACCTGTAATTTCTCTACTTCCTTAATTTAATGGTTCCTCGTGGTCAAAAATGTACATTACAGTTTCAAGTTATTGCTCCAACAAAGTGAATTAGAATCGCGTGGGAATTCACATTACGTTAAAACAGATAATTGACAACGCCGTGAATTAATTTCCAATGAGATCGCCTCATTTACGGTTTCTAGCTTTTAGGGAGGATTCTGTCCCACTTACGCTTGAAATTGTAATATTCACAAATTTATAATCTCGATACTTTAAAAGTGCTATTTAGTATTTTAACATGTTTAATGGATTTTGGATTGAGCTAGATTATGAAATTTTAATTTGAATAATAAATTAATTAAAATTGGAAAACAAATATTCACCCAATTTTAGTCAAGATTACAAAAGAAATGGAACATTTTAATTATTTCATGATAAACTCTATTGAAAATCTGTAAATTCAATTATTTAGATCTACCTTGAAAAATGCAAGAGAATGTTTCCTATATATAACAAGTGTTGCATGGCAGCGTAGTCTCCCTGCTAGGTTGGGATGGGAGTAAATGCGATCCAGTACAGATACGTGGCTAGAAAGTTGAAATACATGTGGTTTGCATGCAGAACATAGTATTCTCGAATTAGTTCTTCCTGAAAAATATAAAAAATTATCAACATTTGAAAGGTTGTTGGACACAAAAAATTTAGCTTTACCGAAATATTTATCTTTAAAACAAGGGCTCCTGGACAGAAAAGAAATTGAAATTTATGAAATTATAGGTTCCTGGACAACATAAACTATACATACCAAAAATGCAATTTATAAAGTAGATATTTAGTTTTATAGATACGAAAATGTATTTTTATAATGGATCGCGGGTTGTCGGGCTGAAAATTGGGCTTCTAATATTCTTTTCCCTACAAATAGCACCGACAGTTCTGTGATACAAAAATTGGGCCTTCGATGTTCTCTGCGATACAGAAATCGAGGAGTGGAGTTGTGGACTATAGAAATTCATCAGAAATAAATAAATTATACATACATTATATGTACTTGTATAAGGTAGATATTTAGTTTTATAGATACGAAATTTGTACTTTTATAAAGTATGGGGATGATAATTTATAGAGCATGCACAAAGCCCTCATTGCATTCGTAGACAGTTTTTGAATACCGGGTTCTCGGGCTGGCGGGTTCAAAATTGGACCTCTGATGTTTCATGTCCTACAAATAGCACCGACAGTTTCGCGATATACAAAATGACAGGCGGAGTTGCGGACTATAGAAATTTACCAGAAATTAATAATGTCTGTTATATAATAGAATAGCAATAACGTCTGTTACACCGAATTAGTTTTCTTTAAAACTAAGGTTTTTTTTGGACAAAGAAGATATGGCATTGCCAAATTAGTTTTCTCTGCACACGTTTTATAGAGCATGCATGGAGTGCTCATTCCATACTTAGCCAGTTTTTGGATCGCGGGTTCTCGGGCTTGCGGTTTCAAAAATGGGCCTCTGTTGTTCCATGCCCTATAAATAGCATCGAGAGTTTTGTGATATACAAATTAACAAGCGGGCTTACAAACTATGCAAACTTATTATAAAATAAGTAATGTATGTTACATATCTCTGGAAATTGCATTAACATTTAAAGCATCAACGTCGTTGAAGACCAAAAAATTAACATACAATAGGAGACAAGAAATGTAACATATCTGAATTAGTTTTCTTTGGAACGAACGAGAAGGTTCCTGGAAAGCCAAAATTTAGTATACAATAAGGGCATTTTCGAATCAGTTTTTTTTTAAATTGATCAAAAATTAATAATGTTTGTTACATGTTTCTAGAAATTTAAATGTGTTTGTCATATAGATTGGGATTGGGGCTCCCACGGACCATGAAAAGAAATAAATACAAGAAATAGGAATGTTGAAAGAAGAAGTGTGCGACGGTAGAGAGAAAGACCTAAAAAAAAATTTTGGAAGTTATGAATCTTTGGTTACAGTTTTCTATTTAAAGAGGACGTAAGTGGATTGATAAAGAAAAGAAGATGACAACATAGACTTAAACTAGATTGATAAACAAAACAAGATGGCAGTATAGACTTACTATGAATCCGACGCGTTCATGCATTTTTTTTTTTGTCATCGATGGGCAGTGGAGTCCTGTTGTTCGATTGTTGCCTTTCCTGGACGAGGCTATCCATTCTCTGTTGGAACCATTCTTCGATGTAGATTTTCATGGGGGTTATGTTGATTTCATCCCGGATTTCTATGTCATAAAGCTCATTTTATAATTTCCTTAGATCCATTGAAATACTATGCAGACTCTGTTCAATTTCTTCATTGTGTGAGGCATAGTCCAGTACCCAATGCTCGTTCTCATCTAGACGATGTTCAAGTATGTCGTAAAACTTTTCGAAAGACAACACATTTAAAATATCAACTTGTTCCTGAAAGACTTCTTTGGTGACTGACAAGGATTTGAGAATTAAGTTAGGATCTTGAAACTCATTGGTAGTTATGGCTAAGTCCATGTGGAGCAGGCTTGTGAATAAATCTTCCTTTTCTGATATGACTTGTTTACATGATTTGACAATGATCTGCAGGTTGTGAACTTTCTTTTGCTAGCATGCTTTTACTTTTTTGGTGTGCTTTGGGGAGGGAAATTTCTCCTATCTTCTTTTTAGTTTCGATGTGTTGATGAGATAGTTAGCAAAAAGGTCCAGTATCTGATCACATAAAAGATGTTCATTTTTTAAATTCACCTCCAAATGTTCCAGCAAATCATTGGCCTTCTTTTCGAAGGAAACTGAATTTTGCGATGTTTCCCAAGCTTCAATAACTAGATGCATTCTTTTTTTGATGTTATTCTCTACAAGAGATCTAGAGAATGCAAGGAGGGTAGAGGTTACTTTCATATTCGCTGCAGTGGTAGAAGGCACGATTTTTGCCAAAGGACTGGAAAAATGTAGTGTTGCAATGAAAGCCTGCTCAAATTCATTGAGGCGGTGTTTCAAATTGGCATTATCCATCTCCATTCCTCCAATGGAATCACGAAGAATGTCACCGGTTACCTGGTGAAATGAGCATATTTGGGACGACGACATTTCACTAAAGTCAATCTCTGTGCAATATTTTCCTTTCATGTTTGTTACATCTCTCTTTTCAATGAACATACTTTTAGATTGGCTGTCAAAAATAGCACTTTGGATTACGAAGGATTCATCTATGTCAAAAAAATCGTCCTCAGATATTTCCATCGCAAAAGACCCAATTTTCTGCATGTGCTCATCTTCAATTTCAAGTTGCAGTTTTCCACTTTCAATTTCGGGTTCCTCCGCCTGCCTTGCATTGTTTTTTCTCTTCTTGGCTACTGGAATTTTGTGATAAGTATCAATATTTATGAGAGGAGGGTTCTTATATCCTCCTCCATTCGAAGATTTTTGGGTTGATTTTTTACTGGGGTGGTCCATCAAAGTGATGCTCCGTGATGTCGTGCTCTTGGGAGTGTTGGCGGGGGACTGGGTACTCTTCTCACTGGATACTTTTCCATGTTGTCTGTACAATTCAATCGCTCTTTGCAATGTCTCTGCATCTTAATCGACAGAAGTAGGATTGTTGTCGACACTGTTCCTGTCTTAGGTCAGGTGTCTCTGGATAAAAGAGGTGTTAAAGCCAACACCCAGTAAATGTTCTCGAAAAATGCCATTAGGGTCGAACCCTTTTAACCTTTCAGCATACATTAGGTTTGATTTCTTGAAATGGGTAGCAAACTTGTCAATCTTGTTGATGTTTCTTCACATGAAGTCTTCGACTTTCCAGGGCAGAGGAATGAACTGTTTTTTTTCTTGTCATGGAAAAAATGAAACTAGTGGTTGTATTGCCTTGCTATTTCTGCAACAAACATCTTATCTGTGATGTGGCATGGAAGGAAGGCATGATTTTCCTTAGAGCCAAAGACCATGAGGACACTGTGATTTTCCTCTTGCTCAAGTGTGCCCTTCTTGTTCAAAAACTTGATTTCCTGGCTAGACATTCGTGGAGCATCCTTGCCTAACAGTAAATCTTTGAAAACTAAGACAAAGCCATTAAAAACTTCATAAAAACAATGGGAGGCCTTTTGTCTCCATAGGGCCTCATGCCATAATGTTACTGGGTCGAATCCATAGTTTATTTTATTGGAAAGAGAAAGTTTTGGAAACGAGCAGCAATATACAATTGCGAAAATCAAGTAGGATGACATATAAAATTTATTTGATTTTTTGAATCGTGACAACTGGGAACAAAGCTCAATGGAAATTAGCTTCTGCCAATCGAAAATGTATTGTTCCTTGACTGTCAAATACAAAATATAAATAATTATATGGGAAATGCTTGTTGTGGATGCTTGTCCCGTTATTCTTGTAAAAAGCCAAGCAATTTCCTGGAATGGATTTCTAAAGGAACTTACCTACAACCTTGTGATATTTTTAGGAATTGTTGTCGGGTATTCGAGGAATTAAGCTAAGATGTCCAACCCGTTATGGTATTTTTCTAGGAAATGCTTGTAGTCTTGTCCTCTAAACGTCAATGTTGGTTTCAACAATTTTAACATCTCGCGGAAGACTTGAGGTGACAAAAAAACATGAGAATGGTCATGCAATGGAATAACTCTTTGGCCTGGAATATATTTTTCAGCACACCAAAAGACCACCTCCTTATAGTGAAAAACCTCAGGGACGTAGCCTACACGAGCGCTTCCAGAGGTCCAAATCAATTCATTCTGGGCGGAACAGGATGAATAGTAAAAATATGCCCTAGACCATTGGAACTTCTGGTCCTATTGTGCGAACATATTTACTGTATCTCCACAAAACTACTATCGACTTGTTTCCATAAGTCTACAAGAATGTTTATTTGTTCCAAACGATGAATGAAATGAAAAGTTGGAAAGGATAATATAAACCTGCGCAAATTTTGGCGAAAGCATATGAATGGGAGATGTCCTCGAGACTTTCGTTAATTAATGACAATTTGGACAACTGTTGCATGATGCATTGTTAACATTAAACACTACTAATTGCATACATAGAAATGTGAACATGGTGGATATTTCAATGAGCGATTAAGCATTGTAGATTTCTTGAGCGGCCCAACATGAAGACGTGTGTTCGAGATGAACAATCGAAAGGGCCAAAATAATTCTCTGCACATATTGGTTTAATGCGTAATAATGAGATATCTCCTTGAGCTTTTCGCCCATTAATGACAATTTTGATGGTTTCTGCTTGGTCAACTATCGGCATGAAAGGTTTCTAATTGCATAGTAAGAGAGTACGTAGGTCGCAGGAAAGGGAAAAAAACCAATACAAAATAGGTTTGCAAGGTACAACCATTGAAGGTGAGGGCGCGAGGGTCAAATTGTATGTCTCAAAACTTTTTGAGTGCAATATGCGTAACAACAAAGAGGGTATGGTAGGACAGTCAAAAGGACAGAAAGTTAGTGGGGATGGAAGGTAATGAGAGATACTTTGAAACATTTGTGAGTAGTGGTAAAGTGAAACTTGTGAGTTCGATGAGCCTACGCTGGAATTGTAGATCACAAAAATTTTGAGTGCAAGATGTACATGATGCAACAAGAAGCAGATTTTGAAACCGTGAACCTCCCAACCGTGTCCATAAAATTGGCCAAGTATGGAGAGCAATAGAGGTCAGTCGGATTTGTCATGTGATTATATAGATGGAGATAAATATATATGAACCCGCCAAGGCTGGAACCCGCGTTTATAGAAAGAAGACTAAGTATATAACCACAAAGCGATAATACAAGGGAAGAATAAAAGGGAGAAAGGACCAAAAATGGAGGAATTGTAAATCACAAAAATTTTGAGTGCAATATGTATATCACAGAACAAGAAGCAGCAGAGTTCGAATACACCAACCCGAAACACTGACCAAGAATTGGAGATTTTGTGAATCCATGAACAAGAGGATCCAAAACAAGTTTAGAAGGTCTGCCTAGAACATGTGAGGTCCCGATGGTCAAATTGTATTGTTCGGAACATTTGAATGCACAATCTATAACATGGAAGAGGGGACGATGTCAGAACCCGGTAGTCAATTTCTATATTGCGAAGGGCTGGATGAGAACTGTTTCATATTGTTGTGTGCAGCGGTTAGTTGTAAGAGTCATTAGTAAGAGCATAAACAATGTATATTAGGAATCACATTTTTGAACTATGGTACAGTGAATCTTGCAAGTCCAAGGAGCCCGTGGTAGAATTGTAGATTGCCAACGTAGTAATCGCGGCCATAAAATTGGCTAAGTATGGAAAGCAATAGCAGTTGGTCAGATTCCTGGTCTAATTATATAGATGGAGATAAAGAAGTCAGCCCACCAATGTTGGAACCCACAATCAAGAAAAGTGACCAATTATATAACCAAAGAGCCATAATATAGGGGAAGAATAAAAGGGAAAAAGGACAAAGGAGTCAGCAGTGGAATTATAGATCACGGAAATTTTGAGTACAAGATGTGAACCTGATAGTCAATTTGTATATTGCGGAGGGTTGTATGCCAACTGAGGTAGCAACAGATACTTTGAAACATTTTTGAACCATGGTACAACAAAGGTTGATGCCAACCCGAAACAATATCCAAGAGTTGCACGGTTAGTGAACCTGGTAATAGGAGGATCCAAAACAGGCTGAGAAAGTGTCTACAGAAGACACAAGTCCCCAACATTCAACTTGTATGGTTTCGTACATTTGAATGCATAATTTGTAACACGGAAGAGCAAACGATGTCGAAACCCAATAGTTAATTTGTATATTACGCAAGGTGCGATGCCACCTGTTTCATACTTCTGTGTCCGGTTGTCACTACTAAGAGCTAATTTAGTATTGAAAATAATTTTTTAGATTATGTTAAATACTTCATAGTGATTAGCATCCGTAAACAATGGCAATCTCCACCCCGCCAGCCCTACATTCTGTGTGTGAATTTGTATATCGTGGAACTGGAAGTGATATTTGGAGGACACAGAATAATAGAAGTGCAATGTTGAGTCAGTCAGTCCTCTTGTCAATTTGTATATCGCGGACTTGTAGGTGCTATTTGTAACACATGCAACAATGGAGGCCCAATTTTGAGCCCGCCCGCATGGGAACCCGCGATAAAAAATGTCGCTAGGTATGGAATGTGGAATTCGTACATTCTCTATAAGATATCATGTCCATATTTTATAGTCCCATAATACACGGTAAGAAAAAAAGAGAAAACGGACAGAGTAGTTAGCGGTGGAATTGTAGATCACAAAAATTTAGAGTGGAAGTTGTATATAACGGAACAAATAGGAACATAGTTCAATTGCGGCAATCGCGGGCATAAAATTCACTAAGTATGAAAAGAAATAGCTGGCGGTCCAATTCGCCATGCGAGGATATAGATGGAGATGAAATTGGTCCCAACCCGACAACTGTGGACATAAAATTGGCCAAGTATCGAAAGAAACAACGGTCGATTGGATTCGTCATCTGATTATATAGATGGAGATAAAGATATGTCAACCCGCCAACGCTAGAGCTGCATATTTCTTGAACCAACCAACAGGAGGATCCAAAATAGGCTAAGAATGTGTCTGCAGAGGAGGTGAGGCCTGAACCTTCTAATTGTATCGCTGTGAACATTTGAATGCATAATCTGTAACATGGAAGAGCGAACGATGTTCGGTAGTCAATTTGTATATTGCGGAGAGTGCAATCCCAACTGTTTTGTACCTCTTTGTCCAGTTGTCACTACTAAGAGATAATTTAGTATTCAAAATCATTTTTTAGATACTGTTAGATACTTCACAGGGATTAGCGTCCATAAACAATGGCAATCTCCACCCCGCTAGTTCTTCATTCCATGTGTCAATTTCTATATCGTGGAACTGGGAGCGTTGTTTGGAGGACATGGAACAATAGAAGTGCAGTCTTTAGTAAGTCAGTCTGTAGGTTCTCTTGTCAACTTGTATATCACGAAAATCTGAGTGCTATTTGTAGGCCACGAAACAATGGAGGCCCAATTTTGAGACTGCCCGCCCAAGAGCCTACAATCCAAAATGTCGCTAGGTATGGAATGCAGAATTTGTACATGCTCTATAAAATATCATGTCCATATTTTATAGTCCCATAATACACGGGAATAAAATAAGGGAAAAAGGACGGAGGTGTTCGCAGTGGAATTGTAGATAATACACAGGAAGAAGAGAAGGGAAAAAGAATTACGTATCTTGCAGAAGAACATCTAGTGTTTGATTATTAATGCAAATGATTGTGAAACCCTGCTGAGTTCTGACTAGGTAAGGCATAAATTGCAGATCATGGAAGTATCTTTCGTACCATTGTGTCCACTTGTCACTACTAAGAGCATTTTTGATGTATATCGGGAAGGACGCGAAGTTGTTGGAGATGGAAAGAAACAACAGATACTTTGAACGAACTTAATGTATACGAGGAACCCACGGTGGAATTGTAGATCATAGATGTTTTGAATGCAAGATGTATATAGTGGAACAATAAGCAACTGGGTTCGCAAGCATTGGCCCCACAACAATGGGCATAAAATTGGCTAAGTATGGAAAGGAACAACGGTCGATCGGATCTATCATGTGAGGATATAGATGGATATGTTAAAGCATGAATTGCAGATCACATAAGTATCTTTCATACCATTGTATCCACTTGTCACTAGTAAGAGAATTGTTGATGTATATCAGGAAGGATGCAAAGTTGCTAGGGATGGAAAGCAGCAACAGATACTTTGAACGAAGTTAATGTATATGAGGAACTCGTAGTGGAATTGTAGATCATAGATATTTTGAGTGCAATATGTATATAGCGGAATGATAAGCAGCTGGGTTCGCAAGTGTCGACCCCACAGCGATGGGCATAAAATTGGCTTAGTATGGAAAGGAATAGCGGTCGGTCGGATATGTCATGCCAGGATATAGATGGAAATGAAGACATGTTAGCCCACCAACTCTGGAACCATATACCATAGAAAGGGCAGTAAGTATATATCAAGAAAGAGATAACGAGCAAGAATAAGAAAAGGCCAGTTTGTATGCGTCGATCTAGCAACCGCGATAATAAAATTGCCTACGTATGGAAGGTACATCGATCGGTCAAATTCGTCATGTGAAGATACAGATGGAGATGAAGATATGTCAACCCGCGAACCCTGCAACCGCCCATTATAGAAAGACAACTAAGTATAAAACCAGAAAGACATAATGGACAAGAAAATCAAAAGGGGAAAAGAGATAAGTATCTGAGAGTCGAAAAGCCTTTTTTTTTCCGTTTATTAATGGAAATGTTTTTAAACCTCTAATGGCTTATCACTAGTAAAAGAATTAAGTGCAGATCTCTAAATTTCTTTGGTTGCACCATGTATATGATAAAACAGGGGAAATAGGTGTTGGGTACTGCGAACCCGGGGCCTAGTGCCCAGATAACTGTCTAAGTATTGGCCAAGACAAAGTTTTGATATCTATTTCAATATTTTTCATACTAGTATCTATCAATGGAGAAAGTTTTCATATTTATCTGAATAATATTCATACTAATATATATTAATGGATTAGTTTTGTTTCAAATGCAAATGATCTCCCAATTTGCAAGATGCTCTTCGGCTCGCAAATTTCGTTGAAACCACGAAAATTTTGACTGCAAGATGTACATAGCACAACAGAAAACATGAATTTGCATTCCGGTCTCAGCGAGATAAACTGCTTATCATCTATTCATCTTGTATTCATTGCAATGACATCAGCAAACATCGACTCTCCATAAACATCAATATCTAAATTAAATTAAATGCATTCAAAATTTGGTGTGACTTTAAGTAATTAAAGCATAAATTGCAGACTATGAAAGTTCTTAGGCTGTAAGATGTATATGATGGAATAGTGGACATAGTTGTTTAATACCGCAAACCCAAACATAATTGCCTAAGCTTTGCTGAACAGGAAGTTTTTTTGTATTTATTCCAATAGTACTGATATTAGTATATATGCACGGATATTATCAAATTGAAGAAGCTGCAATATATCCAACATACTTCATAGGAACATTGCGTCAACAGTTTAGTCGCCTTGTTGTAACCCATTAATTGATTCTATTTACGGAACCCGAAGAATGGGAGCAAGATGGGTCCTCCAATTTCTTTCTTTAAATACAGGGCCTCCGACACATAAGTATGGCCTATGAAAAATTATTCTTAAATGTAAAATGTAAATAGAGAAAAGACTAGGTTTTATTTAGATTGAAGTAGTGGGCAACAGAAACAAAAGCTTGTCCTTCATGTTTAACGACACAAGGGAAGAAGGTACAAAATACAATTAAAACAAATATGAGAAATTGGAAAATATTGTTAAAAAATAAATTGAAATTATTCTATATTCAAATAAGATGAGCTACAAAATATAGTTGAGGCTATTTGTGACAACGATTCCCATTTTTCCTGTCATCGACCAATAAAAAATATGTACATTGATGAAGCTTATTCACAGTTTTCTTGACGTTCAAACTCTTTATTTGTAAAAAATGAGTTGAATATCAATTTTGGTTTTTCTACTTAATCGGTGCTGCCAAGTACATCTATCCCAATTTTTTGAATACCTTATGTCTTCAAGATATGGCCTTCTTGCAATGGATTCTTATTCAACATTCCATTATTTGTCAAGTATTAATTTTCCTCTGTCGTCAAAAAGTTGGGGTTTAAGGTGCTTTCCTTGCAATGTTCCCAACCCTTGACATCCGAGACAGCTTAGAAATGCGATTCAGGCCAATTTCAAAGTGGATGGAGTCATTTTATGTCACAACAACTAAGGCAAGGGAACAAATTACGTAGTGACTAGTATTCTCCTTGTATTCGATCTTTTGGTTGGTTGAGAAGCCTGACTGAGGATTTTCATGTGGAACTTCTTTGCTTTATTACAGTAAATTGGAAGAAACGTCCAACCCAAATGAAAAATGCAACTTTTTTGAGGTACATAACTTCTTCAGGCAACAGAGGTGTGGCAAGTGCATCAAATGTTGCAGAATGCACCAACACAGGTCTGTAAAGTGTATCAAATGTTGCAGATGGCATCAGAATATATCTTTCCTCATAGTGGTGGAGGTATGGAGGCCCACATAAAGGTCTAGAATGTTTGAAGGTGATGCCAAATATGTGGATTCTGTAACTACATCCAAAGGAAACCAAACAAACTTTGACAAAGAACATAGCTTTTTGTCAAGTCGGCTACCAAACGCACATGCAGGTCATCAAATTATGAAGTAGAAACTTTTGTAGTGATAATATGTCATTTTATCCACCCATACAGTTTATGTTACCCGCCTCCAAGGTAGACAAATACTTGTGCAATCTCTACAATTCGATACATTTGACAAATCTATGTTATTGGAAGAAGTTATTTACTTAAATGAAGAACTATTTTGCATGTGACCTCAAAATCCATTACAATTGCCAGCAAGAAAACAAAGAAGTTTAACCAATAAATCTCCATGCAACCTTTTCAACCAACCAAAGCATCAAACACAGGGAGAACACCAACCAGAACATACTTGTTCTTTTTTTTTCATCCTCTCTGAGTTTCTCTTGTATAACCGACTTTTTTTTACTCAAAGGTCACGTCACATAAAACCAGTCTCTCTTCTTTCATCTGTGCATCGATCGCATCTCGAAGTTGTCTTACATGTTCATGACCAGGAACATTAGAACAAGGGCACCCTAAAGCACAATTGTTTGATGATAGAGAGAAATAGAAATAAGTATTTAAAAGCAACGTTGGATGGTCTTCCCTAGATTTTGTGTTGATTCGTTTTAATGACAGATGTTCTCGATATTTTCACTTATCAATGGCAATCTTTTGAATATGTACGCTCAATAGTGACTAGCAGCACATATTAAAATTCCCATATCCGAGCAGATTCTCAAATCTAACATCTAAGATATGCACAATATTAAAGAGGGACATGATGTCAATGCCTCCGTGGGTGACACGTTTGTGAACTATGTTGAAGCTTTTAAGAAAACTAAAACTGCACAAGCAAAGAAACAAAATAAAAAGAATTTCATAAATTCAAAACGCAGGCAAAAAGAAATTACCAGATCCCATAATATTCGTTTGTCTATTCATTTTAATGGGAGATGTCCTCAAGCTTTCTAGTTATTAAAGCCCATAATTTCGAAATGCACAATATTAAAGAGGCACATGACGTCAAGGCCTTTGTGGGTGACATGTTTGTGAACTATGTTGAAGC
The DNA here is from genome assembly GCA_000966675.3 of Picea glauca. NCBI lineage: Eukaryota > Viridiplantae > Streptophyta > Pinopsida > Pinales > Pinaceae > Picea > Picea glauca. The sequence continues at coordinate 1,706,561 of JZKD02S2011033.1, forward strand.
TTTTAAGAAAACTAAAATTGCAAAAGAAAAAAAATAAAATAAAAAGTATTTCGCAAATTCAAAATGTAGGCAAAAATACATTACCAGATAACATAATATTCACATGTCTATTCATTTTAATGGGAGATGTCATCGAGCTTTCCAGTTATTAAATCCCATCATTTTGAAATGCACAATATTAAAGAGGGACGTCACGCCAAGGCCTCTATCTGCAACACGTTCGTAAACTATGCTAAATCTTTTAAGAAAACTAAAACTGCACAAGCAAAAAAAAAAAAAAAATTATTATTTGCGCAAATTCAAAATGCAAGCAAAAAGAAATTATCGTATCCCATAATATTCACCTGTCTATTCATTTTAATGGGAGATGTCCTTGAGCTTTCTAGTTATTAAAGCCCATCTCTTTGAACCTATCTGGTTGGTTCTGACTTTTGAAAGCATATTTAATGTGTATTGGGAAGCATTGACGGTAGCAGGGATGGAGCCCTATGTAATAGACGTCACTACTATTTTTCTATTTTTGTCGACGAGCGTATGTAAAACGTATGTAAAGAAAAGTAATTCGAGAATGCTAGTTTTTTTTTCATGATCCCTTGAAATTCAAATAGTTCACAAGTCCGATTGTCAATTTGTATATCATGGCACTCTCTATGCTATTTGTAGGACATAGAACAACAGAGAAATGGTAATCATTTTTTTTGGAGCCCGCCACCCTGAGAACCAGCGATCCAAAAAATGATTACCATTTCTTTTGTGTTTTTTGTCCACCAGGGTATGTAGAATGTACACAAAGTAAAATGTTTCGATAATGCTAAATTTTTTGGACATGATGCCCTTCAAATTCAAATAGTCTGCAAGATTGATTGTCAATTTGTATATCGCGGAACTCTCTGATTGTCAATTTTCAGCCGCCTACCCCGAGAACCTGCAATGAAAAAACTTGCTAAGTATGGGATGAGGGCTCTGTGCATGCTTTATATATCTACTTTATAAAATTACATATTTCCTATGTTTAATTTATGTTGTCCAGGAAACCTATAATTTGATAAATTTCAATGTCTTATGTCCAGGAGCCCTTCTTTTAAAGAAAACTAATTCGTAAATGATAATGTATACACCATAGTTCGATACAACCTATCCGCGAAGCTGATCCATAAAACTGGCTAAGTGTGAAACCGAACTGCGGTCAGTCGGAATGATCATGGAACTCTCTGTGTTATTTGCAGGGCAGGAACAACAGAAGCCCAATTTTCAGCCTGCCACCCCGAGAACCTGCGATCATTAACTTATTCTATACAGGAAACCTGTAATTTCATAAATTGCATTCTCTTCTATCCAGGAGGCCTTCTTTTAAAGAAATCTATTTCGATAAATCTAATGTATACACTGAACATGACCTGTCATAGTTTGATAGAACCTATTCACAAAGCCATGTCCATAAAAATACCTAAGTATGCAATTCAATAGAGGTCGCTCGGAATGACCACAAAAATGCGAGAAAGTAGAGTCAAATGCAGTTTACAACAAGAAAGTAAAAGGGAGAGAACAACTATATTTCCCACACAGCAAAAGGCAATCTCATAACTATGAAACATAGTAACACATAATCCATGGAAAAAGTATCGGCATCTATGAAATATATTTTGAGGCTGACAAACTCTGTTTCAACGCATAACAGATGCAATTTACATAGTCTGCAATTCTTTAGTCTGTTATTTTATCTTAATAAGCCCAATTTGACTTATGTTGTCCAGGAAACCTATAATTTCATAAATTGCATTCTCTTCTATCCAGGAGGCCTTCTTTTAAAGAAAATTGATTTAGGAAAGCTAATGTATACATTGAACACGACCTGTCATAGTTTGATAGAACCTATTTGCGAAGCCACGTCCTTAAAACTAGCTAAGTATGCAACTGAATGGTCGTCGCTTAGAATGACCATAGAAACACGAGAAACTAGAGTCAAACACAGTTTACAACAGGAAAGTAAAAGGGAGAGAACAATTATATCTCCCACACAGCAAAAGGCAATCTCATAACTATGAAACCATAGTAGCACAAAATCCATGGAAAAAGCATCGACAGCTATGAAATATATTTTGAGGTTGACAAACTCTGCTTCAATGCGTAATAGATGCAATTTACATCGCCTACAATTCTTTAGTCTGTTATTTTATCTTAATAACCAATTTGACTTATGTTGTCCAGGAAACCTATAATTTCCTAAATTGCATTCTCTTTTGTCTAGGAGGCCTTCTTTTAAAGAAAACTAATTTGGGAAAGCTAATGTATACACTGAACATGACCTGTCATAGTTCGATAGAACCTATTCATGAAGCCGCATCCATAAAACTCGCTAAGTATGTAGCCAAACAACGGTCGCTCAGAATGACCAAAGAAACACGATAAACTAGAGTCAAATGCAGTTTACAATAGGAAAGTAAAAGAGAGAGAACAACTATATCTCCCACACAACAAAAGGAATTCTCAAAGATATGAAACCATAGTAACACATAACCCATGGAAAAAGCATCGGAAACTATGAAATATATTTTGAGGTCGACAAACTCTGCTTCAATGCATAACATATGCAATTTACATCGTCTGCAATTCTTTAGTCTGTTATTTTATCTTAATAGTAATCTATGAAAACTTCAGTGCAAAAAAATGTAACCAGAGATCCAACCGCAGATGCAACATCCCAACATTGCAAACACTGGGAAAACAAGAACAAGCACCAAATAAGAACCCAACTAAGAAGCACCAAAAGTCCCAAGTGCAGGCGTAGGACTAGAACCCTGCAAACTCGAATCAAACAACAATAAACAACATACAACGAAGAAAGAAGCAAGCAACAACCACTCCCCTAGGAACGATGTTGTTCCAATCGTGATTGTAGAAACCCAAATGTGCAAACTGCAACAACACAAACATGCAAGAAACAACAACGACAACATGCAAATAAGAAATCAGTGGCATGCAAAAACCAAGCATGGACCAGTGAACCAACAATGCTGTTGGAGCATATAAATTTTAAAAATGGAAGAAAATTTCTTCTAACAAGCCTGTTAAGTAACCATTCAAAACTACCAAGCCTGCTAGGTAAACATTTAAGTCTGTCATAAATGCACTGTAAACATTTAATAAAAAAATTCAAAGTGGTAGGTATCTGACGTATCCCAAAAATATAATTATATTTTTTGTAACAATAATTCGAACACCAGAGAATGCATTGAAAAGCCAAACTTTGGATATGCCACCATATCAAACATTGCCATAAATTTACCTAGCATAAAATGCTAAACCAAACATTCAAATTAATGTTAGCATTAATCCACCTTCGAGGAATGCATAAGAAATATATGATTCAAAAATACCATATACGATCAAATACTTTCAATATGCCAACATATATAACATTGGGAATAGCAAAGCAGACAATAAGACCTCCAATCCCTTGTCCAATCAGATCATGACAAATATGTTACTTTTTTTATATAAAAATCGATGTTTTCAGTTCCCTGGTTCCAACAATAGATAATATGGAAATATTTATGGTCAAAGGACAGACAAATATGAATTCAACGATTTATCGATCGCTATAGTCCCTCTACACCTACGACAGGGACTAATAATGGAAGAGACCCACTAATAGCAAAGGATAGTTTTCACAACAATGCATTTAAGGATTTCTACGTAAGCTTACAACTAACTATAGTTGGTTGTATTAGAAAATTGGAAAAGAATGCTAACATAACACTAACACCCACCCTTAAACGAAATGTAGGGAGTAAACAAAGAAAAAAACTAATGGGTCTCGACAACTAGGCCTGCTAAGTTACTATTGGATTTTTTCTCTTCCACTTTATCATCCATCTACTCTGATCCTATCTTACTGTCATAGATTGAACCAGGTTCAAATTTAACAAGCTACCAAAAAAATCCCTCTAAAACTGTCGGCCCCTCTGTTAAACCAGAAGGAAACTCAATACACAAAGTGTACTGCATAGTCTCACGCGAGATAACTCTATGGGTGGCGGAAATACTCAGATGTTTACAGACTGGGAATGAGTGGATATCTATGGTTGTACCTTTGTAAGATTTATTTATTCATTATAATATCTGGCTAGAACCATCATTCTATTCATGAAGATTGTTATCCTTCATATCCAGAGAGTCAATCTAAAGATTCAAACATAGAAACTGGACAGCGATACCACCAGTGAACCAGTTGTGGTCGAATCTCAATTGCCTCAAGCTCCGACAGTTCCCAATCTCCGTAGGAATTTCCCCTTCGAACAAATTGTTTGCCATCACTAGAAGCTCCAACTGGACAGAAGAGAAAAGTGTCGAAGGTATTGTTCTAGTGAGGTGGTTCCCACTTACATAAAATCCCATGAGATTTTTTTTGGCATCGAATTCTGACGAAATTGGACTAGAAAGTTGGTTATCGAAGATGAAAAATTCTTTCAAATGTCTCAGATTACAAATCTCAAAAGGTATTTCTTCTGTGAGACTATTGTTGTAGATATAAAGCTTCTCCAAATGACTCCCTAATCTAAAAATCTTTGTAGGAATGGGGCCTTGAAGGGAATTTTCAGACAAGAACAAAGTCTGTAAATGCTGCAAACCACCTAGCTCTGGAGGAATGAACCCCTCAATCTTATTTCGATGTAACCTCAAATATGTTAACTACCTGCATCTCCTAAGCTCTAAAGGGATGTTTCTCGACAACAAATTATGATTCAAATAAAGGACATAGATTCGTTGCAATGATCCAAAGGAGGAGGGTATGTGTCCTATGAGTTGATTTTGGTTAAATGAAATCAGTGCAATACTTCTATAGTGGCCCAACTCCCATGTCATTTCCCCATTGAAATGGTTATCTGATAGATCAATTTCGGTGAGACTATAGTTTCTGGCAATCTCTTTGGGTATATGGTTTTCAAGCATGTTGCTGCTAAGGTAGAGGTATGCCAAACTCTGTAACCTGCCCAAGCTTTCTGACACTTCTCCATGAAGTTGATTGTGATAAAGATAAATCTTTTCAAGGTGACAACAATTAGTTATGGAAGAGAGTATTGTTCCTGATAACTTATTTTCTGTCAGCCATAAGGTCGAAAGCGTTGTGAGATTTCCAATGTTTGTTGGAATTTCTCTAGTCAAGTTGTTTTAGTTCAAGTAAATCTTTGTGTTTCCAATGCCATTCCTTTTTTATCATAATCAACTTTGAAATTCTCTTTGATATTTTTTTTCTCTTAAAAGGAAAAACATCCCAATCTGATGCCAGTTTGGATCTCGTTATAATTATCCTTTTTCCAGTAAAGAAAATGTAAGAGGGTTGAAATTGTTACAGTGTCCATCTAATTTTTTTTTTAATAAGTGACATGTTCAGCTTGTAGTATTTGTTGCAGCTGTGATTTAGAGTAGTACTAGTAAGCTACCAGCCTCCTTTTCTCATATTAAGGCGTCCACCAGGATAGAGTGTGTTGTATGAGAAATATTTTCATTGTGGTATTTCAAAATCACATTTTGGTTCCAAGTTGCAACATCTTACTAAGTAGATTCATGGATTTGTTATGATTGATTGAGCTATCGTCCAATGAGTAAGCATCAATAATACAATTCAAGCTATAATTTTGTTGTGAACAAAATTAATAATATTGCACATGTAGTTTCCTAATTTGTTTTTGCCTTGTGTCTATAATCCCCCCTTGTCATCTTAATTCCCTTGGCATCTTATTATTATTTTTCATTTCATTGCATATTTTCAGCCTTTACATCCCATCTTTATGCTACAGTGGTTTGTCTAACATAGTTTAAAATGTATTATAAATAAGACAAATGTGTATATGTGTACCAGGATTTAAAAAAAAAAATTCCAAAAGCATCTTTATGGTGGGCACTAATCTCTCCAGTTTTAAACTAATAAAATGCCACCAAAAATAAATCGGCTGCCCTCATGCTCAACTTTTAATAGGTTTAATATTATTAGAGTTTTTATTTTTTTGAATTCAAATTAAAAACCCCAATCAATTAGGCTATCTTTTAGATTTGAAATACTTTTTAATTTATAAAATATCTTTTCTTCTCCAAAAACAAATTATTTTACCATCTTACCTCAATTAAAATCCCAAATTGGGGTGTTTAAGAAGGCAAGCACGTCAGTAATTTTGCTTAAATGGAACTAATATACAAACCAAGAACACACTTTAATTATTTACATCAAATTTATTTTTTAGTATATTTATATTTTAGTTCTGTACATAATATATTATATTTATTTTACATAAATTTTATAGATTAATAAAAAAACTAATTTTACAAATAAATAATATAAATTTATTACAATTAAATTGATATTATCAAAATCAAACATAATTTATTTGAAATAATTATAAATAGATATTTTTAATTATATATATATATATATATATATATATATATATATATATATAT
>JZKD02S2011033.1:1719300-1729800 GCA_000966675.3 Picea glauca
ATTTGATTTTATGAATGCATACAAACAAGAAAACAAACCAAAAAAAAAAAAACAAATAGTATTTTCCCATTCTTTATTACTTTCATCGAAAGAACCATTAAACATCTGATTTTCTATGAGTTAAGATTAAAATTTATTATTTGTATATGTTGTATATATGATAAATAGAACTATTATTTAAACATTAATTAGATAAACTGTATATATATATATATATATATATATATATATATACATATATATTTCAGCGATTATTATTTAATAATTTATTGCATTTATTTTAGTTATTTTTCTCTTCCCTTAAGACTTTAGATTGGCCAACGGAGCCATTAAACCCGTCAGAGTGAATTAATCCAAACAGCTTGGGTTAATTAGACAACCTCACACTAGATTCACTCTTCCAGTTGATGAGCGGTCAATTTCACCTGTCAACAGTATGATTATTAAACTTGATCTAGCAAATGCTTTTGACCGAGTTAGACATGAATTTTTGTTTAAAGTAATGAGAAAAATGGGATTTGCTCAAGAGTTCATTCAATGGGTAAAGGCTTGTATCGGATCCCCTAGGATCGCCCCGCTGGTGAATGGCGGGAAACGGGCTTCTTTCAAACCTCTAGAGGTCTAAGGAAAGGATGCCCGTTGTTGCCCCTTTTGTACACTATTCAAGCTTCAGTTTTAAGCTTCCAAATGGATCATTGCCAATAGCTCCAATCCCTCGCAGGCTTAAGAATGGTGTCTAATGTCAGGGATATAAACCATTCACAATTCATAGATGAGACCTTGCTGCTTGGAGGAGCAAGTGCCATCACTGAAAGGAGCTTCAAAAAAGAACTGGATTGGTACAAAGAGGTTTTTGGCAGCAACATAAACCTATAGAAAAGAAAAAATTATGGCTGGAACTACTCCCCTTTAGAGATGTTGCATATTTCAAGAGTGTTGGAAATGGAAGGGAATACAATTTGGGACTCCTTTACATACCCGGGAATTCCTATTTTTAAAGTGGGCCCAAAATTGGCCCACTGGTCTCCTCTGTTGGACAAGTTGAAAGATTGCATCAAATCCTGGGGAGAGTCTTGGTTGAACTTAGCAGGGAAGATTGTGCTTCTAAAATATGTTTTGACCAACGTTCCAATTTTTCAAAACTCCATTCTCCTAGCTCCAAAAGTAATATCATGCAAAATAGATGTTCTTCTAAGACATTGCCTATGGGAAGGAGGGAGACAAAACGAAAGAAAGCTTCATCTTGTAAGCTGAGAAAAAATCAACAAGCCATTAATGGAAGGAGGACTTCATCTTTGAGACGTCTCCTCTCAAAACATCACCCTGGGAGCCAAAATTCTTTGGGAGCTTGTTTCAGGCAAACTCTCCTGGAGCAAAGAGGTGCCATGGAAAAAAAAAATTCAAGGCTCTCGTCTGAAGTGCTTGGAAAATCCCTCGAAATTTCTCTGAGGCTCTCCAATATTCAAGCTTTGTCTTAAAGCAATGGACTTCTTCAAATCTTGCCTTACCTGGATCCCAGGTAATGAAAAATGAATCAAGCTCTGGGAGGACTCAATTCTTGGGGATCCCCCTCTTTGCCACCAAGAAGGACTGGAAAATATTAAAAACTAGCTTCTTTCTATAAATTACACTTCATTGTGGGACATTTAAGTGTGGGAAGAGGGAGAAGAAGGTCATTGGAAGAGGTGGGATTTGGGTAACTATCCTGAGGTTTTAACTTATTTATCCAACTTGTTGCTAGATTTAGTCCAAGGAAAAGCTCCTCTCAAAGCTAACTCTAGGGACAAGAGAGGCTGGGGCACAACTTCAGGGAAGTATTTAGTTGTAGAAGGTTCCAAATAGATCCGATCATTTCCCAATGTCCCCTATAATATAGCTCCCTGGAAAGCAATTTGGAGTCACCGGTCACTCCCAAAAGTGGACATTTTTATTTGGACGCTGGCCCACAAGAGCATTTTCACTATTGAAAATATCAGGAAAAGGGGTTGGGAACGACCCTCCATGTGCCCCCTCTGCAAAGCCGAAGAAGAGACCATAGACCATCTGTTGCTCTCCTGCCCCTTTGCTATAGAGGTCTGGCAACTTTCAGTAAGGCTTGACTTAGGCCATCCCCCTCCTCTAGCAAGCACTCTTGATTTGTTGAGTTCTTGGTTGTCCCTTTGCCCATTTCAGTTGAAGCAAAATGATCTCCTCAAGACATGTTGGGTGTGGCTCCCAAAATTTGTTTTTGGAAAATATGACTTGAGAGGAACAAGCGAATCTTTTGGGAGAAAACAATCACCCTGACCAAAGTATCTCTAAAAGCCAGGACCTTTTTAGGAGAGACTCTTGATTCTAGGCACACTATCCACAACAAGTCCTGGATGGAGGTGGATGAGGAGCATTGGTTCAAGGCAATTGCCACGCATTACCAATAATGCATAACTCCTCAGATCATCCAAAAAGAGAGATCGTAAATTCACCTCGAAGAAAAATACTTCATCAAATGGAGATCCAAGCTTGAGAAACATTGTTTTTTCTTCGACAGTGCCTCGAAGGGAAATCCTGGGGTGGTAGGGGGGGAGGGATTCTCATGGACCTTGAAGGACTAATGGAAATGTCATTCTCATGGGGATTAGGAATTGAAACTAATAATAGAGTAGAAGATCTTTCCCTGCTGCAAGGAATTCATCAAGCAATCTCTTCAAACATCCAAAACCTGGTAGTATTCAGAGATTCAAGGATAATCATACAAGATCTTCAAACCTGGAAACTTCCAAACCAAGTCAACTTGAATTAATTTCTCAGGAAAATAAAGATGCTTCTTTGTAAATTCAACTCAATTCATTTCTTCCACATCCTGAGGGGATTAAATGCACAAGTTGATCTAGAAGCCAACAAAGAATCGCTCCAAGGCAGGGGTGTTTTAACAATTAATGGGATTGTTACTCACTCTCAGGTTCCCAAAGATATTCCTTCTAGGTGGGACCCTGATCACTAATGCATGAGCTACCAAACGATTGTATTTTGACTGTGCCTACTGGTCCTCTTCAGGAAAAGATTCTCAGACCCATATAACTCAAGTGGTCTACATTAAAGTCACAAAAATTCACTTCGCCCTCTGTCCATTCAGACAAACTCAGGGGATGGCCATACCCATTCGTTGGAGTCAGATCTATCAGGATCCTCTCTCGTCACGAGGAATCCAAGGCTTGAGACTGTTAATCAGAGCCAAGATCCACTTCTCTCCATTCCAGTCTTCTGCAGTCAAGGGAACTTAAGAACTCCTTTCGCCGGCCAACAAGTTTTCATGGCTTCCAACTCTACTCTCGTGTCCTTGGAAGAGAATATTGAAAAACTATAGGCGGAGCTCAGAAGAGTGAAGACAGTGGTAAGAGAGCACTTAATGTTGTTGATGTGCATCGACGAAGGGGGAGTCACGAGGTGCGACAATTTAACCAAGGATCTCATCTTTCTCAAAACGGAACTTACTACCTCCACAGAAGCAAAATTCAAGGGACAAGGTGAAGCTCGGGAGGAGCTGGAAAAAAGAATCAACAAGATAGAGTCTATGGTCTCCAAGCTCTCCGAAAATTTGCCAGATAAAAAGGAAGTAAACCAGAAAATGGACATGGACTAATATGCTCCAGTCATATTCTCCAATGAACACTTCTCTTCTCTCACTTCCCTTCATTCCTTCGACATTTAATATTTGTATTTCAGGCTCTGCGCCAAGCTACCAGAATGCAGCTTTGTGGGCTATTTTGGTTTTAAAAAGTTTGTCTCTCTCTGACATGATCAAGAGACCAACAAAGTTTTCCAGTTGTAATGTTCTCGGTGGTTTTATCGCCGACCCTTAATATAAATCCTCTACCCATGTTTGTCAAAAAAAAAACAATGATAATTTTAACCGAAAATTTTAAAATAAAACTCTATAAGCTATTATCCTTGTTTTGAATTCAAAACAAGAGATTAACGATAGCGATGATAATTTTAACTGGAACAAAAGTAATATAAAATTCTATAAGCTACATATTTTGTAGGATAATTCTTGGGTTGTTACCATAAATTAACATGAACCGATCTCCATATGTGAATTCAAGTTATAAAGAAGCTTAAATACAAAAAAAAATATAATCCTAAAATGACATGTAGAATGCTAAGCATAAGTGACAAGTGTACAATAGAGATTGTAATATTTGTCTTTGAGTGTTATACTACTTGTTAATATACGTTAAATGTTTAATTAAAGAAGTGGATAAGTCCTCTTTATTAACAATATTAATATGGAATCCTTTCTCAAATTACTTCGGCATTCTCATTCGCATGTTTAGGGGGTATGCTAGTTTTATTAAGTTTTAAGTAGCATTGCCTCTAAAGAGTGTTGTGTTTTTTTTTATTAAATTTTAAGTAGCATTGCCTCTAAAGAGTGTCATGTTTTTTTTTAATTAAGTTTTAAATAGCATTGCCTCTAAAGAGCGTCGAAGTGATTCTAGGGAGGTTGTCGTAAGAATCTGGTTAATAAGAATCATGATGATAACCTATAGTGTGAGTTGAATTGATTGATACAATATTACTATGATATTCTGGATTGATTGATGCCACTATTACTATGACATTGTGGATAGTATTTTAGAAACGAGGTTTTAGAAGTAGGGAGATGTGTTTTGAATTTTCTCAAGAATATATTTTTTTGAAAAAAGAAATATGAATATATTGTAATTATAGTTAGATATAGTTTAACGTTTTACTTTTTGGACTTTTCCCAGTATTTTTTCTATCAATTTTGTCATAAATGTGGGCAGAGTTGTATATTTGAGTTGTTGAGCTTGTACAATCTAAGAGTTCTAGGAGTTTTTCAGGGCGTTGAATCCATTTGTGCATTCAAAAATGCTATTTAAGCAACATAAAATTGTGATTTCATCCACAATGTTATAGCTGGATTTCGATAATGGTTACTAGAAAGATCCAAAATGTAAAACGTTTAGACTAAACCATTAAAATTATCTTATTTGAGAATTGGTTGACTATCTTGATGATGATCTCCTCTCTCTGTGTATGGTAAAAGGACAAAAACATTTGATTTGAATAGTTTTGTGTTCATAGCTCATAACATATTAATGTGCTTTAAATATGATATAAAATAAGTTGTATATGGACATCATCATAAGCATTATTGAAACAAATGGAATCAATCCATGATGTAGTGATGAAAAACTATAGAGTGACATCTAGATTTAGTCGTGTCACCTTTAACTTTACTCAACTACTAAAAGTTGTGGTTTATAGTGTTTTTGGTCTCATTATTTCTTTTGGATGTAAAATGACACATACATAGATAATTGGAATGAAGAAAAAAATCAATTTCTTTTAACCAAACCAATCACTTGAATTAAGAAAAACACCATTTTATTTTAACAAATTCAGTTGATATAGTGTAATTAATCTCATCTTATTAATCTACATTCATATGAACGGTATCACTTTGCATAATGTGCAAGTTGAGACACTAAAAGAAAATTGTTCTCCTAAATCCTTGTAATGAAAGTAAACAAACGTGAAAAGTATCACTTTGCATAATGTGCAAGTTGAGACATTAAAAGAAAATTGTTCTCCTAAATCCTTGTAATGAAAGTAAACAAACGTGCTTACTTTTAGTGTACCATATTTGTAAGTTAACAAGGAGACACAAATTTCAATGAAAGATAGTTGAAGATTTAAAGGTTGAATATCATTCATTAAATATGATTAGTAATTCAACATGAAAATATAATTTTTCACTTTTCAATGAAAGATAGTTGAAGATTTAAAAGTTGAATATCATTCATTAAATGTGATTATTAATTCTAACATGAAGATATAATTTTTCACTAAAAGATACATGAAGAATTTGAATGTAATTGCAAATTATTCATTATTCACTATATTTTCTTTAAAAAAATATATTTGTTTTTTAATTATATATATAAACATGCATTTTATCAGCCATCATTAACGAGAAAACAAAAAAGTTTGTACATTTTTGGAGTAAAAGATAGATGAAAAACAAGTAGGTTTGTAATTTTTTTTTAATAAAAAATAGAAGTAAACTTAAAGATTGAATATGATTTTTATCATGAGAAATGAGCCTTCTATATCAATTTTAAGGTTGTGAGTGAAATTTTAAAGTTGTGAGTGAAAACATTAGATTAAAAATATTTAGAGAGGAGCTCCATCAACATAAATTCACATGCTACGAGTGGAAAAATTTGATTAAGAATATTTGGGAGGAGCCCATAAACAATAACCATGTGGGGATTTGAATAAGAAAGAGTTGCTTATTCTCTCACCAAAATCATCAATGTGAAAGTAAAAGGTGTATACATTAAAGGAATATGAAATTAAATATATTTGATGAAAAAAGTAAAACATTTAAAATTTCTAAGAGTTGAATTGTTAGGAAATGAGGTAAAGATGGAAGACTACAATTTTGTTAATGATCAATCTTCATTATTGATGATGATTAGTGTCCACTAAAACTGAATTGGTCTATCAGATCTTAAGAGGGTAAGTGTGATCCAGATTAAAGAGAGAAACAAACTGATTAACATACTGAATATAATAAATACGGAGATATGAAGAATAACACAAATATCCAGTGAACAATATCTTCTATTGAATAATGAAATAAGTTGAAATTGTAAAACTATAGAACTGAAAAACTTGCTCGAATGGTGGTAGCTATCTCTTAGAAGAGATGTGGCTACTACATGCATCCATCTTATCAGAATGAATTACAATGAGGCTCTAGAGGCATTTTTGATATTACTCATGAATGCCAAAACCCTAGACATCCAAAAACCTAACCCTAGGAGGTGAAACACCAAAATTCATGTGGGCTCCTATGGGTAAGTTGGTACGTCAACTTCCCAGGGTTGTAACTTTTGCATACGAACTCTATTGTAGGCGTGTGATAGCCTATTGGAAAGGTATTTCAGAGAAATACACATTCTTCCATCAAACTCTAACTCTGTCTACAACTTGTCTGTGGCAATCCAAAAAAAACATTGTTTAGGCCTCTAAAACAACCCTGGAAGTACAACAAGATGTGTTGGCATGTAAACATACAAAATAAGCCAGTTGGATTAGGTGAGAGGCCACCAATATCCACCTGGAGGATGTGTAGTTCTTTAGACAGCCCCAAAACTATAGAAGCCACAATTACAAATAAGTACAGAAGAATGTGTTGAACTAAAAATGGGCAAGAGGAACCAATTGGAATAGGTGGGTGGCTACCAATAGCCAACTGGATCAATCCCCCCTCCCCTTAAGAAGAAATGGTCTTTGTTGCGTTGAGTTCCTCCATCAGGTAAGGAAACTTCTGCTGGATTTGGCCCTGGTTGAGCCACTTGCCTTGGTGTAGGAGGTGCCCTGCCTTGACAACTCGATAAAGATGAATCCTCTATTGGCGAGTGCCATTAACCTATGTGTCCACTGTCTGATTAGTGGATTCTTGTTCAATGTAGTCAGTGTTGAGATCTGTGGGTGTCAGTTGTTCTGCGATCTCTGAGGTGTCCAATAATGGTGGAAAATATGGTCGAAGGAGGTCCACATGGAACACTGGGTCCATGCCAAGGAAGGGTGGAGTGTTGAGCTCAAAATCATTGCTACCCACAGCCTTAGTGATATTGTAAGGCCCATAGCTAAGTGGGTGGAGCTTCTGATGGAGCCCTATGAGATGATCCTTCTAAAAATGTAACCAGACTTTGTCTCCAACCTGAAACTTGTGTGGTACCCTATGTTGATCATGGCATTTCTTGTACTTAGCATTGGATTTGTGCAAAACTCTTGGACCTATTGGCAGATGTGCTAAATCCTCTCAATGAATATGGTGGATTTTTCAATCATAGACTAATCATGGGAAGAGTATGTCTATGTGGTGGAAAGAGGAAGTGAAACATCAATGGGTCCCAAGGGTTTTAATCCTAACCCCACCTAAAATGGGCTATGGTCAGAGGAGATATGGAGAGCCCTATTGTAATTGTGTTGAACATAGGGGAGACTCTCATCCCATGTACATGGATGCTTATAGTTGTACATGCACAGGATGTGCACAATCATTTGATTAACGAACTCTATTTGGTCATCTGTTTGGGGGCGGAAAGAAGTGGATTTTGTGAGCTTGGTGTCCAATAGTGACCAGAGACTCGACCAAAATGTGTTGAGGAACTTGTTTTTTCGATTAGAGATGATGATATGTGGTATCATTGTGATATTATTCTTGTAGGCTGTGAGGATGGATATCTTCGAAAACCGATCAATGACCACAAATACACAATCATTTCCTTTTTTGGTGGACGGAAGGCCAAACATGTAATCCATTGATATGGATTGCCAAGGCTTCTCGGAAGTAGGAAGAAGGATGTATAAGCCTTGCTTGTTTATGGTTGTCTTGGAAATGACACAGGAAGTGCAAGGTCTGATATACTTTCTGACGTCCTATCAAAGTTTTGGCCAATAAAAATGTTTCTGAAGAACGACCACAATTTTCTCCACGCCAAAATGCTTGCCATACGACTGTAGTGGGATTCCTAAATAAACTTTGCACGCTCACTTGTAGGAACATAGAGATGGACCAGGTGGTAGAGTAGTCCATACTGAATGTGAAAATCGATGATAGTCACACCTGTAACCAAGAGTTAATAGGTGGTGGAGAAGTCTGGATCTTACTAATAAAGTTAGGGCCACTCAGATTCTTCATGCCCATAGGAATGGAGCATAGTGGTGAGTGCATCCACAGAAGGTCCACTGAGGAAGTCAGTGACACGATTTGAGATACATGTCTTATACTTGATGTTGAGATGGAATTGTTGCTTGTAGGTGGACCAATTTTTATGGCAGTCGTTCTGCAATTTCCCCTGTGTCTGTATGAATTGTAGAGGCTTGTGATCAATGTGTATGATCATCTCCTTTCCCGGAATGTAATGTTTCCATTAACGTGAGGATTTTACAATGGAATACATTTCCTTGTCACAGGTGGGGTATTTTCTAACAGTATCTAACAATGTCTCACTATGATATGCCATCGAATGACCATGCTCAGTGATAACTGTGCCCACAACATAGTCAGAGGCATCAATCTCAATATCGAATGGTTTTTGTAGATCAGGTAAGGTGAGTACTAGAGCTGAGCACAAGCGATGCTTTAGATCATCAAATTCTCATTGTTTTTCCTTCCCCCGCATGAAATTGGCCCATAACTTGGCCCTTCCACCGCCCTTGGTCACCTGGCTGAGATCCCATGCAATATCGGAGAATTCCAACATGAACCATCAATAGAAGTTGGCTAGTCCCAAGAAGCTCCAAAGATCGATTAGTGTGGTCAGGGTTGGTTAGTCACGGATGACTTGGATCTTAGTTGGATCAACATGTACCCCATGATCATCAACAATGTAGCCCAAGTATTGGACCATGTTCATGCCAAAAGATAATTTTTCCAAGTTGGCATATAGCTTGTGCTATTGTAGAGTGCTCAACACCTGTTGAATATGTCACATGTGCTCCTCCCACGTTCTACTGAAGATGAGGATGTCATCCAAATATACCACCACAAAGGAGTTGGTGAAGGGTCTTAATACATCATCCATCAACCTCATGAAAGTGGTTGGTGCATTTGTTAAGCCAAAGGGCATGGCTATCCATTCAAAGAGACCTTATTTAGGTTTGAATTTTTTCTTCCATACATCAGTTGGTTTGATGGGAACCTGGTTCTATCTATACTTTAGGTCAATCTCGCTGAAGAACTTTCCCCCCTTGATTTGGTCAAGAAGGTCATCAATCCTGGGAATGGGGTATCAATATTTATTAATTAATATGTTACATTCATACATTACATTATATATTAATCTATTATATATTAGTGTATTGATAGTTTCTTTATAAAATGTATTCATCATCTTTATACATAATATTAACATAATAATGTATTTTTCTATTATCGTTAATAACATAATAATATATTTTTCTATTATTAAATTAATTAATTAATTAATTATATGATGATGATGATGATGATGATTAACGTCCACTAAGACTGAATTGGTATATCATACCTTAAGAGGGTAAGTGATTACTTGTGATTCTTTAGAATTTTGTTTCTGTGCTCGAAAAGCATTATGAGAAGCTTTCCAAGATCACGATATTTTTGTTGAGTTAAGAGGTTAGGAATGTTGGTAGTGTGATAAATATTTTGAAAATGAGATCTAATATGGGTATGGCTAGACAATCTAAGAGAAAGTGCTTTTCATCTTCAACATTCTTAGTGTCACAAAGGTGACACACTCTTTCATCCCATGGCGTTTTAGGAATTAACCAATGCCCAGTTTCAGTATGGAGCTCATGAGAATTTGTTCTTATCTTAGCAATGATTATTTTTTTCTTTACACTTGGAAAAATAGATAGATAATTTTGATCTTCTAGATTATGGTTGATTACATCTTTATAATACCTTAATTTTATTTTTTCCTCTAACTCTTTATCACA
>JZKD02S2011033.1:1735707-1749415 GCA_000966675.3 Picea glauca
AAAACTTTAATTTATCCATAAACATTTTATTTGTTGTGACTAAGTTTATATTTACATTTTAATAATCCATTCATTTATAAAAATATGAATACTTTTAATTTAAATTCACATCATAAAATTATATAACAATTTTTTTTTATCTTCATTTATAACATTTCCATTTTTCTCAAACATTCCCTTTCCCCACTTCTAAGATACACTAATTATTATTAGTCCCTGTTTTTTCCATTTTTCACAAAAATTTCCTTTCCCCACTTAGAAGATACACTAATTATTATTAATATAGCAATCTAGTGATCCATTTTTGATAAAATTGAGTCGAAAAAGTTTTGATTAGGGAAAAGTTTTGTAAAGTTTGTTAAAGTTTTAAAATTTTTAATTATTAAAACTATTTTTTAATATATATAGAGAGAGTTTTGATATTAGGAAATTATGAATTTTTGATTGGATAAGAAGGATGATGAGACTAATAAACCCTAGTTGGAGGTGACTATTATAAAAAGATAATTAATAAAAAATACAAAAAAGTTTAAAAAATCATAAAAATACCATGTGTAGCTTTGCATTAATATTGCATTAATAGTTCATTGACTAAGTATTGTTTCTCTTCTCGAAGAGAGCCAATGTCATTAAATTAGATATCAATAGCGCAACTTTCATTAATAACTACGTCACCATTGTTGTCATTGTGATGCAGGAGCATCCTTTCCACCTAAGCACGTACCAACATTCCAACACATCAAAGTGCATTCAAGAAGGGGAGAGGTGCCAACCCTCTCATTTTTCCCTTAAATTTTAAAATTCATTGTAATTAAATGCAACTAAATGTTGTAAGGCTAGAAGAGCGGAGTTGATGCCTTTGTACAAGTAGTAGTTGGAGTCGCCTTTAATGGATAGTTGTAGGTTGATCTAGATCCGACTTAGAGTAGATTTTTCATTCAATGTAAACTGCCTTAGTAGTAGGCATTGTAAATGGTGATTAGAACCACTAGTGTAGCTTGTAGGGAAAGCTCAATGAGCCCCTCTTGTATAAAGAATTGTAACATATGCCTAGTAGAGGTTGTTGAAAGTTGATTCTAAATCATTGTAAGCCAAGGAGAGAGTCGAGACTCAGTTGTAGTCCGAGCTCACACATTGTAATTAACATTCAAATATTAATACAAATGAACAGATTTCACTATTTATGAGTTCCTGTGTTTTATGAATGCTATCTCTATGTTTATGAATGTATGTTGTAGATGTATGAGATAGGTTTCCATTTGCAAGGTAAAGATAGACTTCACTATATGTCTATGAGTTTGTTGGATTATTTATGGGTTCTTTAGGCTAAATGGAAGGAGTGCATGACAGAGTGTTGAGAACTTTGTGAGCCAACGCAAGGAGTGTGTATCTGAACTTTGTTTCAAGTTCATAGGAGAAAGTGTCAGGAGGGCACACCATAATAGTTTACAGGATTGGAGAGGAGAAGGAAGGTTATTGAATACCTTGGAGGAGAAATTGTGTAGAGAAGGCATAAAAGACAGAGTCGTTGAACAATCTGTATAACTTTTCCAAGAGGGCATTAAGCAGGTGCAAGTGTGCACAAGATAACTATGTTTCGATTTCAGAGAGAGAAAAGAGAGTCAATGAGAATATACTCACACAGTTATTGAACACTCTGTAATATCAACAAGGAGTGATTTGAGCAGGTTCAAAGAGTGCACAGGACCAACACATTATGAAGTGTTGGAAAAGTTGAAGGAACCATAGTTGTTGAACACTCTGAGGGAAGAGCACTGCAAGGTGTGCATTGAGCGGATGCTAGGAGTGCATCAGTGAACCTGAGAGAGATCAAGAGTCTGGAGGAATACATGTGCAAGGAGCGCACCAGGCCAACACTTAGACAAAGTGTTGAAAGTCTAAATTCGTCTAAAGGTTTAGACAAGTGTAAGGAGTGCACGTAGGAGAGAACTTGTTTCAAGTTCGAAAAGCTGAGGAGGACGAGCCTTAAGTCCCAGGAGGGTGCATAAATCCTTTGAAGGGAAGCAGAAGGGACGAGTCCCTTGGAAGGTCGAGCAACTGCAAGGCTTGGGAAGGATAGTGCAAGTGTGCACAGTGACTCTGCATAACCAATGGAGGTCAATGACCTTTACAGGTTCAAATTAGAAAGACATTGCAAGCTTGCATGCAGAGCTCAAGGAGGCGCCAGAGCCGAGGTCAAATTATGTTGGAAAAGATCAAGGAGGGATAATGTTCCTAGAATCATATACGAGACCCAAATTAACTGATCTCGTAGGAGGATCGAAGGCTATAGCCTTTGAATGTTCCAAATTCTTCCAATTCAGGAGAAATCAAAAGCTCAATAGGGAGAGCGACAACTGTCGTTAGATCAACTACAAGGGAGAGATATGGACCATCGAATTATATGTCCAGACATCCAAAGGAGAGCGCATAGGAGGAGAACAAATCCTATCCATCAGATCTGAGCATGAAGGATCAATAACCATTGGATCTAGGTAAGTGCACGAGCTTTAAAATTTATTTAAGTGTACAGGAGAGTTGACTCGCTGAAGTCCCGAAGTCCTGAAGTAGATCGAGACTATCCATCATATGGAGGGACAGGTGGTGAAATATCAAAAGGTCTGGGAGATATGTGTGGAGCATAAGAAAAATCGCTAAGTCGCAAAGGCGAAGAAATCCATATCGTGGGAGCTGGAAGGGACACATGGTAGAGATTTGTGTGCTTCAGAAGGAGAGCACTTCAAGGATAATTCAGTTTGGAGTGAGAAAAACTCTCGAAGCTCAAAGCCTGAAGTTGTGAAGCAAATGCTAGTCGTTGATCACCAGGAGGCACGTGGCATCAAATTGTGCGTCCTAAAGGTAAGCACTTCGGAAGAAAGCATAGTTGGTTGGATCAAGAAATCCTGAAGGTTGGAGCGTCGGATTTCATCAGGGCCATCCATCGGAAGTGGAAAAATGTTAGTAGATCCTTCACTTCAGAGGATAGCCAATTCAGAGAATAACGGGTGAGGTGAAGCCAAAATAGTTGAAGCTCGAAGTAGCGAAGTCCATCATGACCATCGTTCTGGGAAGGACGTGCATCACCAGATTGTGGACTTCGAAGGAAAAGTGAGGAGGAAGCGAAGCATTGACCAGAATTAGTCCAAAGCTCCAGATGTAAGAGCCCAGCCTAGCTTTTAGTTTCTTGGACACATGGTGCCATATCCATCTACTCGGTGATAGGACGAATCAGGAGAAATATGAGAGTGAAATCCTGAAGGTCGTAAGTCCTGAAAGCCGAAGTCAACTGGAGTCATTGATGAATGGAGGGACACGTGGAGAGTAGAGGTTTACCTCAGACAAAAGTTACTTCGGAGGAATTGAGGAGTGAAAACACAAGAAATCCCGAAGGCTGAAGTGTCGAAGTCCATTTGACTTGTTCGTTTGGATAGGATGCGTGGCTGAGGATATGTCACTTCAGAGGATTGAAACTCCAGGAAAAAGGGGAGAAAAGGGGCATTGACTGCAAGTTGCCTGAAGGGGAATCAAATAACAATCTAGATCATTGATCGAGGTAAGTATGTGGCATTTGTTCCATAGCTTTGGATAAAGGTCACTTTGGGGAAAAAGTGGTCAGGTGATTTCAAAAGCACCGAAGCCTGAATGTCCAAAGGAATTAGGAGTCATTGATCCAGAAGGATTTGTGGCACTTGATCTGAAGCTCCGGGTACAGAGCACTTCGAAATAAAAAGGTGTTGTAAATCTCATAACTCCTGAAGGTCGGAGTCCCGAAGTGGATCAAAGTCATTGGTTGTTGGAGAGACGAGAACCGTAGATCTTGTTGGGCAAGTTCGTCGGTTTGGGATTAAGGTAAAAAGGATTTAGCTATAGTTAAAATGGTCGAAGCCTAAAGTTTCAAATCGCCTTAGGGTTTATCCCCAGGTCACAGCTCGAGGTCATATGAGGAGAGGGGCCTAGCATTAGGAGCTAGCACCCACCAATTTAAAATTTCAAAAAGGGAACATGGGCTTAGCAGGAGCCCATGGGTTTTCATAGAACCTACGCCTTTGGAGAAAAGGGTTTGTGTAACTTGATTTGGGTTCCAGCAGGGGGCCCGAAGAGCTAATTCAACTTAGTCTTTTGAACAATTCTAGACTGAGAGGTCAAGCAGCCCCGAGGAGAAAGAGAGAGGGTTTTGCAGCAAGTGGTATCAGAGCCTAGGAAAAGGTTCTATATGATACCATCAAGTGGTATCAGAGTGCAAAATTTAGATTCTGTAAGAAACAATCGTAAGTAGACAACCATGTGGAATGCAAGGGAAATCTAGAGGTGCTCTCAGTTGTAGGGTAACCAATAGACTTGCGAGGAGGGTAGGCAGAGGAGGAAAATGGCTACTGAAGGCCATAGGTATGGTCAATGCAAGGACTGCCAAAAGAAAAAAAATAGATATGGATAAAGAGCTCGAGGAGATTAGAGTAGAAATGGAGAGGCTAACGGTGAAGATGCAACGAGAATCCCAGGTACATTGGAGGTATGAGTCGCCCATGAAGAAAAGAGTAAAATAGCATGTCTAGAAGTTGTTGGCCAGAAGGAAACAACAAGTGTTGAGAAGGTGGTTGAGTCATGTTGAAACCCTTAGTGGCACATAGGAGATGGTTTGCATCTGCAAACCAGAGGTTGGAGAGAGCCTCAGTGATGAGGAGAAAAAGAGATCAGTTGATCTCATAAATTGCCAGGGGGGCAGTGATGAAAATTTAGATTTCCAAGTGGGCAATGAAATGATATCATTTGAAGATCTCATAGACTACCAAGAGGGTAGAAGTGGAATCCCATATTTCCAGGTGGGAAAGGGAGAAGAGATTAAACTATCTAAAAGTATCAGGAGCTTAGAGGTGAGTTTAGATCAATGAGGGGTGCTGATGGAGGAGGCTCAGAGGAGTGTTCTGATCATTGGGGGAATTCAAATATTCCTTTCAATTAGACAAGCAGAGGCTAGTGCACAAATTTAGGGTGCAGTAGAAGAGAAAGAACAATTAGTTGTGACTATCAAGAGGAGGAGGAGAAGGAGCAGACACTGATGTCTAACCCAATAGAAAAAGAGGATCATACAGTTAAGATGATCACTTAGTAGGAGAAGGAGTTGGATATTCTGGAGGATTGGTTGAACAATCTAGAAGAACCAGAGAAGGACTTCTAGGAGACAGTCATTCAGATTGGAGGAGAATACCATCCTGAGGAGCAACTGGAGGAAGCTGGAGTTGTACCAGTAAAAGAGGAGCTGATAAGATTTTGTCTATCAGAGGAGATAGCTGAACAAAATTTCAGTGAGGAGACTGTAGAATCTGAGTCTGCAGGGAAGTGGCAAGTCAAGGCCACAGGAGATGAAGAAAACATGGGAGATCAGTTTGATCTTCCCTTTACTTAGCATGAGGAGATGCAACAGAGAAGTCTGCAAAGAAGGAGCTAGCCAATAGAGCAGTTGGAAGAGGTGATAGAAGAAATTAGAGAGCTGATGTTGAGGTTAGTAGAGGAGACTGTTAGTAGAAGGAGGCTGAACAAAGGAGAACCTGCAGTAGCAGCAGCAGAGAAGCAACATCAACAAAATAGGGGAGTAGGTGGACAACTCCAGAGAGAAGTTTGGGATACAGGAGGATTTCAATAATGGAGCAGAGGAGCTCATGATTTTCCCAGCAGTAGAGTATGATGTAGGAGAATCCTTTCAATCTAAGCATGTGCAAGCATTCCAACACATCAAAAGGAATTCAATAAGGGGAGAGGCTCCAACCCTCTCATTTTTCCATTAAATTTTAAAATTCATTGTAATTAAATGCAATTAAATGCTGCAAGGTTGGAAGAGTCGAGTTGATGCCTTTGTACAAGAAGTAGTTAGAGTCTCCTTTAATGGCTAGCTGCAGGCTGATCTAGATTCGATTCAGACTAGATTTTTCATTCAATGTAATCTTTCTCAGTATTAGGCATTGTAAATGGTGATTAGACACCACTAGTGTAGCTTGGAGGGAAAGATGAATGAGCCCCTCTTGTATAAATCATTGTTATGTAAGCCTAATAGAGGATGTTGAAAGTTGAATGTAAATCATTGTAAGCCAGGGAGAGATCGAGAACTCAGTTGCATTTTGAGCTCACACATTGTAATTAACATTAAGATATTAATACAAATGAACATGTTTCATTGTTTATGACTTCCTTTGTTTTATGAATTTTATCTATGTGTTCATGAATGTATGTTGTAGATGTATGAGATAGGTTTCCATATGCAAAGTAAAGATAGACTTCACTATCTATCTGTGAGTTTGTTGGATTATTTTTGGGTTCTTTAGGCTAAATGCAAGGAGTGCATGACAGAGTACTAATAAATTTGTGAGCCAACGCAAGGAGTGTGTATCTAAACTCTGCTTTGAGTTTAGAAGAGAACATGTCGGGAAGATCTTTGCAAGGTGTGCATTGAGAAGATGCAAGGAGTGCATCAGTGAACCTGAGAGAGATCAGGATTCTAGAGGAAGTCTTGTGGAAGGAGTGCACTAGACCAACACTTAGACAAAGTGTTGAAATTTTGAAGACGTCTAAAGGTTCAAACAAGTGCAAGGAGTGCACGTAGGAGAAAACTTGTTTCAAGTTCGAAAATCTCAGGAGGATGAGCGTTAAGTTCTAGGAGGGTGCATAAATCCTTTGAAAGGAAGAAGAAGGGAAGAGTCCCTTGGAATTATGAGAAACTATAAGGATTAGGAAGGATAGTGCAAGTGTGCATGGTGACTTTGCACAATGAGTGGAGTTCAAGGACCTTTACAGGTTCAAATTGGAAAGACAGTGCAAGTTTGCATGCAGAGTGTCAGAGATGAGGTCAAATTATGTTTTCTAATCTCTAGGAGGGATAACATTCCCAAAATCATAGACGATACCCAAAGTAACCAAGCTTGTAGGAGGATCGAAGGCCGCAGCCTTTGAATGTTCCAAATTCTTTGAATTTGGGAGAAAGCAGAAGCTTGGGAGGGAGAGCAACAACTGTAGTTAGATCAACTACAGGGGAGAGATCTGGACCATCGAATTCTATGTCCAGACACCCAAAGGAGTGCATAGAGGAGGAGAACAAATCCTAGCCATTGAATCTGAGCGTGAAGGATAAACAACCATTGGATATAGTTAAGTGCACGACTTTTAAAGTTTCTTTAAGTGCACAGGAGAGCAGAATCATCGAAGTCCCAAAGTAGATCGACACCATTCATCATACGGAGGGATAGGTGGAAAAAGATTAGAAGATCTGGGAGATAAATATCTAGGATATCTGCGTGGAGCAGAAGAAAAATCGCTAAGTCACAAAGGTGAATAAATCTATACCATGGGATCTAGAAGGTACATGTGGCGAATATCCGTGTGCTTCGAAAGGAGAGCACTTTGGGGAAAATCTGTGTGGAGTGGGCAAAACTCTCAAAGCCCGAAGTTACAAAGAATATCCTAGTCGTCGATCGCTAGGAGGCATGTGGCATCATATCATGGGTCCGAAAGGTAAGCACCTCGAAAGAAAGAGGAGTTGGTTGGAGCAAGAAATCCCGAAGGCCAGAGTGCCATAGTTCATCAAGGTCATCCATCGAAAATGGACAGATTTTAGTAGATCCTACACTTCAGAGGATAGCCACTTCGGAAAACAATAGGTGAGGTGAAGCCAAAATAGTCGAAGCTCGAAGTAGTGAAGTCCATCATGACCGTCTATCTGGGAAGGACATGCATCACCAGATTTTGGACTTCTGAGGAAAAGCAAGGAGGAAGTAGAGCATTGACCGGAAGTTGTCCGAAACTCCAAAGGTAAGATCCTAGCCTATCCATCATTTTCTTGGACACATGGCGTCAAATCCATCACTTCAGTGATAGGAAGCTTCGAGATAAATATGAGAGTGAAATCCCGAAGGTCGTAAGTCTCGAAAGCCGAAGTCAACAGAAGTCATTGATGAACATAGGGACACATGGAGAGTGGAGGTTTACTTCGAAGGAATTGAGGAGTGAAGAAATGAGAAATCTCGAAGGCTGAAGTCCATATGAGTTGTCTGTTGGGACAGGACACTTGGCAAAAGGTCTGTCACTTAAGAAGATTGGCACTCCAAGAAAAAGGGGAGAAAAGGGGCATTGAATGCAAGTCACCCGAAGGGGAATCAAAGGACAATATCGATCGTTGATCGATGTAAGTACATGGAATTTGATCTATAGCTTCAAGCATAAAGTGGTCAGGTGCGTTCAAAAGCATCGAAGCCCAAATTTCCTAGGGAATCAAGAGCCATTGATTTAGAAGGACGCGTGGCACTTGATATGAAGCTCTGGGTACGAAACACTTCGGAAGAAAAAGGTGTTGTAATGCTCATAACTCCCGAAGGTTGGAGTCCCAAAGAAGATCACAGTCATTGGCTATTGGAGAGATGAGAACCATAGATCTTATTGGGTAAGTTTGTTGGTTCAGGGTTCAGGTAAAAAGGCTTCAATTGTAGTTAAAATGACTGAAGCCCTAAATCCCGAAGAGCCTTGGGTTTTATTCCCGAGTCACAACCTGAGGTCATATGAGGAGAGGGGCCCAGTGGAAGGACTTAGCGCCTGCTAGTTTAAAATTGCAAAAAGGAAACAAGGGCTTAGCAGGAGCCCGCAATTTTTCATATAACCTACGCCTTTGGATAAAAGGGGCATGTGTAACTTGATTTGGGTTCTAGAAGGGGTCCCGAGGAGCTAATTTAGCTCAGTATTTTGAACGATCCTAGACTGGGAGGTCGAGCAACCCTAAGGAGAGAGAGAGAGGGTTATTCATCACATTGACAAGAACTGAAAAATAATTCTCAAATAGGTCCCACGATATATGATGATGAAGGAAGTGACGACAACAAGCAGTGAGTAGGGGTGCCTAGATCTATTTCATAATCTTGGAGAAACACCCCACACGTACCTCGATGTTATAAAAAAATCCCTCTACGAACAGGTGGATCTTCCCTCGGATTCTAGACCTCTAATACCGACATAGAAAGATGCAAATGGACACTAACATCCCTTTGATATTTTCTTAACAAGTCAGAAAGAGAAAGAGAAGGAAGAAAGTGTGATGCACCTTATTTCAGTGTTTGTCCTCGCTGCTCCAATTTGAGCTTGATCTCCAAACTCGTTCACACAGCTTGATACCTGAAAACCACAAACAACAAAGAGACACAAGGAAACTCCTACTCTAGCATACTATATTAAACAAATTCATCTACAATAGACAAGCATATGTAAAGATACATAAACTAGAAGGAAATAGGTCAAGCATAGATTAACAAGGACATTAAAAAGACACTTACAATACGTATATGTAGTTGTAGAATCCTCTCCAAGTCCTCATCATCCAACCCTTGCATGATGCTCACAAGATCATAGGTTTGATATCCAAGAGATTTCTCCCAAGATCATAAGTTTGATACCTCAAATCGTCCTTTTATTCTCCATGGAAAGCCCTCATTATATAGGATTTGAAGGCTTAACCACCATGGAGAGGATCACTCATCAGATCCACTAAAATGGGATCTCCAAGATATTTAGAGAGGAAATATCTCTCAAGGATTTTGAGGAAATATTTCAACCATCCATGAGATCCTCAGCCTCCAGTAAAAAATAGGAAACCAAATGTGAGGTGGATTCTCACACTAAATTAAATTCCTTTTCATGAATATTAATAATAATTCATGTGCACATAGTATTTTAACCTTCATAAAATATATTTCTCCTCCACATTGACTAAGGATTGTGGCATATGTTATTTCATGGTGTGAAGGTGTATGCGACACTTAGCAATGTGAATATGATAGTTTTACGACACTTGTGACACTTAGGGCAAGGTACCTAGGTGTGGAAATTTGATGTGTAGCAGTATGCCCCCTAAAGTGTGAGGTCAAAAGAGAAACTGAAGTCTGGAACACATTACAATTTTTCAATGCAAGGGCGTGGATTTGGAGAACCTAGAAGAAGATGCAAACAACCATCAAACACTATTAATATATGTTCCATTTCCAAGGCAAACATACTTATGCTCAGAATACAAGATGACTCAAAGAATAACTGCTAACCAAAACACTGCGGATCCATGAAAAATATTGACTGAGGATATGGCCACCAAAGATACAATGTGGATCCATACCTCCATGACATGAACTAATCGTAGCCACAAGAAATACAAATGGAGCTATGAGATGATAAAACATAGCCACATACCAATACAATGTGGACCTATGTGATAGTCTATATATCAACATGCTCAAATGATCTCCTTCATAGCCTGGGAAAAGAAGATAACATAGTGAACGCTCAACGCAGGGTCTTCATCCTAATCCCGATGTAGTACAAATATAGCCATGTGAATAGATGTTTTGATGTCAAACATGGTATAAACCATTTTATTACTGGTCATTGAGGTAAACCATTAACAAGTGCGAGGGAAATCACCAATAATGTCAATGACTACCGAGGTACCCTTGTACATTCTAGTGATTGTGAATAAATGATTTGAAGTTGAACATTTGTGAAATCATCCGATTAGAGGTCAATGATGTAAACCTATTGTCGAAGGTGAGGAGGCCTGCCATTGAGGCATGCAGGTCCCAACGTACTAACTAGTTTCTAAGTCTAATTCTTGGATGATGTGTTGAAGTCGACATGAAAGACTCGTCGAAGGAGGGCCTTGATGTATCCCCCATCATCAACATGGAAATGACATAGGAAAGTGATGTAATATGGTGAATCGAATGAGTATGGACTGACACATGAAATGGAAAATGGAAACACTGCAGATGGATGGTTTGAAGTGAAACTTCCCTTGAAAGTTATGAGGAATGGCAATTGACTTGGCAACATTGACTCAATGAGTACCAAGAATGTAATGTGATGACAATAAGAGCACTCTTCGACTTGACAAAAAAGTATGGTGACACATGGAATTGGTATGATTTAGAGACAAGAAGATCACCCAATTGTATGATGAGATGCAAACAGATGCGATGTTCAAGGGCGACAATAGCTACCATAAAGGATTCTTAAAAACTTGACCCCCTTCCTCAATTTTTTCCCCACCTAGATAGATGAGTACCTATTTTTAATTTAACAAGCTCAAGGAGGGTAACACATGCTCGATATGAGTCACCTTCGGTAAGTTCGTCTTCCTTTGTTTAACGAACTGGAAGAATTAAGGATTCGTCCCCATATGGACCCTTCAATGTGTAGTTTAGCGAGTCTAGAGAAGGAGAACTCATAGTTTTTTCATGTTTAGAGATTCTGAAAAGAACTTAAAGGCGACTTGAGGGTTGTCCTTTTTCGTAATTTTAGTCTTGCAAGGCCAAAAAAGAGATAAACTGCCACTCGTGAGACACCCTTTCAAACCTTTTAATGAGTGTGAAAGGAAGCAAGATCACTCGACAATATTTTCATGTTTAGAGAGTCTGAAAAGAGCTTAAAGGAGACTCCAATGGGTTCCTTTTTCGTGTAACCTTTATGAGTCCGAAAAAGAGATAAAAGTATACGCGGTCACATTCTCATGTATTTACGAGCACATGAAAGAACAAAGACTAAGCTCGGTATTGGTTTCATTTTTACACAAGCTTGAAACAAAATTAAACTTATGATTGTAAATTTCCAACGTAATTTCTAAAGGTAGGGATATCCATGGATGGTTGGAAATCTACCCCAGCTTGAAAAGATAGCGGCTTAACTACAAAATGATAATAAAAGGCTGGAGACATGCCCCCACAAGATTCATTTCATTCTCCGACTTTGAGGTTGTCACCAATTTCTATACTAGCTAGATAAAAAGGATAAGGGCGAATGAAAGGAGGTGTCAAATATGATACCTAACAAAAGACTCGACTCGACATCTACGAGATCTAGCTAAAGACTCGACTCAATATCTACGAGTTCTAGCGAAATAATCGACTTGTTAAGAGAGGTGACTGTTTCATTTTTTAACGAGCTTGACACAACAAAAGAACTATACTCAGGACCTCTGTTTCATTTTTTAATGGGCTTGCCACAGAGAAGCAAAACTATGCTCATGGCTCTAGTTTCAATCCCTAGATTTTTGTTTCATTTTTTAATGAGCTTGCCACAGAGAAATAAAACTATGCTCATAACTTATGTTTCATTTTTTAACAAGTTTTCCACAGAGAAGAAAAACTATGCTCAAAACCTTTGTTTCATTTTTTAATGAGCTTTCCACAGAGAAGCAAAAAATATGATCGTATCTTTTGTTTCCTTTTTTAACAAGCTTGCCACATAGAAGAAAAACTATGCTCATGACCTCTGTTTCATTTTTTAATGAGATTTCCACAGAGAAGCAAAACTATGCTCATAGATTTTGTTTCATTTTTTAACAAGCTTGCCACATATAAGAAAAATTATGCTCAAGGCTCTAGGTTCAATCCCCAGATTTTTGTTTCATTTTTTTAACAAGCTTTCTACAAAGAGGAAAACTATGCTCGTAGCTCTGGGTTCAATCCCCATATTTCTGTTTCATTTTTTAATGAGATTGCTACAGAGAGGGAAAATATGCTCATGGATTATTCTTGATCATGGCTTCCAAGAGGACAATGCTTTGGAAGGAATACATTTCAAGGGACAAATGTCAATCATTTCTTCCAAGATATCTTCGCTAGTTGGAAGAAAAACACTCTAGAAGGAAAACATGTCGATGACCATGATAAGGGTAGGGAGATATATCACTAATAGCCTTATCGAAGAGATGACCATGTCAACTACCTGATACAATTCAGGAGATATTCCCTCTTGTGTGGGGTTCAATGCATGGGCCAGGTCATTACATAATTGACCTGCAGTGGGGCAGCCATCACTGACATGTATGGATCATTTAGGGAAGGCGGGTGGTTGACCATCAGATGAGGGTCAGTGAATGAAATCTGGTTGATCGTTACTATGTTTCTGTTGTGAGGGAAACACATCACTCGAAAGAGAGTGGAAAAAAAATCTCTCACAATGTAGACATAATCTCACTCAAGGAGTAGTTTAGAGTCCAAGGGGTCTTGAACTACCATCACATCGACGTAGACCATTTTTCCCCCCGAAGTAACCAAAAAATGAGGAAGGATATCTAAAGGATGACTAGATCTTGTTGGGTATGTGTTATATTATTTGCATGTGTGTGTGTGTGGGCGCGTCAGATACGACGACTGCGGTTTTTTCTATTTTTAGCGGATTTGTAAATTAATCCCGGATTAAGGGATTAGGGTTTTGGTCTCTATGGAATACCTAAAAAAATTGTATATATTGTATGGTGAATGGTGAAATTCGAGATAATGAAAATAAGAAAGGTTTTCTCGGTTGAGGGTTTCTGGTATAAAATCTCTGTGTACTCTGTGTATGAGCCATTGATTAATTTCTGTATTTCTTAAGAATCTATATGCATTGCTTTACTTCACAGGTTTAAAACTTACATGTTGTATCAGAGCTCGTTTTTGGCTTCAGAGGGATGCCTTTGTTGCTGAGGGTTTGGCTCGGTCTTGATAGATCAAGTTTATCTTAGGTCTGTGATAAACCTGGGTTTAGTGGGAGCTTTTGCAGTGGATATTCGAGTAAACAAAGAGGAATGGTGAGCTCATCTAGAATCGAGATAGAGAAGTTCAACGGTAAAAACTTTGAGCTATGGAAGCTCAAGATGGAGGACCTTCTTGTAAACAAAGAACAATGGATCATTGTGGATCCTAGT
>JZKD02S2011033.1:1752537-1778656 GCA_000966675.3 Picea glauca
ATCAGTTGGATGAGAAAACAACAGGCTGTAGTGGCACTCTCAACTACAGGAGCTGAATACATGGTAGCCACTCATGCAAGCAAAGAAGCAGTATGGTTACAAAGATTGTGTTCAAGTATTGGGTTGGTACAACAAGCAGTGAGATTAGACTGTGACAATCAGAGTGCAATATTCCTAGCAAATAACCCAGCTTATCATTTGAAGACAAAGCATATTGATTTTCAGTATCACTTTGTGAGAGACATGGTTGAGGAAAAGAAGGTGTTGTTGGAAAAGGTTGACACTTTTAAGAATGTTGTAGATTCATTGACAAAGTCTGTGAGCACAGAAAAGTTCTCCTGGTGTAGGGGAACAATGGGCATTGCTGCTCTAGATTGTTGACTATATAATCCCCTGGACCCCTGGATGCAAAGGAAACAACAAGTGGGAGAATGTTGGGTATGTGTTATATTCTTTGCATGTGTGTGTGTGTGGGCGCGTCAGATACGACAACTACGGTTTTTGCTATTTTTAGCAGATTTTTCTATTTTTAGTGAATTTGTAAATTAATCCTGGATTAAGGGATTAGGGTTTTAGTATCTATGGAATACCTGAAAACATTGTATATATTGTATGGTGAATGGTGAAATTCGAGATAATGAAAATAAGAAAGGTTTTCCCGGTTGAGGGTTTCCGGTATAAAATCTCTGTGTACTCTATGTATGAGCCATTGATTAATTTATGTATTTCTTAAGAATCTATATGCATTGCTTTACTTTGCAGGTTTAAAACTTACAGATCTTATGTCAAAGGTCAACAAATTCTGAGTCGCGGGCACAAGATGTGGGGAACCAAAATCTTGCCAAGCATTCGTGGATAAGATGCTAATAGAAGAACCTTCGTCTATTATAGTGTTAGGAATATTCCTATCACAAACATGCACGGTGATTTGGAAAGGCATGTAAAAAGGAAGACGAGGTTTTTTCAAATGATTCCAATTAATATAAATCATATGTTTGCTTGAAGGGGGTTCCATCAAGACGAGCAGAGTGCCCCCCTTGTTCGGATGAATTAGTATTAACGAGGTAGACCTGAGAGACATCCTAACTCTTTGAATGAGAAGTGGGATCAACTGATGATGGAACTAGATCGACCACTTGGGTTGCACGCTTCAATGGATGAGTGGGATTGACTGATGGCGGAACTGGATCAACCACTTTGGTTTCACTCTTCAAGGGAGGAGCGGGATCAACCGATGATGGAACCGAATCGACCACTTTGGTACTCCTCAAGGGAGGAGTGGGATCGATCAATGATAGAACTGGATCGACCACTTTGGTTTCACTCTTTAGATGAAGAGTGGGGCTGATCTATGATGGAACTGGATCATCCACTTGGGTTAGTGGTTCAACCAAGGATGAAACCATATTGATCACCTGATCAACCAAACTGACCGGGGATGGAATCAACCAAACTGACCGAGGATGGAATCAGATTGACCAGTCCATCAACTAATGATGGTTTGGAAGAAATATTATGATAAATAGTTGGAAGTTGAATCTTTTCCAAAATATAAGAAGCCTCATCCATATGAGGGAAAAGGTGAGAGTAATGATCACCTTCGCATAACAAGAAAGGAAATTTGACAGTTCTCTTATTCTTACCAACTGTAATGTCACTAGCTAACGGGGTGTCACCAGGATGTCCCACAGGGGATGATGACATGGAAGACCACATTTCTAAGACCTTGAGGAGACCAGAGAAATCCCTCAGAAAGTGGTTACCCTTACAAATCCTACAAGGGTACTTGATCTTACAGGTTGTTTGGGTGATCTTGGCATCATCAACACTCCCAACATGATTAACCGTAATTGATTTTTCTCCAACATGTCTACAAGTGGCTAGAAGTTTGGACCCTTGCTTATTTTTCTTCTTCTTAATATTCCTTTTCTTATTCTTCTTATTCACCAGGTTACTAGCTTCAGAGCTTTCACTTGACGAAGAAGATGAAACAAAACAAGACCTTGCAAGTGAAGAACAAGAAGAATATCTTACTAGTGAAGAAGGTGAAGGATAAACATTAGGTTTATGTTCTTGGGGGGGAAGTGCTTACAACCGAATCACTTGTTGCATTTGGGATTACTAGAGTGGAAAAAAACCATATCGGTAACCCAATTGTTAGACCCACAAGGCTCAAAGTCGCGATGTAAGAAGGAAAAAAAAAAGTTATCCCAGAGCAGGGGTTTCTTCATTGGTCGTTCTGGGAACTGAAGTCATTAAACACAAATCGAAAGTAGAGTCTTCTAGGTAAAACAAACATCACACGCCAAAAATATAGGAAGCAAGCAAACAAACAAAACCTTCTCACAATGAACACACTAGTTGGTGATAAAATCCAACGTTGTGGGAACAATGTAAGGGGATGAGATAAAGAGGGTATAAAAGTTACGTTGACGACTTGCTTAACGAAATTACACCTTGGTGCAAGATTCCACACAATAAACATGTATTTACCCTCCAAGTAGCCCAAGTATGTTTGGTCAACGCCGATTCCAGGTACAGTGAAGACTTTCCCCTTCACCGTCACCACGTGTATTGAACCTAAATAAAGGAAACTAAGGTTACCAAATACAACAATGATATCTGGGGAAACAATCGACAGTCCGATATACATGCATGGGCAAGGTAACTGAGCTCGAAATCGACTTGAGAAGGCCCACACAAGGTTGTTTTCTCAAGTGACCCCCAATAATACACACAACCACTATACCAAGACCAAAAAAGCAGAGTTAGTAACTTTGTTGGTTTTAATGCAATCTCATGATTGACCCTTGCATGGGAAGGGCTTCCCAGGACAAAATGTAGTAAATGGAATTCACCGCTCCCTAACTCAAGATTCTATCTTTGTTTACAACTATGGAAAGTTATCTTTCACACCTATTCCAAATCCCTACAACTAATCTAATGTAGGTTGCAAAGATCCCTAGAAATACAAATTTCCATGTAGATTTTAATTAATGCGTAATTTTTTTTAAGTTGTTGTTACTCAAGAGGAAAATGGCATGGACTAAATGATGTTTTGACTGACTCTAAACAATGAAAAGAAATGAGAATGCAAATATTTCACTTCGATGAAAGCTATATTACGAGAAGGATAAAACGCTTATCATTCCCAGATGCACAATGTGCAAATTTTTTATTAAAATCATCGATATCAAGATCCTCAAGAAATGAACTAAAGAGATTGTACACCAATGAGCCAAAGAGACTTTACACCAAAGAATTCAAGACCAAAAAATGCCAAAAATCATGCAATCTCGCTACTTCAAATGCAAATATGCCCCCAATCTAATGCAAAGAAGGAAATTAAAACTTTTTTGTTGCAAAGATACACTAAAAGAAATAGCGATTTTCTTCAAAACAAAAGCAACCCAAACAAAGCCACAAGACAAAGTACAGACTATGGGAAAAAATCTTTACAAGATAGACTGAGAAAAACTAAGTAGAAAATGGGAAAAACCACCAAAAAAGGAGATCAATGCTCTTGTTTCCAAGGGTACAGAGCATTGTAGCTCTCTGATATACACTACAGGGGAGCACTGATTATAGATCATCGCTCTGATATACACTCCAGGGGAATGCTACCCTTCCCAAAAACTCAGAACATAGGCTTAAAACTCAGAAAAATTCATCCAGAGGAGAGAAAGGAAATCGATCTGGAACAAACAATAAAAATGATATAAAAGTGGGAAAAAGGAAGAGATGATCCAAGGAAATAAAATTCAATGCCCTTCCCTAGTGGAGTCACCAATTTCTGTTACAAAAAAATCCCCCTGCAAATAGGTGGATCTTCCCTCGGATTCTATACCCCTAATACCGAGACAGAAAGATGAAAATGGACACTAATATCCCTTTGATATTTTATTAACTAGTCAGAAAGAGAAAGAGAAGCAAGAGAGTGTGATGCACCTTATTCCAGTGTTTTTCCTTACTACTCCAATTTGAGCTTGATCTCCAAACTTGTTCACACAACTTGATACCTACAAACCACAAACAACAAAGAGACACAAGGAAACTCCTACTCTAGCATACTAGATTAAACAAATTCATCTACAGTAGACAAGCATATGTAAAGATACATAAACTAGAAGGAAATAGGCCAAGCATATATTAATGAGAACATTAAAAAGACACTTACAATCTATAGATGTAGTTCCAAAAACCTTTCCAAGTCCTCATCGTCCAACCCTTGCATGATGCTCCCAACATAATAGGTTTGATATCCAAAATCTTTCTCCCAAGATCATAAGTTTGATACCTCAAATCTGCATTTTCTTCTCCATGGAAATCCCTCATTATATAGGATTTGGAGGCTTAACCACCATGGAGAGGATCACTCATCAGATCCAATAAAATGGGATCTCCAACATATTTAGGGAGAAAACATCTCTTAAAGATTTTAGGGAGGAAATATCTCTTAAGGATTTTAAGAAGGAAATATTTCAACCATCCATGAGATCCTCAACCTCCCGTAAAAAATAGGAAACCAAATTTGAGGTGGATTCTCACACTAAATTAATTTCCTTTTCATGAATATTAATAATAATTCATGTGCACACAGTATTTTAACCTTCATAAAAGATATTTCTCCTCCACATTGAATAGGGGTTGTGACATATGTTATTTCATGGTGTCGAGGTGTATGCGACACTTAGCAAGGTGCATATAACACTTTTATGACACTTGCAACACTTAGGGTGAGGTACCTAGGTGTGGAAATTTGATGTGTAACACTTTCACCATACTAAACTCCATTCAAGGCGACCTTCATCTAACAACCATGACTTACCACTTCCCAATGGTCTATGACAGATTTACTATGGTCTTATAGGAAAAATGATAATCTAAGCCCACCATTTGGTAGATAGTGATATTATTCCACAATTACATTTGGCATGCATTGAAAGAGGGGGAACATATTGTGTTCTAAAATATACCTTAACTTAACACTGTGTACATTTGGCATGCATGTAAAGCCTAGTAACATCTTTTTTTATCTACTAAGATCAGTGGCATGCATGTAAATATGACTAACATGTTACTTTCTCTACTAATATTAGTGGCATTGGCCTTCATTGAAGGCTAGGAGGAAAGACTTCTCTGGTGTGGTAGGCCCTTCCCTCTGTTGGCCTTGTGAGGGCAACTCGAATTTAGGTTGCACGTTATGTTAGATGGTTGGTTGGAAGGAAGGCATGAAAAACTGTAATAAAACAATAATATTTCTATACAACTAGCACACAATTGTAATAAAACAATAATATTTCTATACAACTAATGCTCCTTTGAAGCATTCTGGAATAAAAAATACAAATAATACACGAGGGTGAAAATAATTTAAAACTCCGTCAAAATATACGGTGATATGATCCATGATTGATCAGTTTCAAGTATAGAAAATAACAGAGAAATGAAAATACGTTTTTATTTATTTCCCCTTGACGGTGCTCGACAATAACAGGTGGTTCCACTAGCCAATGTGATTTCTAAAAAATAATTTTAAATAATTAAAAAAAAAATCTTGCAATATAAAACTTTCCAAAATTTTCAACCTTTTTTGGTCAACCTTAAGCAATAAGTGGGTCAATAACATATGAGTGCTATATACCAGTGGCGAATATAATAATTTGTGTACTAAATAGGGTTGAAGTTGGATTGTTAGATGACTCTTCATAAGATATCAGGTTGTAATTTGCATGCACCGTTTCATTAAAGAACTTTTCAAAATCAAATTTAGCCACTATAGAAAATTGAATCAATTTGTTTAAAAAAAATTAAAAAAATATTTCTTAAATAATCAGGATTAAATTTATTATCCTTCATTTCTTAAGAATTAAAATTAAATTTACTATAATTTTTAGTTTTTAATTTGTTTTAATGGATACCCCTCTCTCTCTCTCTATATATATTAAATAATTAGGATTAAATTTATTATTTTATTTTAGAAAAAATACATAAAATTAAATTTATTATCCTTCATTTATTAAGAATTAAGATTAAATTTACTATATTTTTTTTTATTTGTTTTAATGGATATACCTAATTTTTATTTGTTTTTGTTAGATATATTTAATTTTATTTGTTTCAATTGTTCATATATGGACTTCAATCCATGTCCACAATATCTATAGTGACTATTATGTCTAGGTAATATTTTGTTGTTCAATTAGGGTGATCATGATAAATAGAGGAGTCCATATGTAAACTTCACTTAATTAATCATTCACCCTAAACCATTATATCTATTTAACATTTTCCAAAATCCATAAGAAAATTAAGTGTTCTATGTAACATCCCCATCCGGTACGACACCTACGATGTGCATCTGGTAAAAGCACCCTTAATTTATTTTTTGTGTGTGTGTTAAGAAGGTAATAACGACATTACTCAACATCACAACACGACGACGAACATAACGCATGCAACTCACACAACAACAACATAACGACTTAACTTAAAAGCACATCAAGCACTTGGAAGCAATGTATGACATAAAACCAACGAAGATAAGAATGACTACCCACCCGTCCTACCCTGCAATGGTTAGGACCTCCAGGACACATAAGAAACACTCAAGCCCAGTTTCCCATCTATTTTGACCATTTAAGGTCTCAAGGATGGCGACTTTTCTGAGGAACAAGGAGGTTTCTACAACCCAATGCCCATAAAAACTACCGCGAACCGCGCCCACAAAGGGTAGCCCAGATCTTGGCCAAGTTATCCTTCGACTCTAACCCTTAGGGCATGCAATGATCCCCTCAATTGGGGTCTTGTCATCACCAGGTGATAGGCATGAAAGTAATCACAGCACAACCAACACATCTAGACCTTTAACCCAAGCTACCATCCACGCGATAGGAGACCGAATTAACTACCAACCTCAAGACGACTAACCCCAACCCCCAATGATTGGCCAACTAATGCAAGGTGACAATTGACCGTCAATAATTGCACAAATATACGGTGATTTCTTAGTTCCCTAAGAGACAACCTTTTATCAACGAATCTCCTAGACTATGAACTGATATAAATGAGTAATAATTAAAAACTTCGTGCGCAGGGACTATCAATTTTAAATCTCTAGTGTGAGCACAATAAATGGGTATTTGCTCAACCCTAAATATATATTCAAGGAGAGAGAGGGTTTAATAAGGAGAACATAGTTGGAAAACTAGTGAAGGTCAATGTAAAATTGGTATCTTGCGAAAAGTGCACAATCCCCAATGTCTCTTCAAGAAATTCTGGTCCATAATATAGTTAAATCTTTAGAGGTGGAAAGATAAGAAAGAAGAAGATCATCCCTATTACACCTTTAAAGGCTGGTCCAAAAAGGGGATAATTGGGCATAAGACAACTGTATGCCAATAAAAGGTTATATAAAAAGGCTAGAATTGCAATATGGCCTACAATTCACACGTTGTCAAATGCTATTCCTATTGCTAAACCTAAATCAATCGCTAGCACTATGTCAGTTCGTTGTCTGCACAAAACATGAATCCATGAAATCAACACCCATTGTAATTACACCGACATTCATGCCATTAAGGGTTAAATTCGTTGTCACTCAAATTATGGTAATAAATAATAATAATACTATAGGAAACCATCGTTGGTCAAAATTGTTGCCCATACCCATTCCTACAGTGCATTCAAATCACACATCTAAATACACTATCAGCGCAACAGTTAATTCGCTGAGTTTTAAGGATGACCACATGCTTAGTTTTAACCTCAATCATTGGGTAAAATCTGTGATCGTCGGCTGAGTTTCAGCACCAGATAGGCTCAGTTGATTAATGGAAATAGTAGTCCAGTAGTTAAAGACCATATTTGAAACTGCACTCAACTTAAAAGTAAAATTTTGAATTGAACAAATGCAAACTACTAACTTTTGAATCGATTCCACTCTGAATCTACTAATATAATCAATGACTGGTTGCAAATATATGTATCATGAAAGCCTGAAGCGTCTCTCTTTTCTAGAAGACTGCGTGCACATGACCTCTTTTCTATAATACAGTTTTACCTCAACTAACGCACCTTATAAAATTAAAGTTTAAGAAAACAACATGGTTTTCATTGTAGTCAAAGGAACCGTAACAAAATCGTAGCATATGATTAACCATCAAGCCAAGCATCACAAAGGGAATTCGTGGTTGACTTTGTTAAAAGTGGAAGGTAAATTGGCTAACAGAAAAGTGAATTGAAGGTTAAGAATATAAGGAATGAAAAACGTGTGTCCTACCCTTTTGCATTGCAATGAACCCCTTCGAAATTATCCATTGATGTTCCCTAGCAATAGAGGCGATTCAGGAATAATCTGAAGTTCAAGCCACAGGAAAGGGGTACCGTCTCTTGATCAACAAGAAGGAAGGAAAAATACCAGTGATTCAGCCAAACAACAATTATGGTGTTCATGAAATTCCAGGAGCAACAAGTCACGATTTTAAGGAAGGGAAAACAATCATATATGAAAAGAACCATAGGGCCAAAATTGCCTTCAAAAACAGTTTTAACTGCAATGGAAATCCCTGACCAGGTGGATGGAGTCGTAGACCCAAAATTCGCCCCAAAACAGGTTAAGATGCAATGAAAAATTGTTGGCCAAGTGTAAAAATTGCAGACAGTAAAGGTGTCACAGCAAGACATGGTTATGATCGTAGAGGAAAAGGTGTCACAACAAAATTATGGTGACAATTCATAGTAGTATGGTGTCACATAGTTACCAAGTTTCAATCTCGCAGATTACAATCACAGAGTTACAATTTATCCAAGAACAAAATGCAGGGTAAAATTGTTCCATCAAAATATAAAAATGGGGTAAAAACGAGATCACGATGAGATATAAATATGTCGAGTTTAAAGGACAACTTCGCCAA
Source organism: Picea glauca (assembly GCA_000966675.3). NCBI lineage: Eukaryota > Viridiplantae > Streptophyta > Pinopsida > Pinales > Pinaceae > Picea > Picea glauca. The sequence goes on from JZKD02S2011033.1 coordinate 1,761,453, forward strand.
CAATCAAATTTGTTGGGTTGAATAAATGCTTCAAGACGTGAGGCGAACCTTCAGACAAGGAAAACATCAAGGGTAGCCGGCTAACAGGTTTGTTCTTCGCTCATCATCCTCACACAGAAAAGCAGGGCGCTGAGATCCATAGGTCTTTGAACGCTAAGGTGACGACCGTAGATCAGGCTCCTAGCTAACTGCTCAAGCAAGGACTGGTGAGATAGGGACAAAGGCTAAACAACCACGAAGGTCACAATCAAAAAAACAAGGTGGTCAAAACCGGTGAGGAAAACTAAGGCCATGGGAGTCAACAATTGTCGAGCTAAGCTAAGAAAAGTTCACTCATCAATCTAAACATTCAATCTAGTTACCTAATCAACATGCAGATCCAAGCATAAAACCTACAGCATCTATTATGCAAAATGAAAAGAGAGTACAGTTGCCTGATCACCCGCTCTGAGTGACCTCTCCGCGCTCCATGCAACTCCTACTCGTCGACCATCAATACTTCACCGGTACGTCCCAGCCAATGCTAGGGGTACTCTTCTTCCCCCTTATCCCCCCGAGCCGCAAAGGGGCCACACACTCAATATCTAGAGATTTCAACCAACTCCCAACTCGCCTCGCAAGGCCAAGCTACCACTTCTCACCAAGCTGGGTATCCCAACTCCCACAAGTTAAGTCAGTCAAGTAGATATTTTTACAGCGTAACGTTACGCAAATAGAAGATCATCCAACCTCCATCACCTACCTTCATTATATGAAGTTTCGTGGTTTCTTACTTTCCAAAAATTCTCTTTTAGTTAAGTTTTTATAATTAAATTCCTAAAATTTCCTCCCCCTACAAGTGTCACCCATCCCCTTCATTCCTCCATAAATTAACTTCTTTAATTAATTAATTATCTTTATTTCCCTCACCCACCTAGAGTTACTCCTAGACTCACTCCTAAGTGTCCCCAAATTCTCTTATAGGTTTTAATAACTTTATCTTTTATTAAATTGTTAGTTCAATTTAAATTAGAAAGCTCTTAAATGGTAGATGCTTTACTAAGTTTGACCTTCCGCTTTTTCCCGTATGTTCCCCTTTTTCCCTTTTTATGTTTACCTCTTTTCCTAGTTTCCTAAAATTTTAGATTTTCCCTCTGTCCCCTTTTTAATTAGAACTCAAAAAGGCAAGTGTGGAATTTAACCCTTTTTCCCTTTTATCTTTTAATTAATATAATTTAAAAAAAATAATAAAACAATTAATTCCCTTTTTAAATTTTATTTCAATAGATTTTTTTATGAATAAATTAAATTTCTTACTCCCTTCATGTTACAAGATTTAACGAAGATCATAATTATCATTTATGTTGTTTTTATTTTTATTTTTATTATTATTATATTTTTTTTATAGAAAGACACAATTTTACCACTAGCGTAATTTAGATTTAGACCTTAAATTTTTGTACTGGGCGACATTTAATTAGGGAATTTGTTTTAAAAAAATTACTTAACACTTTATTCATCCTGAGGCCATCTAGGTTCATTCCTCTATCCTCAATAACGCGATGTTCCCTTCAGGACGCACTAGGTGCTCCAAGGGTGCCACTCGCCTCATATGTTCCCTTGCGTGACATGCCCTTCAGGATGCACTACGTGCTTGAAGGGTGCCACTCACCTCTCTCCATTTTTTTTGTGCGACGTGCCCTTCAGGATGCACCACGTGCTCCAAGGGTGCCACTCGCCTCTTGACTGACTTGGTAGACATCAATAACCCCTAGAGTCAATACTCCACCAGGTGAACTTGTGGGAGACTAAGGGCCTCTAAGGAATAAGTCCCCTACCTTATTGTGTGCCCCTTAGAATCATCCTCAGTGATTGTCGCAGTCTTCCCTCACGGCATCATGGGTCCTCTCAAACTAGGTAAATGTTAACCTGCAGTTCGAGCCACGACAGGAGAGCTAGTAGGCTATGGCAGGGCTGCTATCCACACCTCTCCCTCAACATCTCTGGTAGTCATGCATGAACCCTTTACTCCACATGTGAGTCTAGTCGACAAGCTATCGTCAGCCTGCATCATCAACAAATCATGTCAGAACATATCCATATCTATCATCTAATTAGATGCACTAATATCACAGTAAAACAATCAAACCCCAATGGTACACTCCCTGACTCGATCCAGAGTCCAAGGGGTTCCATCGATGCCTCTGCATCCTCGAGGTCCAAAATTCTGAACACTTAGTAAAACCAAGTCAATAGCACCTATCTATGTCAATGCAGTTAAACCATGTCATCAACCCATAACGCCTCATAATCAAAATCAAATTTTTTAATAGCATAATAATCCAGATCACTTGTGAGCAAGTGTCCTCTAAGAATAAGTTCTCTCAGTGCGCCAGAGCAGGATGTTACATACACCCCCTCTTGGTCTAAACTTCATCCCGAAGTTTCAAAGTAAAAATGTCGAATAAGGGTATCACAGTATCATAAGTCTATCTATAAAAAAAAATGGAAACTACTGGCACATATCATATGCGTCCTCCCAAGTTGTCGTGTGTGGACTATAGTCGTCCCACTGGACCTTGACTTGATCTACTGTTCGACGTTGTAGTTGTCGAATGTGATGATCCAAGATGCGGATCGGCTTAGACGTGAGTGAACCCTCATCCAACATCCGCAAGGTGCTCAAGTCAAAACATGTGTAGGATCACTAATCATAAAGTCTCAAACAGAGACGTGAAAGACATCGTGCATATGCCTCAAGAATCTAGTAAGGCTATTCATCAGGCCACAGGTCTCTCCTTCCACAAAATCGTAGGAGATAGTTTAGCCCCCTTTTTCCAAACTTGATCGAACTCTTTTGCAGTTTTAGCTGCAAAAATACTTGATCTCCACAGCATAACTATGGTTGACATGACGCACATCATCGTAATTATTCTAATGATCCTATGCTTCCTTGATCCTTTGTCTTAAAGTTTTCATTTAATCTTCCAATTCTTGGATCGCTTCCGGTTCCACCTGGACCCTATCTGCAAGTTGATCCCAAATCGAAGGCACTCGACACGGTCACCCATAAAGAATCTCGAAAGGTACCATCTTAATGGCACTTTGGTAACTGTTGTTATAAGTGAGTTCTACTAGTGGCAAGAATTCCTCCCAACTCTTCTGTTGGTCCATCACGTACAAGTGCAACATGTCCTCCAAGGTTTGGTTCGTTCATTCAGTCTGCCCGTCAGTCTCCGAGTGATACGTAGTACTAAATTTAAGTTGGGTTCCCAAGGCCTCTTGGAAACTCTACCAAAATCATCCAGTAAACACCAATCCTCAATCGTATATAATCCTCTTAGGCACGCCATGCAGCCTCACAATCTCACTGATGAAAACTCTAGCTATGTCAGGTGCCTGATACATCGTACGCATAGGAATAAAGTGAGCACTCTTCATCAGAGTGTCTACTACTATGAAAATTGAGTCATGTCTCCTTTTCCTCAGTGGCAATCCAACAATAAAATCCATCGAAATAACCTCCTATTTTGATTCCAGAATAGCGTGTGGTTGTAGTAATCCTGTTGGGTTTCTATGTTCATCCTTTACCTGCTGACATTCTAGACTTCTGGCCACATAGTTGACTATGTCTACCTTCATTCCCTTCTAGAAGAATAAGGGTTTAAGGTCTGCCCTCATCTTTGTGACTCCCGGGTGATCCATGTAAACTGCTCTATGAGCCTCGCTCAGGATCAACATCCTCAACTCATCGTTCGGCAGTACATAGATACAATTTTTAAACCTCAATAAACCATCGCTATCAAACGAAAATCCTTCAAATCATGGTACCATCATTTTGTTTTGTCTGATAAAACCCTCGGCCTATTTGTACCAGTCATCATCATGCTATAAAGTTAGAATCTTTTCATGTAGATTCTTCATAAGCGGCAGCACCAAAAATATGCGTGGTCTCTGACTCAATGCATCTGCCAGCCAGTTCACTGTTCCTTTTATGTAAGTAATCTTGAAGTCGTACTCGCTAAGAATTTTCGACCAACATCGTTGTTACACATTCAGGTCGCTTTGCGTAAGATGTGTTGTAGTCCACAGTGGTCAGTCTTTAGTTCAAATTTTCGTCCAACAAGGTAGTGTCTCCAAACCTTCAAGGCATATATAATGGCTAACAACTCCAAATCGTGTGTCACGTAGTTCTCCTCATGCCTTCTAAGTTATCTCAAAGTGTAAGCGATCACTCGTCCGTCTTGCATCAACACTCTGCCTAAGCCTTCCTTGGATGCGTCAGTGCATACCAAGAAGTCCACATCCATGTCAGGGACCTTTAGTATCAGTGTTGTTGTCAACAATTCCTTGAGCCTCCGAAATGCTTCTGCACATTTCTCGGTCCAACAAACTTCTTGTTCTTCTTATACAACTCCGTGATCAGATTTGCTATCTTTGAAAATCCCTCAATGAACCATCGATAATATCCTGCTAACCCATGAAGCTACGCACTTCTAGGACATTGGTCAGCGTAGGCCATTCCATAATAGCCTCGAACTTTGTTGGATCCATGGCGATGCCTTCACCAGAGATGACATGCCCTAAGTAGTGAATCTTCGATTGATAAAAAGAGAATTTGGACAACTTACTATACAATTTGTGCTCTTGCAGACACTGTAGTACCAAGCGCAAGTGCTTGTCATGCTCCTCTATCGTCCGTGAGTAGATCAAAATATCGTCAATGAATACTTGGACAAACTTGTCCAAGTACTCGCAGAACACCCCATTCATCAACTCATAAATACCCCTGGGGAATTTGTCATTCCAAATGGTAAAATAGTAAACTTGTAATGTCCAAACCTCGTCTTAAAGGAGGTCTTAGGGATGTCATCTTCCTTAATCAGTAACTAGTGATACCCTAATCAAAAATTGATCTTTGAGAACACCGTCGCACCCTTCATTTGATCGAATAGATCATCAATCCTCAGCCATGGATACTAATTCTTGATCGTGGCCTTCTTCAATTGACGATAGTCAATGTAGAGCCTCCACGACCCATCCTTCTTTCGTATGAAAAAAAACTGGCACACCCCATGGTGACACACTTGGACGTATTAGTCCCAGGTATAGCAATTCTTTCAATTGCATTCTTAACTCTTGTAATTTCGGGGTCGACATTCGATAAGGTGTTCTCACTATTAGTTCAGTTCCTGGTTTTAGTTCTATAGTAAAATCCAATTCCCTCTCTAGCGGCATCCTAGGTAACTCGTTCGAAATTACATCTGCAAACTCTCTCACCATCGGAAGGTGTTCTAAACCTTCCGCTACTCCCTTCTCGTTTAACACAAGGATAGCATAAAGCTTGCACTCCTTGTGCATGCTCTTCCGAAGTTGCAAGGAAGAGATGGACCTCAGGGAAACTCCCTTGTTCTGACCTACAATCACATGTCTCTGTCCCTTATCATTGACCAAGATTAATCATTTCGTCTTATAGTTGAGTATCGCCTCATGCGATTCCAACCAGTCCATACCAATCATGATGGCATAAGATCCTAAGATCGTGTTGTACAGGGTGGCCCTCGTGACAAACTCTACCAAGTTAAGGGTACAACCCATAACCCTTCCTCCAACCTTCTGTTTGGCTCCCGAAGCCATCTCTATGAAGCTAAACGTGTCCTGTTCAACTGCCTTTACCTTAATCCTTTTTAGCCTTGCACCAGAAATGAAACTCTCGGTAGCACCAGGATCTATCAAAATACTAAGGGTCTAGTCTACGATGGTACCTGTCGTCCTGAGCATAGTTGATTGATGCTCTACCTGGTGGTTATTCACCACTGCATGAATCCAATGGGCCTTGCCCATATCTCCCACGGTAGTGGGTCTAACTGATCTAGATGCTCTATTCCTCTCCACCAGGTAGTCGCACTGGTAGTGTGGCTCCCCACACATCCAACACACTTTCTTCGGTCCAGTAATACTGGTACCCGAAGTAGAAGCCAAATTCTAACATTAAGACCAAACTCGAACTCCTTGACCTTAAGTTTCTGGGAAAAGATGAGGAGCATACATAAACACTATAAAACGAGCCTCGCACTCAGGCACCGTGTGACTGACTTGTCACAAGGTGTCGAACTCGTTGAGCTGAGGCCTAACCAATTCCTCAAAAATATATCGCTCTTGGAATCGTTTCTCGAACTGTTCCCATGACACGTCATCTACGGTCAGGTTCAAAAGTGGTAGGAGCATCTTCCTCCATAGAAGAGCGCTCCCCTTCAGTTGAAATACCACCACGTGGACCTTCATACTGGAGGTCATAAATGTGAAGCATGAAGCACCACGCCCTCCTCTACAACTGTGCCTCGACGGCACCGTCGTCTGTGACACTCGTGGACGCTAGAACTCAACTCTCTCTTGTCCTTGGTGGAAGCAAACGGTACTAGATAGGGCACACGGTGGACCCTCAGGGGTATAGGTGCCCTGTCCTCATCTTAGTACTGATGGTGAATCAAGGCCTTTGAAATTACCTGGAAGGGCCTTTTGAGACCACCATCATCCCTTACTACAAGCGAATCTAGCCCAAGGACTTGTTCCTCCCCTTGGGGGTCAGACTCCAAGGGCACAAAACTTCTGGAGGCATGCGCTTCCTTCCATGATACCTCGTCGTGAATCTCTACGGTGTCCTCTAACAGTGCTTATCGCAAGGGAAAGCTAAAGTCTTAAATAATGTAGGTTAAGACTCAACAATTTACTATAGTGGAAAGCATGGCGATCCACAGTCGCAGGGTTGAACCAGCTTTGATACCACATGTCACACCCCCATCCGGTACAACACCTACAATGTGCATCCGATAAAAGCACCCTTAATTTTTTTTTTTTGTGTGTGTTAAAAAGGTAATAACGAAATTAATCAACATCGCAACATGACGACGAACATAACGCATGCAACTCACACAACAACATCATAACAACTTAACTTAAAAGCACATCAAGCACCTGGAAGCAATGTACGACATTCAAATGACAAAGATAAGAATGACTACCCGCCCATCCTACCCTGCAATGGTTAGGACCTCCAGGACACATAAGAAACACTCAAGCCCAGGTTCCCGTCGATTTTGACCATTTAAGGTCTCAAGGCTCGCGACTGTTCTAAGGAACAAGGAGGTGTCTACGACCCAATGCCCATAAAAACTACCACAAACCGCAGCCACAAAGGGTACCCCAAATCTCGGCCAAGTTATCCTTTGACTCTAACCCTTAGGGCATGCAATGATCCCCTCAACCGGGGTCTTTTCGTCGCCAGGTGATAGGCATGATGGTAGTCACGGCACAACCAACACATCTAGACCTTTAACCAAAGCTACCATCCACATGCTAGGAGACCGAATTATCTGCCAACCTCAAGACAACTAACTCCAACCCCCAATGATTGGCCAACTTATGCAAGGTGACAATCGACCATCAATAATTGCGCAACTATCCGACGAGTTCTTAGTTCCCTAAGAGACACCTTTTTATCAACGAATCTCTTGGACTATGAACTGATATAAATGAGTAATAATTAAAAAACTTTGTGCGCACGGACTGCCAATTTTAAATCTCTAGCATGAGCACAATAAATGGGCGTTTGCTTAACCCTAAATATATATTCAAGGAGAGACAGGGTTTAATAAGGAGAAAATAGTTGGTCAACTAGTGAAGGTCAATGTAAAACTAGTATCTTGCAAAAACTGCACAATCCCCAACATCTCTTCAAGAAATTCTAGTCCATAATATAGTTAAATATTTAGAGGTGGAAAGATAAGAAAGAAAAAGATCATCCCTATTACACCTTTAAAGGCTGGTCCAGAAAGGGGATAATTGGGCATAAGACAACTGTACATCAATAAAACGTTATATAAAAAGGCTAGAATTGAAGGATGACCTACAATTCACACGTTGTCTAATGTTATTCCTATTGCTAAATCTAATTCAATCACTAGCACTATGTCAGTTCATTGTCTGCACAAAATGTGAATCCATGAAATCAGGACCCATTCTAATTACACCGACATTCATGCCATTAAGGTTTAAATTCGTTGTCACTCAAATTATGGTAATAAATAATAATACTACTGTAGGACACCACCGTTGGTCAAAATCGTTGCCCATACCCAGTCCTACAGTGCATTCAAATCACACATCTAAATACACTATCAACGCAGCAGTCAATTCACTGAGTTTTAAGGATGACCACATGCTTAGTTTTAACCTCAATCGTTGGGTAAAATCTGTGACCGTCAGCTGAGTTTTAACACTAGACGGGCTCAGTTGATTAATGGAAATCATAGTCTAGTAGTTAAAGACCATATTTGAAACTGCACTCAACTTAAGAGTAAAATTTCGAATTGAACAAATGCAAACTACTAACTTTCGAATCGATTCCACTCTGAATCTACTAATATAATCAATGACTGGTTGCAAATATATGTATCATGAAAACCTGTAGCATCTCTCTTTTCTATAAGACTGCATGCAGATGACCTCTTTTCTATAATATAATTTTACCTCAACTAACGCACCTTATAAAATTAAAGTTTAAGAAAATAGCATGGTTGTCATTGCTGTCAAAGGAACTGTAACAAAATCATAGCATACGATTCGCCATCAAGCCAAGCATCACAAAGGGAATTCGTGGTTGACTGTGTTAAAATCGGAAGGTAAATTGGCTAACAGAAAAGTGAATTGCAGGTTAAGAATATAAGGAATGAAAAAGGTGCATCCTACCCTTTTGCATTGGAATGAAACCCTTCAAAATTATCCATTGATGTTCCCCACCAACAAAGGCGATTCAGGTATACTCTGAAGTTCAAGCCATAGGAAAGGGGCATAGTCTCTTGATCAACAAGCAGGAAGGAAAAATACCAGCGATTCAGCCAAACAACAATCAGGGAGTTCATGAAATTCCAGGAGAAACGAGTCACAATTTTAAGGAAGTGAAAACAATCATAGATGAAAAGAGACACAGGGAAAAAATCACCTTCATAAACAGTTTTAAGTGCAATGGAAATCCCTGACCGGGTGGATGGAGTCACAGACCCAAAATCCGCCCCAAAATAGGTTAAGATGCAATCAAAAATCATTGGCCAGGTGTAAAAACTGCAGACAGTAAAGGTGTCACAGCAAGACATGGTTACAATCATAGAGGCAAAGGTGTCACAACAAAATCATGGTGACAATTCGTAGTAGTATGGTGTCACACAACTACCAGGTTTTAATATCGTAGATTACAATCACAGAGTTACAATTTATCCAAGAACAAAATGTAGGGTAAAATTGATCCATCAAGATATTAAAATGGGGTTAAAAAAAGATAATGACGAGATATAAACATGTCTAGTTTAAAGGACAACTTCGCCAACAATCAAATTTATTGGGTTGAATAAATGCTTCAGGACGCGAGGAAAACCTTCAGACAAGAACAACATCAAGGGTAGCAGGCTAATAGGTTCATCCTTCACTCATCATCCTTGCACAGAAAAGTAGGGCGTTGAGATCCATAGGTCTTTGAACACTAAAGCGATGATCGTAGATTAGGCTCCTGGCCGACTTCTCAGGTGAGGATTGGTGAGCTAGGGACGAAATCTAAACAACCATGAAGGTCACAATCAACACAGTAAGGTGGTCAAGACGGGCGGGGAAAATGAAGGCCATGGGAGTCAACAATCGTCAAGCTAAGCTAAGAAAATTTCACTCATCAATCTAAACATTCAATCTACTTACCTAATCAATATGCAGATCCAAGCATAAAACCTACAACATCTATTATACAAAATGAAAAGAGAGTATCGTTGCCTGATCGCCCGCTTTGAGTGATGTCCGCGTGCTCCGTGCAACTCCCACTTACTGACCGTCGAGATTTCATCGGTACCTCCTAGCCAATGCTAGGGATAGTCTTCTTCCCTATTAGCCCATCGAGCCGCAAAGGGGCCACACACTCCCTATCCATAGATTTCGACTAGCTCCCAACTCGCCTCGCAAGGTCGAGCTACCACTCCTCAACGAGCTAGGTATCCCAAATCCCACAAGTTAAGTCAGTCAAGTAGATATTTTTGCAGCATAACATTACTCAAATAGAATATCATCCAATGTCCATCACCTCCCTTCATTATATAGGGTTTCGTAGTTTCTTACTTTCCAAAAATTCTCTTTTAGTTAAGTTTTTATAATTAAATTCCTAAAAATCCCCCCCCCCCTACAAGTGTCATCCATCCCCTTCATTCCTCCATAAATTAACTTCTTTAATTAATTAATTATCTTTATTTCCCTCACCCACCTAGAGTTACTCCTAGAATTACTCCTAAGTGTCCCCAAATTCTCTTACAGGTTTTAATAACTTTCTCTTTTATTAAATTGTTAGTTTAGTTTAAATTAGAAAGCTCTTAAATGGTAGATGCTTTACTAAGTTTGACCTTCCACTTTTTTCCTTATGTTCCCCCTTTTCCCTTTTTATGTTTACCTCTTTTCCTAGTTTCCTAGAATTTTAGATTTTCCCTCTTTCCCCTTTTTAATTAGAACTCAAAAAGGCAGGTGTGGAATTTAACCCTTTTTCCCTTTTATCTTTTAATTAATATAATTTAAAAAAAAATAATAAAACATTTTAAATTTTATTTCAACATATTTTTTATGAATAAATTAAATTTATTACTCCCTTCATGTTACAAGATTTAACGAACATCATAATTATGATTTATGTTGTTTTTTTTTTATTTTTATTATTATTATTATTATATTTATTTTTATAGAAAGACACAATTTTACCACTAGCATAATTTAGACTTAGACCTTAAATTTTTGTACTAAGCGACAATTAATTAGGGAATTTGTTTTAAGAAAAATACTTAACACTTTATTCGTCCTAAGGCCATCTAGGTTCATTCCTCTATCCTCAATAACGCGACGTGCCCTTCAGGATGCACTAGGTGCTCCAAGGGTGCCACTCGCCTCATCTTCTCCCTTCCACGACGTGCCCTTCAGGACGTACTACGTGCTCCAATGGTGCCACTCGTCTCTCTCCATTTTTCTTGCATGATGTGCCCTTCAGGATGCACCATGTTCTCCAAGGGTACCACTCGCCTCTTGACTAACTTGGTAGACATCAATAACCCCTGGAGTCAATACTCCACTAGGTGAACTTGTGGGAGACTAAGGGGCTCTAAGGAATAAGGCCCCCGCCTTATTGCGTGCCCCTTAGAATCATCGTGAGCGACTGTCGTAGTCTGCCCTCATGGCATCGTGGGTCATCTCGAACTAGGTAAATATTAACCTACATGTTGAGCCACGGCGAGAGTGCTAGTAGGCTGTGGCAGGGCTGTTGTCCACACCTCTCCCTCAACATCTCTGGTAGTCATGCGTGACCCCTTTACTCCACATGTGATGGTGGTCAACAAGCTATCATCAGCCTGCATCATACAAAAATCATGTCATAACATATCCATATCATATCATCTAATCAGATGCACTAATATCACAATAAAACAATCAAACCCCAATGGTACACTCCCTGACTCGATCCAGAGTCCAAGGGGTTCCATCAATGCCTCTGCATCCTCGAGGTCCAAAATCCTGCACACTCATTAAAACTGAGTCAATAGCACTAGTCTATGTCAATGCAGTTAAACCATGTCATCAACCCATAACACCTCATAATCAAAATCAAATGTTTTAATAGCATAATAATCCAGATCACTTGCGAGCAAGTGTCCTCTAAGAATAAGTTTTCTCAATGCGCCAGAGCAGGATGTTACATTCTAGATGGAGAACATACACATGGTATAGATTCTACATGACATGCATACAATATAGAGAGAAGAGGTCCCCTTGCATTACTCTCCTATGGATTGGGGATATTTCTAGCTTCTTATTCTCATGGCTAATTCATAAGATAAAAAGATGAATCAAAGAGCTTGGGGACGAATGACATAATAAAGGACAACTAGATAACTAATGGTATCATGTTTTCAATAAATAAAAGTTGGCAAATCAAAACTAGATGTCTATGTTCTAGATTTCATATTCTTTTATTATTGTTTCCTCTTAAAACTCTTAAGCAATTTGTAAATATTTATGTAATGTTTTATAGAAATAGTTGATTATTTTATATTTTAGAAAATATTTAATTTTTTGAATTAAAAAACGGTTTATTTTTATTGTTTAGAATATTTGATTTGATTAAATATGAAAGATACCAGATATAATAAATACGCAAAACAGAAATAAAATGCTAGAAATGGAAAAATAACAGTAATATAAGCAACACAATCTCCACAGTAACACAAAAATGTTACAAGAACAACAACAGAAATAACACTTTGATTCAGAAAGCAATGTTCACAGGCCTCTTCGAGGGGGCAACCTCTAGTCAAGCAGCGCTATGTTACAATAATATCCAAGCTAGGGTTTTCATACCCTCGACCCTTATTTATACTAAATATGTCTATCAAGAGAAGCATCTAGATGAAGATCCTTCTAGAAGCGGAAGCTTCTATTAGGTCTTCTTACATCCGCCTTATTTTATTTTATTGAAAGGCCTTATTAATAATGACCTTCATTACATCAAAATATATTGATCTACCTATGTGCGGGCTAGGACCCTAACATGTCCGCCCCCTTAAAAACAACCTTGTCCTCAAGCCTTGAGATGTGGAAACTGCTGCAGAATGGTAGCTGGTTCCCAAGTGGCATCTGTTGGAGTCGTATCTTTCCACTGGACTAGCACTTCCTTGATGGTTCTCTGATGTAGGTGATACTCACGCTGGTCCAAAACTGCTTCTGGTTGTAGCCAAATGGATCCTTCTTCAGCTAACTCTGGAAGGTTGGTTTGAATTTTGCACCTGGATCCAATCACCTTCTTTAAGCATGAAACATGAAAAACATGATGTGTCTTCGACTGACTGGGCATAACTAACTGATATGCGACTTGTCCCACATGCTTGAGAATTTTCTAAGGACCATAAAATTTGGGTGCTAGCTTCTGAAAATGCTCGGCCTTGAGGGAAGTTTGCTTATATGGTTGCAGTTGCAGAAACACCTAATCCCCTTCTGCAAATTGACATTCAGAGTGACCTTGATCTGCTTGCTACTTCATGCGATTTTGTGCCATGACCAAGTTCTCTTTAAGGGTACAAAGAATATCCTTTCAAACTGTAAGTGATTGGTCAACCGCTTGGACCTTCGAGGTACTAGGTAAGTATGAGAGACCTGAAGGTGGCTTCTGTCCATATACTGCTTCAAAAGGAGTCATGCGAGTAGTTGTATGGTAGGAAGTGTTGTACCACCATTCGGCTAGGGGTAACCATTAAGCCCACTGATGTTGTTTTTCAGAGGCAAAACACCTCAGATATATTTCCAAACACTTGTTGACAACTTATGTTTGATCATCAGTCTGGGGATGATAAGCTAAGCTGAGATGCAATTGGGTACCTTATAGCTTAAACAGTTCTTGCAAAAAATTGCTTGTGAAAGTTGGGTCACGATAAAAAATAATAGAGTGTGGCATGCCATGAAGCTTGAAGACCTGGTACATGAAAATTTGAGCCACAATGGATGCAGTAAATGGGTGTTGAAGAGCACAGAAATGAGCATAATTGGAAAGGCGATCCACAACCACCATTATGACTAATTTATTCCATGATTTGGGTAAGCCGGTAATAAAGTCCACAGAGATATCCTTCCAAATAGCAGGTGGAATCAGAAGCGATTGTAGTGTGCCTGGAGATTTGACTGTTTCTCCCTTGTTGCATTGGCACACCTCACATTCAGAGACAAAATTACGAATGTCCTGTTTCATACCATCCAAAAAAAAAGAACGTTTGACCCTGTCATATGTTTTGGTGAACCCTAAGTGCCCCGCTGTGGGTGTAGCATGAAGCTCAGAAAGTACCGTAGATTTAAGCTTTGATTATTTACTTAAATACAAATGGCCTTTGTAGCGAATATCATCCTAGATCCAAGAGTACCCTGGGGGATCCCGAGCCTTAGTCTGTAATTGATGGATCAGATGAAAACTTTTGGGATCTTGAATCCATTCTTGGTGCACTACTTGGAGCCAATCTGGTACAATGAAGGAAAGAGAAAAAAGGGATCCTTCTTCTACATATTTTCGGGACAGTGCATCCACCACTACATTATCTTTTCCCTTCTTGTAAATGATCTCGTAATCATATCCAAAGAGATTAGTCACCCATTTTTGTTTCTATTGGGAGGAAATGCGTTGTTCCAGAAAGTACTTGAGGCTTTGATGGTCGGCCTTAATTTGGAAGCGTTGCCCCAAGAGATAAGGGCGTCACAGATCAACGACATGAAAAATAGCCAACATTTCCTTTTCATAAATGGGTTTTCCCAAATTCCTTTCAAACAGTTGCTTTATGGTGAAGGCCAAAGGTCGACCCTCTTGCATAAGGACAGTGTCGATTCCTTTCCCTGAGGCATCACATTCCAACACAAAGGTCTTTGTGAAATCAGGAAGGGCCAGAACCAGAGTGGTGCACATGGCCATCTTCAAGGTTTGAAAAGATTGAGCAGAGGCTGGAGTCCAAGTGAAAGAGTTCCTTTTTAGGATAGCAGTGAGAGGTGTTGCAATCTTTCCATAGTTCTTAACAAACTTGTGATAATACCCTATTAAGCCTAGAAAACCACGCAAGATTTTGAGAGTATTTGGGTGCAACCAGTCTTGCATAACTTCAATCATTTTTGGGTCCACCCTAACGCCATCCTTGCCAACTAGATGACCCAAGTATTCTACTTCTAAGGCACCAAAAGCACATTTAGACCATTTCAGGAAAATTTGGTGTTGAGAGAGTAGATGGAGAACTTGATCCACATGAGTAAGATGGTTTGTCCAGGTTTTTCTATAGATAAGGATATCATCAAATAAAACTAAGACAAAATGATGGAGAAAGGGATGAAATACATGATTCTTGAGGCTTTGGAAGGTGGAGGGGGCATTACACAAGCCAAAGAGCATGACCAAAAACTCATAGTGGCCCTCATGAGTGAAAAAGGTCGTCTTGGGAATGTTTTCCTCTTTCATACGTATCTGGTGATAGCTCGAGCAAATATCAAGTTTAGTAAAGAATTGGGCGCCACTCAATTCATCCAAGAGGTCATCAATGACGGGAATGGGAAATTTGTCTTTAATGGTCAGTTTATTGAGGGCACGGAAGTCATGATACATTCTCCAAGAACCTTCTTTCTTCGGGACCATGACTATAGGAGAAGAGTAAGGGCTCGTATTAGGATAGATAACGCCTACATTAAGGAGTTCCTGGACCATTTTCTCAATTTCATTTTTTTGTGAGAAGGGGTGGCAATATGGACAGATATTGGGAGGAAGGATTCTTGGTACAAGGGGAATTGAATGATCATGAACACCGCGGGAAGGAGGGAGTCCTTGAGTAGTGGAAAATACCATTTCATCTTTAGAAAGGAGGGCTTGGAGGTCATGTGGTACCGAGGGTGTATCTGTTGCTTATATGGCATGGAGTTGGGAAATGACACCAGAATGACCTTTTTTGAGCATCTTTTCCATGCGATGTGAACTAATGACCTCAGGTGAACCAACAGTGATGCCTTAGAATTTATATTGGTGGCCTTTCTGGTCAAATTGCATGGTTAATGCCTTAAAATCCATGAGAATTGGACCCAAAGTTCTTAATCGGTCTGCACCCAACACAATGTCACAACCACCCATGTTGATAGCAAACATAATGGTTTTGATTTGGTAGTCACCGATTTGGAGACACACATTTTCACAGCGCCCTCCACATTTCATGGAACCACCATTGACAATCATGATTTCGAAATTGTTGACAACATGGATGTAGCAATGAGTTTCTTGGGCAATGTGGCGATGAATAAAACTATGGGTGCTTCCACTATCAACCAGAATAATGACCTTCCGATGCTTGATGTAACCTATTAATTTGAGGTTTTGGGGAGCGGAGAAGCTGGTGAGAGCATTGAGGGAAATGACGGGTTCTACTTTGAGAGGGTATGAGGGAGGGGTTATGTCAATGATTTTAGGTGACTCAGACACAAGGGGAGTTTCAACATTCTTTTCCAAAATATCTTCAGAGATGGCCATAAAAAGCTTTTGTTCCTTACACTTGTGGCCCGAGAAATATTTGTCATCACAATTATAACAAAGGCCTTTGAGTTGATGTTCAACCATTTAAGCCTTGGTCATTTTTTGGATCTTTAATGGGGCGGAGGGAGTAGTGGGATTTATGGGTTTAGGGCGAGGGATAAAGGAGGGTTTACGGTTTTGAGAGGATACAAATTGTTGTGCTTCTTTAGCTTTTTTAGTAGCCTCCACCCAACTCGAAGATCAAGCCATGAGGACATGGGCCTGAATCTCCTCCTTAAGGCCACTGATAAAACACTCTCAAAAGAAAGCATCAGTCATGCCCTCTGTTCGAAAAGCCAGGCACTCAAATGCAGCTATGAAGTCTTCAACTATTCCTAATTGTTTCAATTTTGTCAAATGGCCCAAATGGTTGGTGTCAGTGTCAAAGCGTTCGTAAATATCAATCACAAATTGGGTCCAAGCAATATACCCTTGACGGGAAGTTTTTCTCCATTGCCACCATTTCCAGTGTTCTTAATCTAGATGGAGAACACCATACTGGAGTTTGGCCAAGTCATCTGTAATGCCATATAAAGAGAAATAATGTTTCATTTGGGTGACCCAACCAGTGGGGTTCGAGCCATCAAATTTGGTTACATCCACCCACGGAAGGCGTAGGTCACGTTGAAAATGATGGGGCTGAAAGGTATGGGAATGGGAGGAATTTTCACCTTTAGTCTTTGGAGGTGTGTCAGGGAAAGGATCATCGGTAGGGATCTTCATTTTGGTGCAGAGTGATGAAAAGACAGATTCAAGTTGGGTGGTTAGTTCTTGTTTGACTTCCTCCATTGAGGATTGCACGGATGCATTTATGGTTGTATTGATGGATGTATCGAGGGAGGGAATAGTAGCACTGAGTTGTTTCACTTCTTTTTGGATCTCTAGGAAACTAGATTGCAAGGTGTTGAAGCGAAACTCTAGTTCTTGGCTACGGGTATGGGCCATGAGGATGGGTGAACTGAAAAGGGGTGGACAGGGTCAAATTTTTTTTCCGAAAATTGATATGGATGAATGTGATAAGGGCAAAGAGATGAATCCAATGGAATAGGTCTCAAATAATGGTGAAAAAATTTCCAGA
>JZKD02S2011033.1:1778927-1809757 GCA_000966675.3 Picea glauca
TCTAGAGGAAGATCCTTCTAGAAGCGGAAGCTTCTATTAGGTCTTCTTACATCCGCCTTATTCTATTTTATTGAAAGGCCTTATTAATATTGACCTTTATTACATCTGAATATATAGATCTACCTATGTGCGGGTTGGGACCCTAAAAAAATAGTTCTCATCACACATGTAGCTTTTATTTTAAAAAATAATAAAATAAAAAATAAAATAAAATTGAAATAGTTATATAATCATTTGTTCTAGTTATTTGTATTAAAAACTATTTAAAATTTTGGCATCCATACACATATAAGTAAGGTGTAGGTATCTCATTTGAATAATAATGGCATTTACAACAACAATACATAGTTTATCTTCCATTAAAAAATGTTTAAAATTTAGACATTTTTATAAAGAAAGTGAGATAGAATATGAATCTCCATGATTTTAAATATATATTGGTGTTTTGAAACAACAATTACATACATTATCATTCAATAACTTACTTTTCATAGTTTTATTAAAAAACAAATTACATATAGATTTCTAAATTCTTATAATTCAAATACCCATTTTTATCATTGACAATGATTTAAAATTAGAAATAAATGTTAGAGTAGCATTCAAATTTATTTTAATTAAGTTCATCCATTGTTGTGGAGTGCCTTTGAACAATTTCAAATTTAAATTCATTTTTTGGTATAGTGGTGGCTCCAAATCTAAATTTAATTAGGTTTATGTGTTGCTTGGAGGTGGCTTGAATGGTTGAACAAACTTCAAATTTAAAACTATTGACACAATTGAAATTGACCTTTTGGTGAAACTTAAAATAACATTAAACACAAAGAGTGATATAGTTAAACACTAAATAGTTGAAAAACCTTTATTGTATTTATCAATTATCGAAATAAAATGTAAACATAATCCTAAGTTAGGGACTAGCTTCTTTGCAGCTATTTCCCTTGTTAATGTTACAAATAAAGAGTAATGAATATGGATATGTGAGTTTAGTTTCCATATTCGAAGTGGTATGGTTATTTGTCCTTTTGATTAAAAAATACAAATATATTCGTTAAATCAACACAAATTTTGTTGTCGTCTAGTCTTCAAGGTGGTATGGTTATCCATCCTTTTGATTAAAAAATACAAATATATTCGTTAAATCAACACAAATTTTGTTTTCGTCTAGTTCAGTTAGGATACATGTTCCTGGTTTTCACCTAGGCGTCCTTGGTTCAAATCCCAACAATGGAATATATTTTCACTTTTTACGTTTTATGAGAAAATTTGATTCGGTAAAAGTGATATGAGAGGGGAATCAAGAATTAGAATTTGATGCGCGGCTCTTCTGTGTACAATGGAATCTAAATTGATGGGCTGAAATGTCGGCAACGAAAATCATACTACTCTTGAAAATCTAGCCGGATTCAGGTCTGGAAATTCGCATGAAAAGATAGTTTTGAGTCTTAGTTGAAGTTATTTTCACTATTATTAAGATATTTTAATACTATTTTCAAAATGGGGAGAAGTATCTTGAAGTTTCTTAAAGTTTATTACGGATTTATTTCCAAGGAAAAAAAAACCTATGAATATATGGCAATTATAATTACTTTATTTGAGAATTGGTTCACTATCTTGATGATGATTTCTTATTTTTGTATATGGCACAATGACAAATGCATTTGATTTGAACATTTTTTTCTTGATAGCACACAACATACTAGTGTGCTTTAAATATGATATAGAATAGGTTGTAAATGAGCATCATCATAAGCATTCTTGAAACAAATGGAATCCATTATGTAGTATGGAAAAATATAGAATGACATCTAGATTAAGTTGTGAACCACCTTTACAATTTTGGCTCACCTACTGAAATTTGTGGTTTATAATGTTTTTGGCCTCAAGATTCCTTTGGATGTAAGATGACACATAAATTAGATAACTGGAATTAAAAAAATAACTCAATTTCTTTTAACTAAAATAAATCACTTGAATTAAGAAAAAAAATCAATTTCCTTTAACAAAGTGAACTCGTATAATGTTATTGATGTCATGTTAAATTTCATTCATAGAGTCTAAATTGAAATAAAAAAATTTAACAAAAATTCTTTATTGAAATAAAAAAATTTAACAAAAATGAAAAATATCACTTTGCATAATGTAAAGTGAGACATTGAAAGAAAAGTACTCTTCTAAATCATTGTAATGAAACTAAACTACTCTCCTAAATCATTGTAATTAAACAAAGTTAATGTGCTTACTTTTGTTGTACCAAATTTGTAATCGAATAAGAAGACACAATGAATGATAGTTGAAAATTCAAAGGTCGAATATCATTGGTAAATGTGATTTATAATTCAACATGAAGATACACTTTTTCATTAGAAGATAGATGAAGACTCAATATTGAATATTAGAACTTGAATGTAATTTCTATCATGAACTATCATATAATGAACAACATAAAGAAATATTGTTTTTAAAAAATAAGGAATTTGTTTTATATATATAAAACAAATATTTCCTTAGGTTGTTCATTATTTATTTTTTTTTATATATATATATATATATATATAATTTACAAGAAAACTAAAAATTTATAAATTTTTAGAGTAAAAGATAGATGAAAAATAAGTAGGTGTGTATAGAATAAAAATTAGAAAGAGAACTTAAAAAGTTAAATACGAAAATATTATTTTATCATGAGAGAGAAGCTCATCAACATAAATTTGAGGGTTATGAGTGAAAAAATTTGATGAAGAACATAAATCCGAGGGCTATGAGTGGAAACATTTAATGAAGAATATTTGAAGAGGATTACCATCAATAATAAATTTATGAGAATTTGAGCAGGAAAGAGTTCCCTATTCTCTCATCAAAATCATTAAAAATTATTAATGGAAATTTGAGTAGGAAAAAGTTCTTTATTCTCTTACCAAAATCATAGTAATTTGAGTAGGAAAGCGTTCTTATTTCTCTAAACAAAATCAGTAATGGTAATTTGAGTAGGAAAGAGTTCTTATTTCTTTCTTCAAAATCATTAATGAGAATTTGAGTAGGAAAGAGTTTCTTATTCTTTTCCAAATTCATTAATGTGAAAGTAAAAGATGTATACATTAATCAAATATGAAATTAAATATTTGGTAAAAGAAGTCAAACTCATTAATGTGAAAGTAAAAGGTGTATACATTAATCGAATATGAAATTAAATATTTGGTAAAAGAAATCAAACTCATTAATGTGAAAGTAAAAGGTGTATACATTAATAGAATATGAAATTAAATATTTGGTAAAAGAAATCAAACTCATTCATGTGAAATTAAAAGGTGTATACATTAATAAAATATGAAATTAAATATATTGTTGAGAGAAATGCATGGGTTTGTGGAGGTCATTTTGCAGTCCCTGTGACAGCACATCGAAGACTAAGGGCGAGCGGGTTACCACTTAACTTCATTAAGACTTAGGGGGTTGTACTAGTCCTCATGTTCGGGCCAGAATGAACCCCTAGATACAATCGATGAATGAAGACAGACAACATTACTAGGATAGGAAGGACCTTTAGATGCCTATATTTATTATGTTGTTAATCCCTTGTCACCATAGTAGGATTCTTATGAAATTAAATATTTGGTAAAAGAAATAAGACATTCATCTTAAAAAAGAGATGATTTGATAGGAAATGGGAAGAGATGGAAAACCACATTTTATCTAAATAATTTCAATTTGTAAACATACTCTCTTTATTATGGATAAAGTCACATGCAAGTGGACCCATCACTACCAAAAATTCTACTAGACTGCTTAGAGTAGAGTAATTAAGGATAATGATGTGAAAGGGAATCTCTTTATTATGGATAAAGTCACATGCAAGTGGACCCATCACTACCAAAAATTCTACTAGACTGCTTAGAGTAGAGTAATTAAGGATAATGATGTGAAAGGGAAGTAGGATAATGAAGTGAAAGGGAAGTTATTTGTTTTGCAATGTGTTATAGTAGTTTCCTATGTTCTTCAAATGTTGTTTTATTAATATAATGTCTTGAATCTTAATGCATGTATCACTAAATGGTTGATCTAGTTTAACATTAATTAGATAATAAATATAGTAAACAATGATAAATTTTGACTAATAATTATATTAATCATAATATTAACAATTTACCACATTAAAATATCAGAACACAAAGTGATATTAACAACATTAAATAATTTATTAGTTCTTAGTTACCTCCTATCATAAACATATGTTGATAAAAATATTTGCTCAAAACTTTTCAATCTCTAGATTGACATGGTTCCAGACAAACCAGATTTTGGTTGCAGGATCGGCAAGTCAACACCATTGGTCTTGTCAGCAGGAGAACCATTGCCATGCTCTTCATCCACACAAGGATGAATATCAGTAACAGTGAAAGTTTGGGACAATATTTTGCTAGCACACAAATCTTGGTTTCCGCTCAAGTCTAATTTGTTCCCAAGTCTTTTCATGAAGTCAATAGAGAAAGGTACCTTTCCACCCAAAAATTTCTCCTTCAAATTCATCTAAAACAAGTACTGCAATTCTCCTAATAATGGATCCATTAAGCTTGTTATCATCCAGTGCCAAAGTGCTCAAGTTGTTAAGACTGCACAAGAATTTTGGTATTCAACTCGCAAATCCTACAAAAGAAAGGCTTAACTCGGTCAATCTCCTTCGTTAGCTTTCAAGAAGCGACTGAATTGAAAACGCTTACAGAAGAATTTAATGGAGATCGAAGAACAAAATAAATACAAGGATGACATAAATGGAATGAAAACGACTTTGGAGTACCAACTAACATGTATTCGGTGCCATTTTGCATAATCATGGTCTTAGCCAACAAAACTTTAGCTCAATTATTTGATTTTGCCGTAGTTTGTGCAAAATATTTTCATTACACAATTGAAGTCTATTAATGTAGGAAGACAGACATGATTCCACCTCTAGGCCAGCTAATAGAATCCTTTAAGATGATTTTTTGGAGATACAAGGTTCCTTCATTGTGCAAAGATAAATAGGAAAGGCTTGGATGCATGAAAGAAATAAGAGACGATGACACATAGAAAATCATTGGAAGTGATAAAGGAGTGTCACTCAAGGGAAAACCAGTGTGGTGGTGGAAGATAGGTTAAGATAGGGTACAAGGAACAAAGGCTATGTAGTAGGTTGGTAGAGAAATCCCAGAAAGATAACGTGGCCTGGAAAGGCAGACAACACAACAACACTAGGTGATGAGAAGTAGATGTGTACATCAACAACAAGTGGAGTGAACATGTGTCAATGAAGAATGGTAAAGAGAACATGTGTCAAGAAATACATTAGAGAGAACATGTGTCAAGAAATACATGGTATACAATATCAGAGGGTTCTCGACAACAAGTATTCGCAAAATCTCTCCCTTCGACATTAAAATTTAATCATTTTTTATTAAAATATTAAAAATTCAACAATTTATTTTAAAAATGAAAAAATGTTATTTAATCATATTTGTAAGATACAATTTTACATTACATATATATATAATAATGTTTCAAATCATTATTGATTTTTCTACATGGAATATTAACAAAATGTAAACTCCATTACTTAAAATTGATTAATCTATCTAAGATTCAAACACACTTTGTTTACATATATAAACTATTTAATATAATTAACTATGATCATGTCAATTGATGCCTCTTCTTAATATCCATTGATCTTCCTAATATTCATTGATCTGTTGGATATTCCACTAGATAGTTTGTCACAAAAGATCTAACAAAATACTAAAATCTTTACTATGAAGGTTATTTTCCTTTAAATCTTAGATTCTTTAATTATTGGTTTTCTACTTAAAATGTATGAAATAGATGAAATGTGAAAAATAGAGAACATAAATAAATACTCACGCACCATCCACAAATAACCAAAAGATATAACCTAGGAAACCCAAAAAGGGAGAAAACACAGCTAGAAGGTGAGGCCACTCTACTCTCTTTTCTTCAAATGCAAGTACAAAGAAAGAGACACTCTTTGTGGAGTTGTCTTTGACACTGTGACCTATATGGCTACTATATAATCTCTCCTCCTCTGTTATTCTCACAAAACACCACTCTCAAATGTTTTTCTTATCTATGGAACAAGATAGAATGCAAAATAATGGAACCCCTTCTCCTCCTAGTGGCCCGATATATAACATCACCCGATAGCCATCTATAGGAATGGTTTTGACTTCCTCAACCCTCAATTGTGATAAGGTTTGTGCCTTCTATAATATTCTTTAAATTTCATACATAGCTAGCCCCATATGTATAAGTAACAGGGGTTAAGTGGCACCTTGTTGTTGTCTACAGAATCAAAGGATGCATTGAAGAAGAGATCGCATTAGGAAAAACACATCAAGACACACACACACACACATACTCAAGAAGCATTTGTGGGAAGGTTAACGAACCTCCTTTCTATTCCATCTTCATGAGTATATATACATAGGAGAGATGGTTGGAGCAGTTGCACCTGCTCCAACTAATTCTTATTTAGATGCATTTATCCCCTATGTACATTTACTTACATTGGTACATGTGTTCACATATTATCGTATGTTAATGTCTATGTATAATATATTATGAATATTACAAGGGCCTAAGATGCCTCCCAACGTCTCCTCCACATTCAAATCCTTTCTTGTCTCAAGCAAGTGTGCAGATAACTAATGACTTCATACTCTTTAGCCTTCATCTTCAATTTGGTAAGTGCTTGTGCAGTCAATGACTCTCGTATTGCTTTGCTCCCACCCAACAATGGTTCTATTGATCCTATTGTTACACCTTTCTCTCTAGTTCCTTCAAAGTGGTGAGTGGTTTGTCCTGGGATCATCTTGCTCATGCACACAACCTACAATGGAACATCGTGCTTCGAACAACCTACCATTTTTCTTCTTTCTATCTTACGAGGTCACAACTCAGGAACTATTCTATAACTTTATACCAGGGGGTGCAATCATTTCAATCATTCTTGTGCCATAATATTGTCTTTTTATCTCTCATGTGTGTGCATCATCATCTTATGTCTCTTTCTTGAATGCATTTATACGCTTCCAACATGATCATTATCAATGCTCAATCTTTCAATGCTTTATTGCTCATCATGAAACTAGTTTATCTACTGCTTTGCAATCATGGATGTGATTCATTCTACTTTTATGGTCTCTGAGAATATATGGAGTTGCATATTACATGAAGGAGTACTTGACTACAACTTGACTCAATGAATCAATGAAAAAAAAAAAATATTTTGCTTGTCAACTAGATATCAACTAACGTTGGTGAGGAACCAATCTTGTCGGCTAAAAAACGACTTACATTACAATGATGGAGGGGATCACATACCTTTAAAAGATGCACATTTAACCCCCTCCTTTAAACTCTATTTTCAATTCAGGTTTTACAATGAGTGTGACTCAATGGATGGACATCATATATATTTTTCATTTTTCCTTTTTGATTCTACTAGTAACTCAACTAGACTCAGAACCAACTAACTAGACTATAAAATCGACTCAACTTCCTTTCATGTAACATATTTTATAGAAAATTCCACATTGTGAATCAGACCCATATACTATCGACTAGGAATGTGAAATGACTTAGACTCTCATGACCTCAATATTATCAAAAAAGAATCAAAGATCACACACTACATTATTTTGGTAATTCAACAAAAATAATGTACATATATCATTGTTTCATAATTTTTTACGGGACTAGATCAACCAGTGGACTGGATTGACCAAGTATCCCAACAATTGGAGGAAACATTCTAGCATTCAAGTTGCTTCACTCATCGGTAGTATTGATACCCATATCATTATATTTTATACTCAAGAGATTGAGGAGTGATCTGCTTGCATTAGTTTACTTGGTCATCGAAATAATACGAAGTGAAAATGGGAAGATACAAAAGATGTCACAAGACAACCTTCCAATAGAGGAAAGTAAAGAAAGTAGTCAAGTGAAATCGAATGACTAAAGAACATTTAATGCCCAATCACATTACATTCACATCCCCACTTCTCGACTCATCATATAGTTCTAGTCGATTGCATAGTCGATCTGCTTCATTTATGCACACTCTCCCACTATTTAAAATAAATAATGGCCATTGGCCACCCTCGCGTCCATCCATCTACTTCGATCTATTTGGAAAGGATTTTGTCCCATGGTTATCTCTCCCATGGACTGTTTTGGAAGAGGAATATTTGATGAAATATGTGTCAGGTTGTATAAATTTGGCGCTCAAAGTTTCTCGCAGCTTCATAAACTCCGTTTAAGAATAGAAGAGTATAAACTCAGCAGTGGGGAAGTCAATCTCATCAACCAAATTGAAGGTCTATGATTGTGGTGTTGACTCGACCAAGACCGTGACCTCAATGAATACCACAAATAAATCCACTGATGTCGAGGGGAAAGAATGCTTCCATTGCTTAGAGATAGATTGTTTCTTCATGTAGATTTATAGTTGATGCACTATTGGTCTGGATTCGATGCAACAACGTTATCTTTCTACTTCATGCCATTCCAACCACTGATAAAAATCGACTTCCTTTTGAGGTTTTGGTTATGGGACGACTTGGTTGTTTTCGTGGAAGGATCATTAGCCAACTATAGTGAAATGGAGAAGAGGGTTACTTACAAACAGATACAAATGGGTGTAGGAGAGCACATGTATTTTTACAATGGTGTTCATTAAATGATGTCAAAAAATAGAAAACAAATGATTTGTTTTAACTCCATCACACTTTAGATTCTAGGCCAAATGTATTATGAATGATGGTGTTCCATGCTTATGAATTCTACAAATGATGCACACGAGTATCACCGATTTCCTCGAACAAGCAAGCACGCACAGTTTCTTCAAATATCGCTTTATAGATACACAATTCTCTGCACCTGTTCTTCTTGTTTCCATACACTTTGATTTCAAATTAAAGCATGATATTTACTCCAACAAGTTTATGTAAATATCAAACCCTACGCAGCAAAATTAATAAATTTACAAGCTCATAAGCATCTTTCAGACTACCTTGTTTTTTTTTTGCAGAATTCTTTCGTGGGGCTCTCACCCACCAGAAATAAGGTCGCTCCAAGATTCTCTTCAACGCAAGGTTCTTGAATACCACCAACATTTCAAACAACTATTCCATGATAATCTCAAGCATATATTCCTTCCAATATCAAAGTCCCAGATCAAGTCACAAGACAACGGAACCAAAGTGTTTTAGTCTACGGAATCATAGGATGCATTCAACAAGAGACTGCATTAGGGAAAACACATCAAGACACACATACTCAAGAAGTATTTGTAGGAAGGTTAACCAACCGCCTTTCTATTCCATCTTCACGAACATATATACATAGGAGAGATGGTTGGAGTGGTTTCACTCGCTCCAACTAATCCTTAGTTAGATGCATTTATCACCTACATACATTTACTTACAAATTAGTACATGTGTTCACATATTATCTTATGATAATGTCTATGTATAATATATGATGACTATTACAAGGGTCTAAGAGGCCTCCCAACACACCCTCTCATACCATGGTGGTCAACATGGTAGGTCAACTTGCGAGAGGCATAAAATGTAAAATAATGTTACCCCTTCTCCTCCTAGTGGCCCGATATTTAACATCACCTGATACCCATCTAGGGTTAGGGTTTCTAATTCCTCAATCCTCAATTCTCATAAGGTTTTGGACCTTCTAGAAGATTCTTGAAATTCCATGCATGGCTAGCCCCATATGTATGAGTAACAGGGGCTAATGTGGCACCCTCTCGTACCATGGTGATCAACACAGTAAGTCAACTTGCGGGAGGCATGAATTTTACATACAAACTCTTATTGACATGATTCTTGCATTGTTGGAAAGTTTTGATCCCCCCAAAATGTCAGTTGATGCCTCAAATGGATCTGAAAAGTTTTAGACCCCAATTTTGCAAATTGAGACCTGTCGTTAAAATGACCCCACAAGCTAATTCCACTAATTTTTTCCACTTTGAAAGCACTGAGATAGATGAAAAATAATATAATGATCCAATCTGGATCATTCACACACCACTACATCCATAATGAACATTTACAAAATTCTTATAATTGTTCATGTTAAAAATTTCCTTAATCCAAATCCAAGTGCCTTTCATGCTCTCTTGAATGCAATGTATAAATTTGATGGGAACTTGTGCTCATCAAGTAATTTTTTTTGTGACCTGTTTCTTTTTTAATACACCCTTCACATGATGTATTATATTTATTTTTTCCCATCATTTAAATATTATGTATTATATGTTTTTTTATTACTTCTATTATAATGAAAAATTTATAATACCTTTGTATAGGGACATGCCCAATGGTACAAAGGTAGCTTTTTCAATGGTCACAACAATCAAGAATGGGATAGGGCGTCTAGATTTCAAATCATCGGGTAGTAACACAAACAATCTACTATCTTCACCATGACTATCTATTTTTTGTATGTCAAAGCTCCCAGAGTAAGCCATGTGCTTCTAGGCAAATTCCATTTAAAAACTTTAATATCCTCCTAATTGTTTCGATTAAGACAAGACCTCTTATCTTACCCTTTAATTGCGACTTATTTTACCTTGAGACTTCAATATCATCTACTACCAAAACTAAAAAAATTAAATAAAAACTCTCAAAATCAAATAGAAAATCTCCCATTAACTCTATAAAAATACTTAATTGATTTTCTATTTGATATTAATGAGTTAACTAGTAATTAACTCATTAAAATATATGTATTTCTATTTGATATACTTAATATAGTTAACTCATTAAGCTTTCATAGCACAACCATACTCGCCAATATTCAGTCTTTTACACTTTAAAAATCGAAGTTTCATATTATATATAAATATTTTGAACACAGTTCTAAACTTTGATACACAATGTCTATGATTGTTGCGATGCCTTCAAATTCGGATTAGATATGGTATTCTTTATAAAGGCTAGTTTGGTTCGTAATTTTTTTAAGAAGTTATGAAATTTACTTTATGGAAAAACAAACATTTTAAGATATTCTATGTCTTGAAGATTACATAACAATGTTAATCATATCTGAATGTTTTATTTATGAAAGTTTTAATCATACATATGACCATGCTTTTTGTTCGTTGTGGAATTTTAATAGGAAGTTAATAACAAACACAGTTAGATTTTATGCCATAGTTTATTAATTTTAGAACTTATGAATATTTAGTATAGTATTTTTTAATTTTTTTTTGTTTTGTTAAGTTTTTTCCTAATTCAAAGAATTATATAGTCATTGTGTTGTTGGTTAAGTTAGTGTAAGAAATTCTTCATGGTGTTGTTGGTAAGTCATTTAGAGTAATTTTGTAAAGACACTCATTTTATATAGCCTCTTTTGAT
Source organism: Picea glauca (assembly GCA_000966675.3). NCBI lineage: Eukaryota > Viridiplantae > Streptophyta > Pinopsida > Pinales > Pinaceae > Picea > Picea glauca. Next base: position 1,790,360 of record JZKD02S2011033.1, read on the forward strand.
TACTTATCCAAATTTATAAATATGTAAATTTATACATTTGATATTGATGAAGTGATTAAAGCATATTGATGATGATGACTAATGTCCAGTAAGAGGGTAAGTGATTACTTGTCATTCTTTAGAATTTTGTTTCTGTACTCGAAAAGCATTAAGAGAAGCTTTCCAAGATCATCATACTTTTGTTGAGTTAAGAGGTTAGGAAGGTTGGTAATGTGACAAATATTTTGAAAATGAGATATAATATGGGTGGAGGCTGGACAATCTAAGAAAAAGTGTTTTTCATCTTCAACCTTCTTAGTGTCACAAAGGTGACACACTCTTTCATCCCGTGGTGTTTTAGGAATTGACCAACACCCAGTTTCACTATGGAGTTTGTGAGAATTTCTTCTTATCTTAGCAATGGTTATTTTTTCTTTACACTTGGAAAAACAAATAGTAATTTTGATATTCTAGATTAGGGTTGATTACATCCTTATAATACCTTAATTTTATTTTTTCCTCTAACTCTTTACCACACCACATTTTATACTTAAATTTTGATTCGAAGTTTTTTTTAATAGTATCTTTATTCTTCAAAATGGTGTCTTCCATGATTCCCCAATAGTGTAGCCAAGACTGGGCATCTTTATTTCATCCTCGCTTAAGTCGATGGTGGTTATGAATCAATTTTGAAGCAATTTTAGGAAGCCTCTTTTCTTCCATGTTGTTTAACTTGTTCTTATACATTAGGTATCTAGTCATAGCCATGCTCTCAATGGGGGAGAGGCTTGTTTCTAAGAGGAGGATGGAATAGGGCATATTTCCTTTAATTTTGAGATTATAGGTTATAAAATTCTTTTGTATTTTTTCTATCGTTCTCCAGGATTCACGAGAGATATTGCAGCCCTAGACTTCACATCCATAAATAATAATAGATGTAACCAGAGTCTTAAAGATGAGTTTCTTCTTATCCCAAATCCAAAGATCCTCTGATTTTCAATTGTTTTCTAGCCCATAATAAGTTTTCCATCCCCCAATAATCATTTTCTCAATGCTATAATTCCAATTCAGCTTGTGGTAAATATCAATTCCAAGATATTTGTATGAAGTCACTTTCTCAAAGTTGTTATTGTCATATAAGAAGGTAATAGGTATCATAAGGTATCTTATTGGATTTAATAATCATGGCCTTAGTCTTATCAGTATTAACAGTCATACCCATATTGGAGCAAAAATCCAATATGGGTATGACCAGTTAAGTATTTTGTATTGTTTTCTAAAAACTAGTAATTTGAAGAACATTGAGTATATATATTTAAATAGTTAATGGGTAGTATATTTTCTATATTTTAATGAGTTAACTACTTAAGTATATGCTATATTAACTCATTAAAATATATGTATTTCTATTTGATATTAATGAGTTAACTATATTTTATATATCATATTGATGTCCCATAGGTGTGGGTGTCTATGGGTGTGTCAAGTGAGTCTCAACCTTCAGGATTCAAGCTTCAGTGTGCATAGTGTTGGATTACAATTTGCATGATGTGAGTCTCAACCTTCAGGCTTCAATGTGCATGGTGTAGGATTGCAATTTGCATGATGTGAGTCACGACAGAGATGGGATTTTTCTAGCACGCCTAAAGACCCACTATGGGAAAAATCTATGCATATCTCACGTCTCATCTCGAAGTCTCATCACCATGGGTGTCGTCTATGCTTATATAAGAGTCTCATCTCAGATAGTCGAAGTCTCAACTAGCAATATTGTTGGCTTCTTCTATTTTTTGTAGTCCAATTTTTAAATGATTACAATTTCTTATCTCATATCTCAAAGCTACATACATACATACATATATATGATACTGTAAAGTTTTAATCCACCTATTAATTTGTTGGTTTTAAAAATTAACTAAACTTCATCATTTACATGTAGAATTTAAAAGTGTTGATATATAACGGTTAAATAAGAAAAAAAACGAGTAAACACCCATCAAATTTAACCACTACTCAAATGCATATGTATTGCTTTAAATTTTCACAAACTTCACTTTCATTTGACCTACATATCATAACATCAAATAAATCTTTTGGCACCCTACTTATCCTAACAAAATCACTTTCTATTTTCATTACCTTTTGAATTTGTCCCATGTGTTGTTTTAATTCAACATAATGCTCCTTTGAACAATTGCACATGACCATCCTTACTTATTCTTAGATTAGTGAAGAGATTGAAACTCACCCTTAGTGAATTGCGTAAAATCATTTAATATTCTCTACGGTGTTGAATTTATGGAGATTAGTTTTGACTACGGTGTTACAATTATGTGGTCTCATTTAAACGACATTGTCTAACTGTTCTACGTTTTTTCCTTTTTGGTCGGAATCCGATGACATAAATTTGCATGAAATCACAATTTTTTGTTGTTTAAATTGCATTTATGAATTCAAAAACAAATTCAACGTGCTGAAAAACCCATGGGATACTCATATTATAAAAAATTAGCCACTCAAATCTGCAAATCCTGATGAAATGGAAGAGTAGAGTATAATACACAAATATTCAATTACTGTAATATCAATACATTTGACTCTATTATATAGAGTGCACAGGTTGTTATCAAATCTAAATTATTCTAAAGATAAATGGAGAGGTTGAGATATTCTCTCAACCACACACCAAACAATGATCTCACCAATCCAACTCTCTAACAACCTCTTAAGAATAGGATCACACAACTCACGTAGAGATTAAATCTACTTCTCAATACATTAGCAAACATATTAGATAAGTAGGAATTATATATTCCAACACTTTCCCTTAATGACTACTTATATAAATATATATGTGGTCATATCTTCATGTGCTTCCTCTTGTACCTGCATCTGATTATTGACATCCATATAAAAAGAAATCCATCTACCATAAAACATGGGTCATCAGTCGTTGTAACTCACAGTTCTCTAGGAATCATTTTCATCTATATAGTTCATTCAACCATTCTTCCTCATACCTCCCCCTTCATCACATCATCATCAACCTGGGTTTTTTTTCGGCTTACCCATAACCATGCTTTGGGTTTTCTCAGATTACCCTCAACCATGCACTAGGTTTTCTCGGATTACCTATAACCATGCTCTGGGTTTTCTTAGATTAACCTCAACCATGCAACAGGTTTTCTCAGATTACCTGTAACCATGCTCTAGGTTTTCTCGGATTACCCTCAACCATGGAATCTCAAGTGGTTTTGACCACAAACCATCATTTAAATAGTGGTTTTTAGATCACCACGAACTTTTCACATTATGGGAGTATACAATGGCTAAGTACAAAACCTATACCAGGTACACACTTAATTATTCTCTATGACCACTACATCAAAATATCATAGACTTTATTTCTATTACATGTGTGACTCACATTATAATATGGTGATGAGTCTATTTTATTTCAGACAACTTGAATGACATAACTATGCACACCTTCAAACCAAAAAATATCAAAAGCAATACTTGTTAAATCACAATTCAATCTCATTTTTGTCACTCAGATTGAAGGTGATTGGAGATTGTGTGAGTCTCACGGAATGGGCACGTACACTTCACTTCGCTATAGCATCTCCATGCAGTGAGACTATGTTATTGAAACGACTGAAACCCGTAGAACTAACCATCAGTAAGGAACAACTTAGGCCCATATAATTATTCACTGGCTTTGGAGCCCGCTTTCTCACCTTCGATATCTATTTAATCACCTTCGTGTGCCCCGAAAATTGCATCAGTCATCAAATCCTTATGAGAGGCGACCCGATCACAAAGAATATAAACATCTTTAACATGTGGACAATACAACAACATTGGAGGAAAAGGCAGAGGCGGCCTCCCAATTTCTCTATCAGTGGCTTACACCATTCATCATATTCCCTATTACTCATGGTGACAACTCTTAACTTCTTGATAACAGATCCTCTTTCTCGTTGGTGGCTACCCACTTTAATAACGATGGACAATTTCTTGAGTGTTGAAAATGGAGATCTCGATGCCAAGAATGTAAAGCACAAACTCCTTTGGTGTCACGATCTGGCCCTCTAGAAGACAACAATCTTTACTTTTCGATCTCAACACACAACATGCATTGGGGAGTTCTTAGAAGAATTTCAAAATGGACTCTTCTAGCTACTGATGGAAGTTACTCGTCCTTACAGGGAACAACAATTCAATCTCCTCCACGAAGGTCGCAACTCCTCCACTAATTCCAAAATGGTGGCTTCCAAACTGATAGCTCCTCTTTCAAAAATATATTTGCAGCCAATACATCCCAGATATGGAACCTAACCAAAACCAAATTGCAAATATTTGATCTCGTGGGGGTTTTACAGACACATTCATTTCCATGTAGGGAGCAATATCCCCGAATCTTGGTTAAGACTTATCACCAAACTAAAACATTTAAGAACTTTCAACAAAGAGTTTTGATCTTGCATTAAGAGTAGTGCGGAGACTTTCACCAATGATTATGTCAGGGATTCCAACAGAACCACGCAAATCACCACCAACAACTCATCAAGTGCGAACTTGCACTTCCAAGCCTCTTCATGTCCCTGCAATTATTCCAACTATCGGCCAAATCAACAACAGTCGGCAACAAATATTCTTCTACCACATATCTATCAGAAAAAAAACAAAACCGGATGGGAAAACAAAACACTCAAACAATCTACTCTACTCTCCACATGTTCCCGAGCACTCCTGTGAGGGAGTTACACCCAACCCTGAAGCTCTGATACCATGATAAAATGGAAGAGTAGAGTATAATATAAAAATATTCAATTACTGTAATATCAATTCATTGGACTCTATTATATAGAGTGCACAGGTTGTTATCATATCTAACGTATTCTAAAGATAAATGGAGAGGTTGAGATATTCTCTCAACCACACACCAAACAAGGATCTCACCAATCCAACTCTCTAACAACCTCTTAAGAATAAGATCACACAAATCATGTAGAGATTAGATATACTTCTCAATACATTAGCAAGCATATTAGATAAGTATGAATTATATATTCCAACAAATCCAACAAATTCTTGCCGGATTTCAAGAAAAATTAAACGAAAAATATACCCGGAAAAGGGAGAAAACTTAGAACAGTTAGACTACAGTCTTTGCTTTTATGAGTCTTAAAAGTGTATTGTTTTTATCTTTAAATAATATCAAGATAAACTTGATATTTATTAGGGATTAAATTGGTTTTAAAGCTTATAAATTCAGGATGTATTAACTTTAAACAAAATGTTTATGATTATTTTAGAAACACTTGATTCTAAATTTTAACACGTCATTAAGAGAATAATAAACCTAATATATCTATTTTGGTCATTAAGAGAATAATAAATGTAATATATCTATTTTTCTCGTTTTTAATTTGGGAGAAATAATACAAGCTATTAATTTAACTAGCATACTTTAAGTTTAAGTTTAGATAAAACAAACTAAATTATATCAAATTAAACTAAATCAAATTGCACGGTTTATGTAAACTAAACTAAATCAAATTGCATCTAAACATTACTCTCTCAATCTCCTGATACTTTGTTCTCAATAATCTAATCTTGATTCTAAATTGGTAGATATAATACAAGCTATTAATCTAACTAATCTAATCTATCCAACATACTTAAGTTGAGATGAAATTAACATTTCCTATGCTTAAGTTTAGATGAAACTAATATTTCCTAGATGAAACTCTCATTTCCTATTACTCTCTCAATCTCCTAATACTTTGATTTCAATAATTTAATCTTGATTTTAAATTGGTAGATATAATACAAGCTATTAATCTAACTAATCTAATCTAACCAGCATACTTAAGTTGAGATGAAATTAACATTTCCTATACTTAAGTTTAGATGAAACTATCATTTCCTATATTTTCTTGTTTGAAAACTACATTGTATATGGATGGATAATCTTGTGACCCATAAAAGATGAAACTAAGAAAGGAGTTTGTGGAAGAAGTAGCAATGCATGAAAAGGAGAAGGAAGGTTAACATGTTGTCACTAGTCAAAGAAGTTTGAAACTAACATTTCCCAAATGAAACTATCATTTCCTAGATGAAACTATCATTTCCTAAATTTTCTTGTTTGAAAACTACATTGTATATGAATGGATAATATTGTGACCCATAAAAGATGAAACTAAGAAAGGAGTTTGTGAAAGAAGTAACAATGCATGAAAATGAAAAGGAAGGTTAACATGTTGTAACTAGTCAAAGAAGTTCAACTTTGAATTTGAATAACGATAAGAGAAGGAAAGTTAACATGTTGTCACTATTGAAAGATGTTCAACTTTGAATTTGAATAACGATATAAGAAAGGAGAGAAAGAGTTAAAAAATAACTTTGTTTTATTTTATATGCAACATTATCACAAGTGCTAGAGAATTTTCTTGCAATTTGGAGATATAAAAATAAAATATAGAAGTTCAACTTTGAATTTGAATAACGATATAAGAAAGGAGAGAAAGAGTTAAAAAATAACTTTGTTTTATTTTATATGCAACATTATCACAAGTGCTAGAGAATTTTCTTGCAATTTGGAGATATAAAAATAAAATATAGAAGTTCAACTTTGAATTTGAATAACGATATAAGAAAGGAGAGAAAGAGTTAAAAAATAACTTTGTTTTATTTTATATGCAACATTATCACAAGTGCTAGAGAATTTTCTTGCAATTTGGAGATATAAAAATAAAATATGTAAAAGTTATTTTTGAAATGAAACATTTTTTTGCTAAAATTTACTATGCAAACTATTGCAATTTCGAATTTGTTTTTTATGAATGGTCCATTTAACACCCTTAAAACTGTTATTGCACTCAAATTATACATTCTATTTATTTGAAATACGTAGTTTCATCCCACAATTACTTTTTACTAGATCATTGCCCTTTTTATCTTGTTTGAATTTTTATTATTTTTGTTGGATGGGAAATGGCGATTCATTGACCTGTTTTCCTATGGAGCAAGCTAATCTCTTAAAAAAAAACCATCCTTTTTTCTTAATACAATTAAGTGAAGAATCAAATAAATTTTTGATATATTTTAGGTATGATAAAAATTTGATACATTTTAGGTATAATGAGAGTTACACCATAATCCAAGTTAAATGAATGGTTTAAACAATTACATATGAATTTTACACTTACACGGATCATAAAAGAAATTCAGAATCAAAATTCTAACTTCTTATATGGACCAGATTCCAGCCTCAAAAAATGTTGGGGCCAAATTAAATTTCTCACTTCCATTTGAAATTATATATAATGAATACACATCTAACACGGTGCTCATAGTACCGTCCACGGTTCTGACCAGGGTTCGAATGCGAACAAGAGAATCAAACAAGATATAATGGCGAACAAGGAAATCAAACAAGATAAAATATGATGACAATAAAGATGGAAAAACTAAAATTCAACTAAACACAACTGTCTGGGTGGTGTAGTTGGTTATCACGTTAGTCTCACACACTAAAGGTCCCCAGTTCGAACCTGGGCTCAGACATTATATACTGTTTGAGTGCTGTATACTCAGCATCCTGTTTAAGCATGAAAATATATATATAAGTGCAACTTTTTACATTTATTTTTGGTCTAGAAAGATTTTCAGCATAAAAGAGTTGCCGTCATTGTGGAACATATCAATATTTGGTGTTACAGCGAGAAAAACAAAGTAAAGCTGCAACTAAAGCCGTTGTGAGATTTATAATGAGAAGTATCACTTCAATTTGTACAAAGTCCTTTAGAATTATTTTAAGATTGGACTACCAAGGAAATATCTCATGTAATATTGAAGAAAGTGTACTAGCACAGCTGTTAATTTGTGGTTGAGAGTGTCGAAAGTATTGGTTGAGAACGCGTGTTTCCAATATAATCCGTTTGTGGTAATATAAAACATTTGGTTGCACGGTTTAATCCTACTTAATCATTTAAACTTAAACGTGGCAATTACATATCTTACAGTAATTTTTTTATGTGATTAGGTAAATGTTAAAAAGTAAACATGTTAATGGATGCCTTTATAAATGCAAGAAAGTTATGAACAATAAATCTGACCCATTGATTTTGGAGGACGACTAAGAATATGCCAACATCTTCAATGCATAGCCATCAGATTAGGGCTTAAGGTTAAATAAGGTTAAAAGATCATTAATTGTGCCCATTGTCAATAGGTGTACGCCTTTCGGCGTAAATATATCTCGTGTACTACAAAAGAATTATATATTTAAAAATATCTTTCAAGAAAAAAAATAATGCTATGATCACTTAGCAATGAAAAAATAAAACTTTATGAAATAGCTATTACTTTTTTTTTTTTAAGTAAGAGGTTTCATATATTAAGTACCTGCTAGAGGCAAAAAAGAGTTTCCAAATACATAGATTATCCTGCTGTGATGACTGGGCTGCCCCAACAGAGGGGAAACCAGCCCAGTCAACAGCCTAGTCATCAAAAGCATAATTGTCTACTGAAAAGAAAAATATCTGCAACAGCATAGAGAGCCATAAAGAGAGAACCTGACACAACATCAAACTAGACACTGGACACGTAACCCGGCCAGGTGGTAGTGAGGTCCCCTGGCCAAGGCTCCTCTTCGACAACTGTCATCCCGTCTCCCCACTGGTTCTCCTACTGCTTCGTGGCCGTGGCATCCGGGTCGCTCCTCACACCATCCTCCGTTGCCCTGGTCTCCTTCCCATTTCGCGCTGGTCTCGATCCTGTTGCTTTCTGCGTTGCCATATCCCCGCCTGGAGCAGCTGCCCAATGCATGGTGATATCCTCTGTTGTCCTCGCTCTCCCGATGTCATTTTCTTCTTTGGCTTCTACTTCGGGACGCTGCTTGGACGGTGCTCCCTCCGGAGGTGAAAGAACCACTTCGTGCAGGGAGGTTAGATGCTGGAGAAAGAGTGCCACCTTATCGTTGGTGAGTTGCAGCCTGAAGTGCAAGTCATCCACCCCCTGGCGGAGTTTAAAGACCAGGCTATAGAGGATAGCCACCTTGTCTTTCAGCGGCTCATTGATTGAGAAGTCGGGGGCGGGGGGTGCTGAGTGCTCAGTCTTCCTCGGAGGAGAAGGCGGGTCTGCCTCTAAGTCTCTAGGGAAAGCCGGGCTCAAAGGGTGGGCTGGAGTAGTCACCGAAGGGGCAGGGAGGAAGCACAAGGAAGAGCTGGGAAATCGTGGAGCCAGTTCCAAACAATTGAAGTTCATGGTTGGCGGATTGAGGGAGGACGAGCTATGGGGCTTGGGCTTAGAGCGGATGGAAGAATCAGTGGGCGGCGAGGCTCGCGAAGAGGTGGAGGGCCGACGTGGTCTCCAGGGAGAGCCCCGTCGTGACCTCCCTCTTAAATGTTTTTTGTGCTTAAGCATGAGTCGCGCAGGGCTATGGTCGTCGGGCCGCTTGAAACGATAAACCGCCGAGGGCCAGTGAACACAATCAGAAGATGGGCATGGCTGCGATGGGAGAAGCCTATCGAGCCACCAACAAAGATAATGAACAGATCCGAATGAGAGTGCCATTATACAACACAAAGGCCGAGAGTGAGCATTAACAGCCCTTCCCATCGCATTAAGGGTGTTTTAATGCTGCGGGAGGGTGGCATACGGAGGCACGAGCCCGTCACATGGCTCCGTGCCCCGTTGGCATATGCCCCCCCCTGTCATGCTCCACGTGTTCCCTGCTAACACCCCATCTGGGGGAGCATCCGTCACCCTAGCTTGGCGAATGCATTGTTGAAGAATTGGGTGATCAGAGTCTGAGGCTGAGTTACAGAGGAGTTCCGAGTCACTCCAGTTGATGCCTATATTTGCTAGGCTGTCCGCCACTTGATTCGCCTGCCTTCTAATGTGGGCTGGGATGATGGTCATCCCTGGTCTTAGAGAGTCAGTGATAGTCTGCAGTCGATGTAATAGTCTCCAGTTGGGTGATATTTTGTCTGGGTTGGCTCCATTTATGAGTTTCTGCAGTAGGTTGATAATGATTAAGGAGTCTCCCTCAGCGACTATCTTAGTGAAGTTGCTTTCAATGGCTATCTGTAATCCCCTGATGAGACCCCTCAGTTCTGCTGCATTGTTCATGGAGTGGCCTATGGGGCCTGCACTGATGAGGAGGATGTGCCCGAGGGTGTCATGGATAACAATTCCATAACCTGCAGGTCCGGGATTGCCCTTAGAGGCCCCATCAAAGTTAAGCTTGATAAAACCTTCTGGGGGAGGAGACCAGAAGGAGGGGCTGCTGGGGGGAGGGGGCGGGTGAGGAGAAGGCCGAGCCTGAAGGGGAGAGGGCAGGGTCCAGAACCGGATGATGGGGAGTTCGTCTGGGTTGTTGTTCTCGAGCTCATCGGGTCGTGACTGAAGGGGGAGAGTCTCCAAAATGTTACGATAGCATTGATGCCAGCAATGTTGCCAGGGGAGGGCGAGGCCTTTGAAGGTTCTTCTATTCCTTTGTTTCCAGGTTTTCCATAAGATGAAGCCCGGTAGGAGTTGCCAAACCCAATTGAGGAGAGGAGAATGGAAAGCTTGGTCCCTCCAGTTTGTAATGGTTGCCAGGATGTTGTCTCTGCTTCGATCTGAGGTGCGCATGATAATTGCTGCTTGATCCCAAATTTGGGTTGTATAATGGCAGGAGTTGAGAAGATGGTTCATTGTTTCCTCTGCCTCTCCACAGAGTAGGCATATGGAGGGACCAACGAATCCCCGTTTCGAAAGGTTATCCCAAGTTAGGATGCTGGAGTGAATGACAAGCCAGAGGAAGAGGGTAATTTTTGGCCAGTGCTTAAGATTCCATAGCTTGCACCACACTTGAGTATTAGGGAGGGGATTTGTGGCCGCTTTGAGTTGGTAAGCTTCCATGGTGCTATAGGTTCCCCTCAACCTGTATCCCCACCTTAGGATATCCTTGCCTGTTCTTTTGAGGATTTTTCGCTTCATCATCTCTTCATGCCAGGGTTCGAGATCTACGCCATCCCCCAAGGCGATGTTTTCCTTATCCAGGTGCTAACGATGCCACATGTTTTCCTGGGGTCCGTCCTGCCAGTAGTCCGCTACTTTTGTCAGACCTGCCCGAGTGGCTTGAGTATAGATCTCCTGGGCCCATTCCTCCTGACACAAAATCGGCCATTGTTGCCAGGAGTCTTGCCAGAAGAGGGTCGTTTTTCCGTTCCTGATTTCCTAGAAGGCATGCACGGATACCAATTGCCGATTCTGCCTCACTGCTATCCAAATTAAAGAGCCCGGTATATCCTCATTCCAGCGGATGAGGTTCTTTTCTGCTACATTTGGAGTATATTTCTTTCTCCAGAGCCGGGCCCAGAGGTCCTTGGGGCTTTTTAACCAACGCCACCAGATTTTGGCGCTTAGCACTTTGTTCATGATGAAGGGATCTCTCAGACCCAGGCCGCCTTATTCCTTGGGTCGACAGAGTTTGTCCCAACTGACCAAAGCTATATTCTTTCCTGTGTTAAGGCCTTTCCAGATGAAGTTCCTTTGCAGGCATTTGATGGTGGTAAGGACAAACTTTGGGGCAGCCAGAGCAGAGAAGGAATAGATCAGGAGGGCATGGAGGACGGCCTGGAGTAGAATGAGGCGGTTGGGTAGGCTTAGAGCTCGAAAGGTCCAGGAAGCCAGTCTCTTGGTGAAGGAGGATAAAAGATGCTCCCAGGAAGAGTTCCTGAGCGCATTGTCTATCAGGGGGATACCGAGATATTTGGATGGAAGGGAGCTTCGGTTGCAACCAAGGAGGCCATAAATATGGTGCTGGACCAGCAAAGGAGTGTTAAAGAAGAAGATTTGGGATTTCTCCTTGTTGCAGTCTAGCCCCGAGGTGTCCGAGAAGGTTTGAAGGAGATCCGAAATGGAGTTGGCCTCCCGAACGGTGGGGCTACCCATCAGGAGGGTGTCGTCCACAAACTGGCTATGCGAGATGGGAGGGGAAATTCCATGCAGGGGAAGACCTGTTAGAAGTTTGCTTTCAATAGCTGCGTGGATGGATCTGCTAAGGCCTTCGGCCATTATGATGAACAGAAACGGGGAGAGGGGATCTCCTTGCCTGATCCCTCTGGAAGGGGAGAAGGGCCTCGATGGGACACCATTGACAAGAAGAGAGAAGAAGGCTGAAGAAGTTAGATTCATAATCCAGGTTACCCAGCATTGATCAAAGCCGAACGCTAGAAGCATTGCTCGCATATAATCCCAGCTAATCTTATCGAAAGCTTTAGAGAGGTCTAATTTAAGAAGCATACCTGGGGTCTTGGTTTTCTGCAGAGAATGGATCACCTCGTGGGCTAGGATAACATTGTCTAAGATTTGTCTGCCCTCAACATAGCCCGATTGCTCTAGGGATATTATTGTAGGTAAGATGGGCTTGAGTCTCCTCGCTATTACTTTTGTCAGAAGTTTGTAAATGACATTACATAGCGCTATTGGCCTGAACTTCTTGGGGTGGTTTGCCTGCCCCTCTTTGGGAATTAAGGTTAGGAAAGTGGCGTTCAACGCCTGGAGGACCTGACTGGAGTCTTGGGAGTCCTCTATAATTTCCCAAACTTCTGTTCTGATCAGCGGCCAACAGTGGTGGAAGAAGTCACTCGTGAAACTGTCAGGGCCTGGAGCCTTATCCTTGGGGGTCTCCTGAAGTGCTTGGTCTACTTCCTCGAGTGTTATTGGGCAAAGAAGGCCTGCGTTTTGCTCCGGGGTGACGAGGGAGGGTACATGCCGGGTGACTTTTCTAATTTCTTCTTGTCTATTTGCCTGGGGTTCCGTGAGGAGGTTTTGAAAGTGACTTATCAGGGTGTTTTCCATATCCTCATGGGAGTGTACCACGTTCCCGTTGTTTGAGATGAGGTGTGTAATCTTGTTGGTGTTCCATCTTTGAATGAAAGTCCTGTGAAAGAATTTGGTATTGCGCTCGCCTTCCTTAAGCCAGTGCACTCTTGATTTCTGTTTCCATAATATTTCTTCTTGCTTTCGCCTGACTTCAAGCTGCTGATTCAAATTCATTTCCTGAACTTTGAGCTCATTGGTGAAGCCTTGTAGTCTGATTTGTTGTTGAACCACTTCCAGTTGCGCCGAGAGCTGTTTTTGAGCATCAAAAATGTTGCCAAACGTGTTCTGGTTCCAGATTTTGAGAGTCTTCTTGAGATTCTTTAACTTTTGCTGAAATTTATACATTTTGGATCCGTCGGGAACTGCTGCCTTCCTCCATCAATCTTGGATATTTTTTTTGAAATCCAGGTGATCTAGCTAGAATTTCTCGAATCTAAATGGTTTCTTTCTGGGAGTGGCTGGAATATCCAGTTTTAGTTGTAAGGGCCAGTGATCTGACCTGGAGAAGTCTAGGATACCCACTTCCATTGCGATGCCCGCCATCATAAGAGATTCTGATATCAGGAACCTATCCAACTTCCAGGCAATTTAGTGTATGTCGGTTCTTCTATTCGTCCAAGTGTGCATGCCATTGTTGGTGTCCAAATCAATTAGGTGAAACTCTTCTATGAGAGCATTGAAGTCATCGGAGTCCCTGTCCAGGCGCCTTGATCCTCCTCTTTTTTCCGCCAGGCTGCGGATGATGTTAAAGTCGCCACCAGTTATTCAGTTCTTGTTTCATGCTAGGCTGGCGACATAATGCAGGCTTCTGAGGAAGACCTACTTATCCCTTGGGCTGGCTGGGCCATAGACATTGGTCAAAGTGCCAGGCCTAATTGAGCCTATAAGCCTGTAATCAGCGGTGATCGACCATCTGGTAGTGATGAAGTTTTCCAAAAGCATGGTATTAGCATTCCATAGTACAGCCAGACCTCCAGCTGTTCCTGTGGCGTCAATGGCTACTGCCATCGCTTGTTTCCAGCAGTAGGGTAGAAGCTTGTCTATGTCTTCTGAAGTGCATTTTGTTTCCTGTAGGAGTACAATTTCTGGTTTTTCTGCTATTATCAGATCCCGTAGCAATTTTTGCTTGCTACGTCCGTTGAGGCCTCTGATGTTCCATGTAATGAGCTTCATGATGACGAGGGAGTGGGGAGGGGAGGGAAGTTGTCCGAGATCAGGTTGATCTGTCCAGAGTTGACCATAAAGTTTCTTATTTCTTGTATGAGCTTGTTGGTGGATTTACGTCCTCTTTTCTTTTCATCCTTCTGGGATTTGGTTGGGTTTTTTGATTGACTGCCCTGGATTCTGAGGCTTTTATTGGCTCGGGCTGAGGATCCAGCTGAGGAGTTGAGGAAGACTTTGTGGACCTTCCATAGTTGATCCCTGGGTATTGTATAGAGATTTTGGTGCCGATATGCATGTTCGAGGTGCTCCAGATCCACCCCCGCCAAATCTTGCTCTTCTATCTCCATATCCGCCTCCCCTTCTTCTATCTCTGGCACATCCTGAGCTGTTTCATGGTGGGTTGGATCAGGCTCCTTGCCCTGGCTTTTTCGTTCTATTCCTTGACTGGTAGATTGAGGTACATTGCCCGGAGAGGGTTCAATGGGAGTTTCCTGATTTATGGGGTCCTCTGTATGGTTCTGCAATATGGCAAATTTATTACTAGTTGAAGGATCTTTGCTTACCTGGGCCAGTGGTTTCCTACCTCCTTGACGCCTTTTCCCCGCTGGTTGCATGAAACCGTCCTTGTCCTTGCCGGCTTTTGGGTTCCCTTCTTTCAGCGCCATGTTGAGTGGGCATTCTCTGAATAGGTGCCCATGCTCGTGGAATTTCCTACAGTGAAATGGGATATGCTCGTAGTCGATGGTTTGAGACCAGTCCTCGTCATGATACTCCAGCGTGATGGATCCCGGGAGCGGTTTGGCAATGTTTAGATACACATAGATTCTCGCATAGGAAGTATAGCGTCGTTGCTTAGTGGCCTCTGAGGATTTGACGTAGATGCCTATGGTGTTCCCAATGCCGCCCAAAACTTCTTCTAACCAGAACTCCTGGGATAGGGAGTATAGTCTGAGCCAAACCGACGCATGGGTAAAGTCTTCTTTCTCAGGGATAAACTTCTCGGTCCAGAATCTTAAGAAGAGTCCTGCCGAATTATAGAAGTATGGCCCTCCATCAAAGATACGGTTGCGGTCCTCCAGGTTGTGGAAGATAATGGTGAAGAAACCCTTGGAGCCCAGTTGCAGTTCATAATGTCCTCTCAGCTTCCACCAGTATTGTATCCATTTGATTAGATCTCGCTCCGAGGGCCAGAGCCCTAGGAATTTACCCACCAAGGCGTAGTCCCTCATGTATTGCTTTTGTTCTTCTATTTGTGGTGAGCTAATGACATATTTCGGTGCCTGTGGAGCTTGTGGAATGCACTTACCTGGTACCCATGGTGTTGACGCGCTGGCTTGGACTGTCTCCTTTCCTGGATCTATATCCATTGCTCGGTCTTTGAAAGTTCCTTCCTCCAGAAGCTTCGCGCGCAGATTTGGGGGCGGTTCAAAGGTCGGCCGCTTTGGGCCTTCTGTGGGACTTCCATTTGCAGTGATGCGGCTATAGGAGGTGCCTAGCAGCTCCCCCTCCTTGCGATTCATGAGCCCCAGCGGGGCAAAGAGTATGGCTTTGCAGACCAGAGCGATGGGGTGCTAAACCCTAGTTGCAGAGCGCATTCAATTCTAAGTTGCTTCTTTATAATAAAATAATATTTATGAAATAACTATTACTAATAACAAAAAGATAAAAAAAAAAAAGTTTACTTCGGTTACAAAGAATTTTTTGGGGGGTTATTCATTAATTCACTTTTCTTTTTTTATTGTTTTTTTTATTAAGTTTTAAATAGCATTGCCTCTAAAGAGTGTCAATGTTACTATTACTATGGTCACATTGTTGATTGATTGATGTCACTATTACTATGACATTGTGGATACTATTTTAGAAATGGGGAGAAGTGTTTTGAATTTTCTCAAGAATATATTTTCTTGAAAAAAGAAATATGAATATATTGCAATTAGAGTTAGACATAGTTTAGCGTTCTATGTTTTGGATTTTTTTTCGTATTTTTTTCAATCATTTTTATTAAAAAATTGAGGAGGAATTGTTGGAATTGCATATTTGAGTTGTTGAGTCTGTACAATCTAAGGGTTCTAGGAGTTTTTCAAGGCGCTAAATCTATTTTTGCATTCAAAAATGTTATTTAAGCAACAATGTTATAGCTCGATTTCGATGATGGTTTCTAGAAAGATCCAAAACGTAAAACGTTTAGTCTATGCCATTAGAATTATCTTATTTGAGAATTGGTTGACTACCTTGATGATGATCTGCTCTCTCTATATATGGTAGAAGAACAAATGCATTTGATTTGAATAGTTTTGTGTTCATAACACATAGCATATTAACGTGCTTTAAATATGATATAAAATAGGTTGTAAATGGAGATCATCATAAGCATTCTTGAAACAAATGGAATCCATGATGTAGTGAGGAGAAACCATAAAGTGAGATTTAGATTTAGTCATGAATCACCTTTAACTTTGACTCACCTACTAAAAGTTGTGGTTTATAGTGTTTTGGTTTCTTGATTCCTTTTAGATGTAAGATAACACATACATCAAATAATTGGAATTAAGAAAAGAAATCAATTTCTTTTAACCAAACCAATCACTTGGATTAAGAAAATGAATCAATTTCTTTTAACAAAATCAAGTAAACTAATGTGTTTACTTTTAGTGTACCAAATTTGTAAGCCAATAAGAAGACACAATTTTCCAATAAAAGATAGTTGAAGATTTAAAATATGAATATCATTGCTTAAATGTGATTAGTAATTCAACATGAAAATATAATTTTTTACTAGAAAATAAATGAAGACTCAAAGATAACAAATTTGTTATATATATATATATATATATATATATATATATATATATAAACATAAACATTTTACAAACCATCATTTAAAAAACAAAAAAGTTTGTAACACATTTGTTTTTTAATTATGCCCAAGGCGTTCTTTAAGGCGAGGTTCTTCTTAGCCTTTTTGTTGTCTGTCCACGACTTATCAAACACTGACATCTATGTTTTTGTCTTATCCGCGGTTTTCAAGGCACATCCATTTCCAATGGTTTTTCGATCTATATTGGATAAAGAAAGCCAGACGGTAGCGGCTGCAGTGACTCCGTCCCACCGTAGGAAAAAGGCGGTCACCTGTGGGGTTTCGGGGTTTGTCTTGAACAAAGAAATACAAATACTCGTCAACGCTGAATTCATCCCATGACAAAAAGAAAGGCAATTATCTGTTGGATAAGATTTCTATTACAAGGTAATGAGAGGATAAGATTTCCCAAATTACTCTCAAATAGTCCTTATTAAGTTGTTGGATATTCCATTTATAGTGAAGAGATCACTCAGATGAAACTATGATTCATTCATTCCATTTGTGTGTGTCATTAAGCTTTAGTTTTACCCAAAACACAAAATTGGTATTTTGAGATTGTTGGGTGTTTCTTGCTCACTAATAATTTCATCCATTGAATGAATCCTCTTAGCAGTTCTCACTTCATTTTTCTTTTATATCTTTGAAATATTTAGGTCCACAGTGAAGTTGAGGGTTCAATGCTTGGGCGATACCTAAAAGTGTTGATTCAACGATCAAGAGACTACAAGAAAGAATATGGAGATTCCTTTGTGTCTGTGAACATTTACTTCTTGCATTTGCACAAGATAAACAGTTTGGGCAATAGTTGTTTGAGGATTTTCATACTTCTTTGAAGAATCTCACAAGTGCTATACAAGTAATTTGTGGATCTCAAAAGGTTATTGATCAAGGTATGGTTTCTTTGCATCCCTTTCTACATCTCTATTTTTTTTTGATAGCATAAGTGAATTTGAATATATTAATACATGTGGAATTGTTGTATTTTCAATGTTTGATATTGTGATTGTGAATTCATGAGTGGTAGAAAATTCTTTAAGTTGTTTGCAGAGGGATTGTTGGCCTTGTAAGTGATCTGCAAGAAAGGAGTTACCTGTATTGTAAAAGCTTGTCAATTAGACTCTTTTTTTTAGTTAAAATATTTTTGTTATTGTGTCATGGATAATCAATAGCCATGTATTTTCATTAGCATGTTGTAAAATTAGTTGAACCATGTAAACTTGGCTTCCACGAAACTCTAGAGTGGTTATTGGTGTGAGTGCTTATCGTTCAATATGAATAAGCCAATGGATCTGATACTTGGAGACCAGGGTTTATTGTTGGTAATTGTCATTATCCAACCAATATAATGATGTTGCATTATTAATAACATTAATGAATGCTTGAAAAATGTATTATTAAATGTTTGGTCCAATACTATTTTCTGGAAGGCCTTCCCAAAGAAGAAGCATTGAATCTATTAAAGAAATAATGAATGTACAATGGTAAAACAGATGAAAGTGCCACTATGGACTCATTGGTTGTGCAATATTTGAAGCATCAGCATCGAAAGTGTCATGCTCCTATTGCCACTCTTCCTCCATTGTCTCTGTTGCATCCACATGTATGTCCTAAACCTAACAGATCTCTAGATGCACCTTTTAACACATCAGGACGACTAAGCACTCGCGAGTTTAGAACACAATATGGTGGAATGCATGGACATAAGCATGATCGAAAGTTTGTTTTTATCCATTTCAGACCTTTGCGTAGATGTAGTGATGATCCTATAGTATTGACTTCAGTTACATTTTGGGGTAGTTCTACCCGTATTCTACTGGAAGTCACGCAGGAGAATTGAAGATATTTGATACAAATAGTGGAAATGTGTTGGAAATCAATTCTTGAAATTAGTCACCGATAACTTTGGTTCAATGTACATCGCATGGAACTGGAAACTGGTCTACACCTAGAAGTCACCTTTTACTATCATCTTATAATTATGATGTTCACCTTTGGGATTCTTCTACACTTGCAAATGGGAAATTGCATGCATTTGAGAACTGCAGAGCAACACGATTCAACCACAGTGGAAGTATGTTTGCAACAATTTCATCCGAATCTTCTCATCGAGAAATTATTCTTTATGACATTCAATCTTGGAAACTTGAACATAGGTTGTCTGACATTTATTCAATTTAATCTAGGCCAATTCGTGTACATGTAGAATTGCTTGTCCATTTCAATCCTTCGAATGCAATGTTGTTATGGAATAGTGTTCTTTGGGATCATTGATTTGCATGTCCTTTACACCTCTCAAGGAATTGAAGGTCTTTGGTTCAGGAAAAATATGGGTCGACTGTTTATAAAAACAACAAAATTATGTTCCATGTGTGATTCAGTGAGAATTCTTTCATTGGGAATGTTAGTAAAAGTTCAAGGAGATTGTAAAATTATATTTAAGGAATTGGTTTTCTTCTAAGGAGAAGTTCCATATCTTCCATTCAATGTGTTACATTCAAAAAAGTTGAGAT
>JZKD02S2011033.1:1815279-1853043 GCA_000966675.3 Picea glauca
GTTGACTTCATATTAGTTTGTCCTTTGATCACAAATATTTGCATAATATCTATTGTTGGAGCTAGGGAACTAAAAACATTGATTTTTATATAATAAAAAGTACCATATATGTAATGATCTGATTGGATAATAGATTGGAGGTCTTATTACTGGCTTCACTATTCCCAATGTTTTATATGTTACCATATCCAAAATTTTTGATCGTCTACGGTATTTTTGAATCATATATTTTTCTTATGCATTGCTTGAAGGTGGATTAATGCTAGCATTAGTTCAAATGCCTGTCTTAGCATTTTATACTAGATATATTTATCCCAATGTTTGATATGCTAGCATATCCAAAGTTTGTCCTTCGAATACATTCTCTATTGTTCGAACTATTGTTACTAATTTTATTTTATAATAAATTATAATAAATATTTTTTGGTACGTCAGAGACCTACCACACTGCATTCTTTCTTAAATGTTTACAGATCATTTATGACAAACTTAAATGTTTACCTAATAGGCTTTGAAGCGTTAAATGTTTAATTAGAAGGCTTGTTACAATACATTTTCTTTCGGTATTTTTTATATGTAATGTTCTATGCAGTCAATTTGGGCAATATTGTACTTCAGAGACATTGTTGGTTCACTGGTTCATGCTTGCTTCTTGCATCTCCACTGATTTCCTATTTGCCTATTGTTGTTGTTCTTGTTTGCATGTTTGTCTTGTTGCAATTTGCACGTTTGGGGTTCTGCAACCGCAATTGGAACTGCAACATTCCTGGTCGACTGGTTGGTGCTTTCTTCTTTGTTCGTTGGATGCTACTTATTGTTGTTTGATTCGACTTTGCAGGGTTCGGGTCCTGCGGCTGCAATTGGGCCTTTTGGTGCTTCTTAACTGGGTTGTTATTTGCTACTTGCTCTTGTTTTCCTAAGATTTGCAATGTTGGGGTGTTTCATCTACAGTTGGATCTGTTGTTACATTGTTTTGCACTTGGCTCCCCATAAAATACTATTAAGATAGAATAACATACAAAATTTTGCAGTTGATGTAAGTTGCATCTCTTACGGCTTCAACCAGAGTTTGTCAGGCTCCAACTATAT
Organism: Picea glauca; assembly: GCA_000966675.3. Taxonomy (NCBI): domain Eukaryota; kingdom Viridiplantae; phylum Streptophyta; class Pinopsida; order Pinales; family Pinaceae; genus Picea; species Picea glauca. The sequence goes on from JZKD02S2011033.1 coordinate 1,816,369, forward strand.
TTCATAGCCGAAGATGCTTTTTCCATGGTTTATGTCTTACTATGGTTTCATATTTATGAGAGTAAGTGTTGTTATCTGAGCGATACAGTTATTCTCTCCATTTTTTTTCCTCTTGTAAAATTTCTCATTTTTTACCTTTTGTTCTTCCACTCTATTATGCGTTTCTGGTTCTATACTTTCTCACGTTTCTATGCTCGCAGGTTCCGGTGTGGAGAACTGAAAAATAATTATCTCCATTTATATCTTCACATCACGATTCTGACTGACCATCGTTCGGTTGCATACTTAGCCAATTTTATGAACATGGCTTTGCGGATAGGTGTTATCGAACTATGGTAACTCATTTTCGGTGTATACATCTTGCACCCAGAACTTACATGCTCTACAATTTGACCCCACACTCCTCGAACTCGCAACCCTACCTCTGCCTACGATGAGTTTGTCTATCCGGCCTGCCTTTCCATACTTAGTCAAGTTTTCAAAGTTTCACGGGTTCACGCATTCCCGAGTTCAGAAAATTTTAAAAGCATTTGTCGCTCCCCTCCATCCCCACTACCTTTCGTCTTTACCAATGGAAATTAATTATTCTTTCAAAAGTGACAACTGACCAGATAGTTTCGAAAAGATTGGCTTTAATAAGCGGAAAGCTCGAGGACATCTCCCATTTAAATGCAGAGACAGATGAATATTATGGGATCTCGTGATTTTTTTGCCTGCGTTTTGAATTTGCAAAAACAAAATATTGGATCTTTTAGTTTTTTAAAGGCTTCATCATAGTAACAGTGAAATAATGTACTACCTCGCTTCCATCCATGAACGTTTCATCCACAAAGGCCTTGATGTCATGTCCCTCTTTAATATTATGCATATGTTATATGTTGTCAGATTTGAGAATATGCTCGGATATGGGAATGTTAATACGTGTTATTAGTCACTATTCAATGCACATATTTGAAAATATTTCCATTAATACGCAAAAATATCGAGAGCATCTGTCATTAAGAAAAATTAAACCAAAATCTATGGAATATCATATTGTCATCCTCCAATGTTTATTTTAAATACTTATTGCCATTTCTCTCTATCATCAAAGAGTTGGGCTTTAGGGTGTCTTTGTTCTAATGTTCATGGTCATGTAATACAACTTAGATATGCCATTGAGGCCCAAATGAAAGAAGAGAGATTGGTTTTATGTGATGTGAGCTTTGAGCCAAAAAAGAACTATGTTATCCAACAGAAACTCAGACAGGGAAAAAAAAACAAGTATCTTATGGTTGGTGTTCTTCCTATATTTAATGCTTTGGTTGGTTGAAAAGCCTGCCTAGAGATTTGTTTGTTCATCTTCTTCATTTTTCTTGCTGGGAGTTGGAATGGATTTTCAGGTCATGTGCAAAATACTTCTTCGTTCAAGTATATAGTTTCTTCCAACAACACAGATTTGGCAAGTGTATCGAATTATGCAGAGCACACAAGAATTTGTCTTTGTCAGGGGAGTCGCACTTATCGTGGCTTGAAAAATGGTCTATGATATTCAGAAATGACGCGAAATATTACTCCATTCGCAAATGTACCCAGAAGCAGGTAAGAGAAACTGTATGGGTCGATAAAACGACATACTAAAATTACAGAAGTTTCTATTTCAAAGTTTGTTGAGCTACTTCTGGGTGTGGTAACAGACTTGATAGAAAGCCATGTTCTTTGTCAAAGTGTGTTCATTGTCCTCTGGATGTAGTTACAGACTCCACATAAAATCAATTGTCCATCGCTACTGCACATTTTTTATTTTACTACTCCTAAACATATAACTGGATTATGGACTTTGCAACATTTTCTAAGGATTACTTTATACTACCACCTTCGGTAAGAGGTTTCACGTGTTCAGGTAATGATTTGGTTTATGAAAATCACCTTTTACTACCACCTTCATGTAATCATCTTATTTCATTCTTTATAATAGACCTTAATGTAGTGGCGTGTTTCCAAATTTTTTTCAACTTAATGTGAATCTTCATGTTGTTTCCCTTGCGTTGGATGGGGAAAATGCATTTCTTTTGTTGCAGTTTATGCGATATTTGGGAAAAAAAATGTTCAAACCATACAATTTTTTATTTTTTTTAAATATAGAACAATATATTTTTTTGATCAGACGTTTGTTCGAAAAGTTTTAGGCATTGTTTGGTGTTTACGTCCTTCAAGGATGTTAAGTAATCACAAAATTAATATTGTTTGTGCCAATGCAATTGAGCCTTCATCCATTATGGCAATTTCATTAACACTCCATTGTTAGATAATAGATGTTTGGCATGTGCCTAATGCCAAGGTCATTATTGCACAGGACACCCAACATCCAAAGATTTATGGACTCAAACCAACATTGTATATTTGCTGAGAAAGAAACACTAAACTTGATGTGATTTGACAATGAAAACCCTTCTTGTTCACCGCATTGTCGTAGTGCAGTCAGTAGCACTGTTCCCATTCCCACCGCCAATGTTAATGTATGAGGCCGAAGCTATCTGGAGAGTGGGGTCACCGCCTATGTGGATGCCTGAAGGTGATTCTCTGTCGAGTCTCTTGCTGCATCCAAAGGTCGCTCAACACTATTTGACATAGAAACTAGTTGTCCGCCAATTCTGTTACAACTTTGGCATAAAACATTCTGTAATTTCAAAATATTGATTCAAACGCCCATATAGTTTCTCACGTTGGTTGGTATCCAATTTTATAACTATCTACTGAGTGTATTCATGCATGCATTAATATTTGGCATCACCTCTGAACATTCCAGACCTTTCTGTGGGTCGTCATCTCTTCCACCCCTATGACGAAATATATATTTTGATGCAATCTGCAACATTTATTACACTTTTCAGACCTATGTTGCCGAAAGAATTCATGTACTTCAACAAAAGAAAATTTTGCAGCTGGCTTGGATGTTCCTTCCAATTTACTGTAATAAAACAAAGAAGTTCAACATACAAATCTTCAGGTAGGCTTTTCAACCAAACAGATGATCGAATACAGGGAGAATAGCAGTCACAACATACTTGAATTTTTTTCTATCTCGGCTTTAGTTGCCTAACAGGATTTGTTTCCCCCATAACTAACGTCACACAAAACGACTCCCTCGACTTTGAATTGGGCCTGAATCACATTTCTAAGTTGTCTCGGATGTCAATGGTCAGGAATATTACAAGGAAGGCACCTTAAACCCCAAGTTTTCAACGACAGAGGGAAATTAATACTTAACAAAGAATGGAATGTTGAATAACCAGCCAATGCAAGTAGGCTATATCTAGAAGAGACAAGCTATTCAAAAAACTGGGATAGATCTAGTTGGAAGCACTAATTAAGTCCAAGACCAGAAATTGATATTCAACTTGTTGTTTTTTACGAATCAAGGATTTGATCATCAAGAAGACCGTCAACAAACTTCATTATTATACATATTTTTTCTTGGTCGGCGGCAGGCCAAATCGCAAACATTGTGGCAAATAATCTCAGTTGTATTTTGTAACCCATCTTATTTGAATATACAATATTTGTGGTTTTATTATTTTTATGGTGTTTTGCAATCTTTGGTATTTCTTTTCATTTTATTTTGTACCCTTTTATGTGTGTCATTAAACATGGATGACAAGCTTTTCTTTCTGTTGCCCAGTACTTCAATTTAAATAAAGGCTACTATGTTCGTTCCTTACATTTTACATGGAAGAATAATTTGTCATAGGCCATACTTATGTGGCATCGGCCCTATACTTAAAGAAAAAAATTGGAGAACCCGTCCTTCTTTCATTCTTTGGGTCCTGTAAATAGAATGAATTAATGACTATTACAACAAGGCAACTCAAGTGTTGATGCCATGTTCTTGTTCAATATCTTGCATATATTACAGCTTCTTCTATTTGATAATATCCATGCATATATACTAATATGATTACTATTGAAATAAATATAAAAACTTCCTCTTGGCCAAAACTTAGCCAATTATCTTTCCATCGGGTCCTGGGTTTGCAGTATCCAACACCTATGTCCCATGTTCCATCATATACATCTTGCAACCAAAGAACTTCCATGATCTTCAATTTATGCTTTAACTAGTGAGAACTCACCAGGGGTTCGAAAATATTGGCATTAATAAAGGCACAATAGATTTTCTTCTGTGAGATACTTAGCCCTTTTCCCCTTTTCTTCTTCCCGCCTATTATCTCTTTTTGGTTATATACTTAGTCGCATTTCTATGATCGTGGGTTCCAGGGTTGGTGGGCTGACATATTTTCATCTCCATCTATATCCTCACATGACAAATCTGATCGACCGTTGTTCCTTTCCATACTTAGCCAATTTTATAGCCGTGGTTGTTGGGTTGGCGCTTTCGAACTCTATTGCTTCTTATTGTGTTATATACATCTTGCACTCAAAAATTCCATGGTTTCAACAAAATTTGCAAACTGAACAACATCCTGCAAATTGGGAGATGATTTGCATTTGAAATAGAAATAATCTATTAGTATATATTAATATGAATACTATTGAAATAAATATCAAAACTTTTTCTTGACCAATACTTAGCCAATTATCTAGCCACTGGATCCTGGGTTCACGGTATCCAAGACCTATGTCCTATGTTCCATCATATACATATTGCAGCCAAAAAACTTTCATGATCTGCAAATTATGCGTTTACTAGTGAGAACCCAGCAAGGGTTCGAAAAAATTGGCATTAATAAACAAAAAAATGGATTTTCTTCTAGTGTCAGATACTTAGCCCTTTTCCCCTTTTCTTCATCCCATCCATTATCGCTTTCTGGTTACATATTTAGTCGCTTTTCTATGATCACGGGTTGCAGGTTTGGCAGGCTAACATATATTCATCTCCTTCTATATCCTCACATGACGAATCCGACCGACCATTGTTCCTTTCCATACTTTCTCCATTTTATGGCTGCGGTTGCCAGGTTGGTGCATACAAACTCGCTTTTTATTCTTCCCATCCATTATCTCTTTCTGGTTATATACTTAGTCTCCTTTCTATGATATTTGGTTCCAGGGTTGGCAGGATGACATATCTTCATCTCCATCTATATCCTCACATGACGAATCTGACCGACCATTGTTCCTTTCCATACTTAGCCAATTGTATGGTCGCGATTGTCGGGTTGGTGCTTACGAACTCGACTGCTTATTGTTCCATGATATACATCTTGCACTCAAAACTTTCATGATATACAATTCCACCACAGGCTCCTCATATACATTAACTTCGCTCAAAGTATATGTTGTTGCCTTCCATCCCCACTAACTTCGCGTCCTTCCTAATATGCATTAACTATGCTCTTACTAGTGACAATTGAACACACTAGTACGAAAGAATTGGCACCCAGTCCTCCGCCATATACAAATTGACCACCGGACTCCGACATCATCCCCTCTTCTGTGTTACACATTATGCATTCAAATGTTTTGAGCTATACAATTTGGTCGTCGGGGCCTCGCGTCTTCTGGGGAAACCTTGTCACCCTATTTTGGATCCTCGTGTTGGTAGGTTCATGAAATCTCCAACTCCTAGTCATTGTTTCTTGTTCTGCCCATCCTCATACTTCTTTCCATATATGCAACACCAAAGTTTTAATACTAAAACGACATCACGAAACAACCGTAAAGATCATCATTAATAAGCAAAAGTCTCGAGAACCAACCATCCCTACAGAACTTGTCTAGAAACATGCAAAGAATATCTTGCCAAGTAATGGAAAAGCTATTACAAATTTCAATATATTAGCGAAAACAAGTCTTGGCCAACGTTTCCTTGTTCCATACTTGGACACTTTTTCGATTGCGGGTTCTCGGATTGACAACCTCAAAATTGTGTTTCAAATCTTCCACAAGTTGCAAATAGTGCTCGGAGTTCTGCAATATATAATTTGTCCGCAGGAATGTATAAAAACTATTAATTTTTCCTCTTCCCCCCCCCCTCTATTATCCCTTTGTGGTTCTATATTTAGTCGCATCTATATGATCACGGCCTCATGGATTCAAAAATTGGCAACTATTTATCTATATCTTCACACCATGAGCCCGACCAACCATGGTCCCTTTCAACACTTAGCCAATTATCTGATCACCGGGTCCTGGGTTTGCGGTATCCAACACTTATGTCCCTTGTTCCTTCATATACATCTTGCACCCAAAGAACCTCTGTTATCTTCAATTTATGACTTTACTAGTGAGAACTCACCAAAGGTTCGAAAGGATTGACATTAATAAACAAACAATAGATGTTCTTCTGTGAGATACTTATCCCTTTTTCCCTTGTCTTCTTCCCATTTATTATTGCTTTCTAGTTATATACTTAGTCACCTTTCTATGATCGTGGGTTCCAGCGTTGTCGGGCTAACATATCTTCATCTCCATCTACATCCTCACATGATGAATCCAATCGACCGATGTTCCTTTCCATACTTAGCCAATTTTATGCCTGCGGTTGTCGGGTTGGTGCTTTCGAACTCTGTTGCTTCTTGTTCCGTGATATACATCTTGCACTCAAAATTTTCGTGATCTACAATTCCACCATGTACTCAACCCTTTTCCCATTTTCTTATTCCCGTGTATTATCATTTTTTGGTTATATACTTAGTCACCTTTCTATGATCGTGGGTTCCAACGTTGGCGGGCTAACATATATTCATCTCCATCTATATCCTCACATGACGAATCTGACTGACCCATGTTCATTTCCATACTTAGCCAATTTTATGGCCGCGGTTGCCAGGTTGGCGCTTTCGAACTCTGTTGCTTCTTGTTCCGTGATATACATCTTGTACTCAAAACTTCAGTGATCCACAATTCCACCACAGACTTCTCAAACTCGCAAGTTTCACTCTACCACGGTTCACAAATGTTTCAAAGTATATGTTGTTGCCTTCCATCCCCACTAACTTTTTTTCCTTCCTAATATACGTTAGTTATGCTCTTACTAGTGACAACTGAACACACTAGTATGAAACAGTTGGCATCTGACCCTCTGCAATATACAAATTGACTACTGTATTCTGACATTGTCCCCTCTTTCGTGTTACAGATTATGCATTCAAATGTTCTAAGTGATACAATTTGATCGTCGGGGCCTCATGTCTTCTAGGGAGACCTTGTAACCCTATTTTGGATCCTCATGTTGACGGGTTCACGAAATCTCCAATTCTTAGTCACTGTTTTGGGTTGGCGCTTTCAATCTCTTCTACTTATTGTTCTGTGATATTCATCTTGCACTCAAAATTTATGTGATCTATAATTCCACCGTGGAATCCTTAGCCTTTTTTCCCTTTTCTTCTTCCTGTGTATTATTGCTTTCTAGTTATATACTTAGTCGTCTTTCTATGATCGTGGGTTCCAGCGTTGGCGGGATGACATATATTCATATCCATCTATATCCTCATATGACGAATCTGACCAACCATTGTTCCTTTCCATACTTAGACAATTTTATGGCCGCGATTGCCAGGTTGGCACTTTCGAACTCTACTGCTTCTTGTTCCGTGATATAAATATTGCACTCAAAACTTTTTTTATCTACAATTCCACCACGGACTCCTCAAACTTGCAAGATTCACTCTACCATGGTTCACAAATGTTTCAAAGTATCTTTCGCTGCCTTCCATCCCCACTAACTTCATGTACTTCCTAATATACATTAGTTATGCTCTTACTAGTGAAAACTGAACACACTGGTACAAAACAGTTGGCATCCAACCCTCCACAATATACAAATTGACTTCCATATTCTGACAGCGTCCCCTCTTCTGTGTTACAGATTATGAATTCAAATGTTTCGAGCGACAAAATTTGATCGTCGGGGCCTCACGTCTTCTGGGGAGACCTTGTCACCCTATTTTGGATCCTCATGTTGATGGGTTCGTGAAATCTCCAATTCTTAGTCATTGTTTCGAGTTGGCACTTTTGAACTCTTTTGCTTCTTGTTCCATGATATACATCTTGCACTCAAAAATTTTGTGATCTACAATTCCACCGCGAACTCCTTATCCGTTTTTCCCTTTCCTTCTTCCCATGTATTATCTCTTTCTGTTTATATACTTAGTCACCTTTCTATGATCACGAGTTCCAGCATTGACGGGATGACATATCTTCATATCCATCTATATCCTCACATGACGAATCCGACCAACCGTTGTTCCTTTCCATACTTAGCCAATTTTATGACCACATTTGTTAGGTTGGCTCTTTTGAACTCTGGTGCTTCTTGTTCTGTGATATACATCTTGCACTCAAAAATTTTGTGATCTACAATTCCACCGCGGACTCCTTGAACTCGCAAGCTTAACTCTACCAAGGTTCACAAATGTTTCAAATTATCTGTCACTTCCTTCCATACCCACTAACTTTATGTCCTTCATAATATATATTAGTTATGCTCTTACTAGTGACAATTGAACACACTGGTACGAAATAGTTGGCATCCGTCCCTCCGCAATATACAAATTGACTACCAGATTCTGACAACGTCCCCTCTTCTGTGTTATAGATTATGCATTCAAATGTTATGAGAGATACAATTTGACCGTCTTGGCCTCACGTCTTCCGAGGAGACATTGTCACCCTATTTTGGATCCTCGTGTTGACGGGTTCACGAAATCTCCAATTCTTAGTCACTGTTTCCTGTTCCGGTCATCCTCGTACTTCTTTCCAAATATGAAACACCAGAGGTTTAATACTAAAACGACATCATGAAAAAACTGTAAGGATTGTCATTAATAATCTGAAGTCTCGAGGACTAACCATCCCTACAGAACTTGTCAAGAAACATGCAAAGAAGATCTTGCCAACTAAAATTTCAATATATTAGCGCAAACAAATCTGGGCCAGTGTTTCCCTATTCCATATTTGGAAACTTTTTCGATTGTGGGTTCCCAGATTGATGGCCTCAAAATTGGGTTCAGAATAATCTGCAACTTGCAAGCAGTGCCCAGAGTTCCGTGATATACAATTTGTACATTAGAATGCCCCGTCAAGAGCCCAGTTGTCTGTCGTTCCTTTCAATACTTATCCCCAAGTTGGTTGTATTTATATGACATTGTACATTTACTGTGTATTCTTGTTTCATATTTAGATATTTTTTTGATTGCGGGTTCCTGAACTGGCAGGCTCAGGATTGTGTTTCCAATGTTCCATGACTAGCAAGTAGTACCCGGAGTTTCACGATATATAGTTTGTCCACAGGAAAGAATCATCATGCCCTAGAGATACAATTTGACCCTCGGGCCCTCACCTCTGTTGGATTTATCTTGTATCCCTATTTCGAAGCGTCACCAATCGCTTTCGATAATTAGCCATTCCTTACTTGTCATTTCGTGTCCCTGCCACCTTCCTACTCTTTGGAAATGTAATTGGTAAGCTTTATTGCTAGAACTTCGTTGTGAATGAACCTTAAACATGTCATTAATGATCGTCCTCTCTTTTATGGTACACATTTTGTATTCAAGTCCCAAAACATACAATTTGACCTTTGGGAAGTCACGCCTCCTGGGGAACCATTGTCGCCCTGATTCTGAGGCTCGTCTGATGTCTTTCCATACTTGCCCATTTCATGGAATCTCTTTCGCGCTTCCTCTGGTTGGAAGGTTCACGAAATCTCCAATTTTTAAGCATTGTTTACTATGACCGACCAAGGTTTACTGCCAATAGTTCATCATGCAACATCCATACTGACTGCCATTAAAAAGAAAAAGCATAGACGAGACAGTGAAATTTAATTAAAGCTCGATTCGTCGAATTTAAATTAATTTATCTTCTCTTATTTTCTCTTTATGGGATATATATTACAAGTTTCAATATATTAGCGAAAACGAATCCGCCCAATCATTTATGTATTCCATACTTAAGCCACTTTTTTCGATTGCGGGTTCCTAGATAGGCGGGCTCACGTTTGCACCTCCATTGTTTCGTGTCCTGCAAACATTACCTGAACTTCCGCGATATACAAATTTTCCTTTGGACTGTCCTATCATACCCTCTTCAGTGTTACGCATATTGCACTCAAAAGGTTATGAGACATACAATTTGACCCTCAGGCCCTCACCTTGAATAGTTGTACCTTGTAACCCTATTTTGAATCCCACCCGACCGCTTTCCATACTTGGACACTCCTTAAATTCTTTTTCCCGTCCCCACAACCTCCGTACTTCTTTCTTAATATGCAATTAGAAACCTTTCATGCTAACATCTCACCATGCAGGAACCATCATCATTGTCATTAATTAGCGAAACACTCAAGGAGATCTCCCATTATTACACATTAAACCAAGATCTGCGAAGAGTTATATTGTCCCTTCCGATTTTTCATCTCAAGCACGGGTCGTCGCGTTGGCCCGTTCAAGAAATATACAATGCTTAATCGTTCATTGTTGTATCCACCATGTCTGCACTTCTATGTGTGAAATTACTAGTCTTTAATGTTAACAATGCATCATGCAACAACCGTCGAAATTGTCATTAATGAGCAAAATTCTCGAGGAGATCTCCCATTCACACGCATTGGACCAAGATTTGCGCAACGTTATATCATCCCTTCCAAATTTTCATTTCCTTCATCATATGGAGAAAACAAATGTTATTGTAAACTTATGGCAGTAGGTCGACAACAGTTTTGTGGAGATACAATAAATATCTTTGGACATTAGTACCAAAACTTCCAGTGGTCCAGGGCATATTTTTACTATTCATCCTGTTCCACCTATAAAGAAGTGATTTGGACCTCTAGAATCGCTCATGTAGGTTACGTCCCTGAGGTTTTTGAATGTAAGGAGGTGGTCTCTTGGTGCATCGAAAAATATATTCCAAGCCAAAGAATTATTCCACTGTGGGACCATTTTCCTTTTTCTTTGTCACCTCAGGTCTTCCGCAAGATGTTAAAATTGTCATATCCAACATTGACCTTCGGAGGACAAGACTGCAAGCAGTTCCTAGAAAAACATGATAACGGGTTGGACATCTTAGCTGAGTTCCTCAAATACCCAACAACAGTTCCTGAAGATATCACAACGTTGGAGGTAATTTCCATTAGAAATCCATTCCGGGAAATTGCTTGGTTGTTTACAAGAATAACGAGACAGGCATCCACGACAAGCATTTCCTGTATAATTATTTATATTTTGTACTTCACAGTAAAGGAACAATTCATTTTCGATTGGGGGAAGCTAATTTCGATTGAAATTTGTTCCCAATTGTCACAATTTAAAGAATCGAATAAATTTTATATGTCATCCTACTTGATTTTCGCAATAGTGCATTGTTGTCTGTTTCCAAAACTATCTCTTTCCAAGAAAATAAATTGTGGATTTGACCCAGTGACATTTTGGTACCAGGCCCTATGGAGGCATAAGGCCTCCCATTTTTTTTATGAATTTTTTAATGAATTTGTCTCTGTTTTCAAAGATTTATTGTTAGGGAAGGATGCTTTGCAGATGTCTAGAAAGGCAACCATTTTTTTGAACAGGAAAGGAACACTTGAACAAAAGGAAAATCACAGTGTACTAATGGTCTTTGTCTCCAAGGAAAATCCTTCTTTCCTTCCATGCCACATCACAAACAATATGTTTGTTATAGAAATAGAAAGGCAATACAACCACTGGTTGCATTTTTTCCATGACAAGAAAAAAAAATAGTTCATTCCTTTGCCCTGGAAAGTTAGGGAATTCATGTGCAGAAATGTCAACAAGATTGACAAATTCGTAGGTGATTTCAAGAAATTGAACCTAACATATGCTGAAAGGATAAAAGGGTTCGACCCTAATGGGATTTTTCAAGAACATTTACTAGCAGTTGGCTTTAGCCACTCTTTTATCCATAGACGCATGACCGAAGACAGGGACAGTGATGACAACAATCCTACTTCTGGCGATTGCGACGTAGAGACATTGAAAAGAACGACTGAATTGTACACGCAACATGGAAAAATATTCGGTCAGAAGAGTGCCTAGTCCCCCGCCAACACTCCCAAGAGCATGACATAATGGAGCATCACTTCAACGGCCCACCCCAGTAAGAAAGCAAACCAGAAATATTCATATAGAGGAGGAGATAAGAACCCTCCTTGCATAAAAATTGATAGTTCTCACAAAATTCCACTGACGAATAAGAGAAAATACATTGTAGGACAGGCAGACAAACCCGAAATTGAAAGTGAATAGTTGCAACTTGAAATTGAAACTGAGCACATGCACAAAGTTGGTCCGTCCGCAATGGAAATAGCTGAGACTAAATTCTTTTACGAAGATGAATCCTTCGTATTCCAGAGCATTTTTTTTTACAGCCAATCTAAAAATATGGTCATTGAAAAGAGAAATTAAATTTAGGAAAATGCGGTCATCCCAAATCTCCCTATTTCACTGCGTAACCAATGATGTTATTGATGATTCCATTGGATAATTGAAGCAGAGAATGCCAGACTGAAAGAGAGGATCAAGGAATTTGAGGAGGATTTCATTCTTACCCTAGAGTTTTCCATTCCTTTAGCAAAAAACGTGACTGCTACCACTGCAGCCAATATAAAAGTATCCTCCACCCTCCTTGCATCGTCTAGAGCCCTTGTAGAGAATAACATCAAGAAAAGAATACAGCTAGTTAATGAAGCCTGGGAAACATCACAAAATATACCTTCCTTCCGAAAGAGAGCAAATGATTTGCACGAACATTTGGAGGCAAATTTAAAAAATGATCAACGTTTCTGTGAATGGGTGTTGACCCCTTTTTCCAACCATGCCATCAACACCTCGTATCTGAAAAGAAGACAAGAGAATCTCCTCTCTCCAAATCGAACCAAAAAATTAAAAGCATGCTGGCAAAAGAAAGTTAAGAAACTGGATCTCATTGTCGAATCATGTAAACAAGCCATATTAGAAAAGGAATTATTCACAAACCTGATCCAAATAGACTTAGCTGGAAGTACCAATGAGGTTCAAGACCCAAAATTAATTCTCAAATCCTTGTCAATGGCCAAAGAATCCTTCGATGAACAACTTGATATTTTAAAGGGGTTGTCTTTTGAAAATTTTTACAACATCCTTGAATATTGTGTAGATGAGATCGAGAGTTGGGTACTAGACTATTCGACACACAATGAAGAAATTGAACAGAGTCTGCATAGTATTTCAATGGATCTAAGGAAATTAGAAAAGGACCTTTTCGACATAGAAATCCAAGATGAAATCAACGTGGCCCCCATGAGAAGTTACATTGAAGAATGGTTCCAATGGAGAATGGACAACCTCATCCAGGAAGGGCAACAACCGGTTGACACGATTCCAGTGACCATCGACGACAACAACAAAAACACATTGACTTCATAGTAAGTCTATATTGATGTCATCTTGTTTTATTTATCAATCAAGTTATTATACCATTTTAAATATAAAACTCTAACCAAACACTCATAACTTCCAATTTCTTCTTTTCAGGTCTTCCTCTCTACCGTCGCGCACTTCTTCTTTCTACATTCCTAATTCTTGTACTTATTTATTTTTATGGTCCGCGGGATCCCCAATCCCAGTCTATATGAAAAACTCATTTAAATTTCCAGAAATATGGAACAGATTCCAGAAATATGTAACAACCATTATTATTTTTTGATAAATTTCAAAGAAAATAATTTGGGAATGCTAAATTTTTTGTGTCCATGAACCTTTTGCAAGACATTATTAGTATTCTATTGTATTTTAATGTTTAATGTGTATTCTTCATAAATACCTTTGTTTTAAGACATTATTAATATTCTATTGTGTTTGAATGTTTGGAATAGAAACAGAAATATTGAATAGATTCCAGAAATATTTTTTTGATAAATTTCAAAGAAAACTAATTCAAGAATGCTAAATTTTTTGTGTCCAGGAACCTTTGTTGCAAGAAATTCAAAGACTAACATCATAGCACTTTTTTAAATGTTAAATATTTCCTGTACTATCAAAAAAATTGTATATGATACACACATACTTCAAAGTTATCTTTTAGTTCTTCAAATACTTTGAAAGATCTTGGAACCATTTCATTTAATTTTACTTTAATGTATTTTACTTTTATGCCTATTCTATTGTATTTGAATTTTTAATATCTATGCTTCAGAAATATGGAACAGATTCCATATTTTTTATAGATTTCAAAGAAAACAGGAACCTTTGTTGCTTCAAATATATGGAACAGATCCAACCTTTGTTTAATATTCTATTGTATTTTAATGTTTATTGTCTATGCTTCTTGGTCCTTTTTCTCATGAACCTTCATTGCAGATCATTTAGACAAAAGTTTTCTAAGTACCATGTTTAAACTATATACACCCCAGGAAAAAACTTCAACTTGCTTCCCACGTGTATGTACTCGGTCTCGTCGTAGCAGTGCATTTATTCCCATTCCAACCTGGCAGGGACTACGCTGCCATGCAACACTTGTTATAAAAATCTTCAGTTTTTGAACTTGCTATCTTTATGGATAAGTCACATGCAAGTGGACCCATCATTGCCAAAAATTCTATTAGAGTCCTTAGAGGAACTAAGGATAAAGTTATTGTACTTGCTAATAGGCAGGTTATATAATAATCGATTAGGAATCAAATAGATTTGACTATTTTATTAATTTTTAGGTTATATAATAATTGATTAGGAGTCAAATAGCTTTAACTATTTTATTAATTTTATAATGTTTTATAAAGTATGTAAAAAGAAAAATTAATTTTAATTTTAATTTTTTTATCTATAAAATTTGTAAATACTAATTTTAAATTGGTTAAAAATAGTGACATGACAATTTTTTTTATCTCGTTTTAAATGAAATTGTCAGATTAAAATATCAATTTAAAAATAATAAAAAAACAAAATTAAAAAAAATATACACCTAGTCGTAGAATTTACCATTATAGTCCTTGCCAATAAATACAATAGGTCCATAATGGGGAGGGTGGGTTGGAAACAACCATCGAGTGGCCTATGCTATTAGGATTGGTTTAAAGATTTGAGCTAGTTCATCATTGAGTCTCTTGAGCTATTATAGATCATTTAGTGCTATGAGTTAATGTCTAGGGAACTTTTCACGAAATAACCATGTCATCTCACCGATGAAGGAAAAAAATAGGGTTTGTACTCGTCTTCTATCATTTGGAAAACCTCGAGAAATGCAACCAAACCTCCAGTGTTTTATCGACTTTGTTCTTCTCAAAATATCTTTCTCGGAATTTAATGACATATGTTTCCTCTAGAAAACTCATTTTTTCCTCTAGAAAACTTAAGAACTAGATCCCAAACTAGCTCTGAGCTTATTCAAAGTCTTGATACTTAGAAAATTGCTCAATTTTTCCATTTATCTCAAGAGGATAGAGAGCCCTTCCAAAGCAATTGTATTGGATGTACTCTGATATGCACTAATAACAAAGTGTCACCAACAATCTTAGATTTGGAGCTTTCAGAAGGGGTGCAAATGTAGATGTCCTTTCCATTTCCATTTCCACTTGCAATTCCTTCCTCCATGCTATGATTAGAATCTTATCCTATTCGACTTGTCCTGAGCTAAGACGACAACATTGTTGCAGAAACAATAGTTAATTGAAAGTATAAGAAGTTCATCTACTGTAACACTGGTAAATTAGGGTGGCAAGTGCAGGTGGGAATCTTCTTGATGTTGGAGGAAACATTGTCACTCACTATTTGTGGGGCCTGGGTGCCACCTCTAGCAACATTGTTGAAGTGTATTCTTTATTTCAAGGGCTAAGTATCGCTAAGGAACGAAACATTACCAATTTGACAGTTTTTGGTGACTCGATATTGGTGATATGAGTGATCATCAATCGATCCTATTCTGGAACTAACTTATTCAACGAGATAATTCATTATATTATAACGCTCTATCAAAATTTTGACAACCTCAATCTTTATCATGTTAAACAACACCTTAATACTATAGTTGATTATCAGGCCAAGGTTGGAACAAAATTAGTCAAAGGAGAAATATCGGTTAATGGGGTGGGATAATGTCTTTCCTGATGTCCCTCCCACCCCTTTCATTTTTTGAGCCCTCGATCTTGCAGGTGGTGACTCTTAGGTGTAACATCCACATTATAATCCCCAATTTAATTAATGCTTATGTAGATATAATGTGTCTACAACCAAGCGAAGTAATATGCAAATTGTATTTCTTTGTTTTATTAATAAAAATGTGATGCTAATTGCTAAAGGGGACATGGAAAAGAGATGGGGGATGAATTAATCCACAAGAGAGGGGAGTGTCTAGGATAACATCTAAGAGGGGTCCAAAGGGGAATTACCCATGTATAATGATTTAAACCATTTTCCTAAATTGTTATTTGTATATGAACCTTCCCTTTTCTTATTGAAGGTTCCAAAAGACAATCATTGAATACATTTAAGAGGGTGGGTGTGAGTGGTGACCTCCCAAAGTTATTGGGCACATGTGGGTTAAGTACAATCAACTTTGGGAAGAATGTGAGTCAATAAAGGAAATCCAAAGAGATAAAATTCATAGGGGAAGAGTGTGGCAGTGGGGAGTTAGTCAGGAGGATGCACGAGAGACAAAGGGGAGTGAGAAGAAAGAGAACTTGGAGCTGGTGCGGCCATGGAGGGTGAATTATGGAGTGAAATTGGAGCGTAACTAGAGTGAATTGGAGCTAGAGAACTAAATATCCTGGTTGTCGGGCCAGAAGAGTGAACTCCTGTGTGAGTTGAAATGAAACAACAAGTGTTTGTTGTTGGGTTGTTGATAGTTTTCCTAGCATCGATTTCCCTTGAGTTCCCAGCTGAGAGATTCCTAGATGCCCGTGTGAGAGATACCTTGATAAATGAATGAATCATTCCTTGGGTTATCCTTGATAAATAGATGGTACATCCCTTGGGTTAA
Organism: Picea glauca; assembly: GCA_000966675.3. Taxonomy (NCBI): domain Eukaryota; kingdom Viridiplantae; phylum Streptophyta; class Pinopsida; order Pinales; family Pinaceae; genus Picea; species Picea glauca. Next base: position 1,833,277 of record JZKD02S2011033.1, read on the forward strand.
TCTTGGTAAAATAATGGTGCTTTCCTTGGGCTCGACGGGTCAAGAGGAAGAGAGATGATGGAAAATCGGGATCGTTGTAGGAAAATATCAGTTGGGTTTAGATATTTATGAACTGTGAGTGGACTATGAGAGACCACCCTCTTTTGTGGATTTCTAGCCTCGGCTCGAGGGTGACTGGCTGTTGATATTTGGAATAGTCAGTGTATGGCTCGGTGGAACATGTCCCAAGCAGCTGGTTGCACAATTCATGTTTAAATATAAGTGTTTTATCTTGTACTAGGTTATTTACATGTGTTAATTTTGCGCATGGACTTTGCGTGAATGAGAAGGACTTATATGTTGTTGCAATGAACGATTTAGTTGTATCTCATGTTAATTATTAGCATCCTTCAGATGTATCTATTTTTTGGTTATAATTGTAGCTAAATCTGTTATAAAGGGTAGTAGCAAGAATTGCTTTAAATAGAAAAAGTTTCATGTTATGTGTATTCTGCATGTATTGTTTCTTAGCTGGAGGCTAGGTACGTTACTAAAATGGTACCAGAGATGATGACAAGAGAGTTTTTGTGAGACGTGACCAACCTTGGTGGTTGGGTACATTATAAAGTGGTATCAGAGCCTAGTTTTCAACACTGGGCCTGGATGGGCCAATTAGTGGAACGAAAAAGTGAAAATTACAAGCTATGCAGGAAAATTGTTTGAAAAAATGTCGGAAAAAAGATATTTGAAATTCTTTTGTTGAATTTACGACATTAAGATCGAGATAAATTTTATGGGTAATGTGAATAATTAAGCCCCTTTGGAAATTTCGAACAAAAGCAAATTGGAAAAATCTGGGTATTTCTCTGTATGATGACGTCGGCATGGTGTAGAGTCCAAGTGTCAGCTAACATGGTAGAAGAAAGACGTGTGATCCAAAGTGGCAGGTACATGTTGAATGTGATTACAGTTGGAAAGTGATGTGGAGCCATGTGGTAGACCAACTATCATTCCCACGAGACTGCGATAAGATCTTGGAAATTTTTTTATGAGTCTGCAAGTATAAAAGTCCAAAGCAGTGGAAAAATGACTAAGTGTTGAGACTTTTCGAACGAACTTATGAAAGAAAGGTTACAATATTGTGAGTCTGTGAGTCTACGAGTCCAAAGAAGTGGGAAAATGGATAAATGTTGGGACTTATTGTGATTCTATGAGTCTGCAAGTCCACGAGTTCGAAGAAGTGGAAAATGACTAAGTGTTGAGACTTTTCAGATGGACTTATGAAAGAAAGGTTACAAGATTATGATTCTATGAGTCTGTGAGTTCGAAGAAGTGGAAAAATGACAAAGTGGTGGGACTTATTGTGAGTCCTCAAGTACGTGAGTCCAAAGAAGCGAAAAAATGACTAAGTGTTGAGACTTTTCGAATGGACTTATGAAAGAAAGGTTACAAGATTGTGATTATGTGATTCCACAAGTCCAGGAGTTTGAAGAAGTGGAAAAATGACTAAGTGTTGAGACTTTTCAGACAAACTTATGAAAGAAAAGTTACAAGATTGTGATTATGTGAGTCTGCAAGTCCGCAAAGAAGTAGAAAAATGACTAAGTGTTGAGACTTTCCAGACGGACTTGTGAAAGAAGTTTACAAGTTTATAATTCCACGAGTCCATAGAGGGAAAATAAAATAAGTGTTGGTAGTGGGTTCATGGAAGGTATGAAGAAGAAATGTGACTTAGATCCATGATGAGTCCATTAAGATAGATCAACGGAGGAGAATCCATGACTTCAGATATCCGGAGATGTTGTAGATATGTACAAGAACTTCAGAGGGCTACAACTTTCAAAGTAGATATCGATTTTGGGAAAGTGTTTTGTCGTTGGAAAGTTGTTTATGAGAGGAAAACATCAAGAAAATCAAAATTTGATTTAGTGCAATGTGTCCTTCAGAAATTAATGAAGAAGTAACTTGTATTCTCACTATCAAAATGTTTTATAATATGCATGTTCTAACAAAAATTATTACATGCACATTTCTTGTAGAATTAGAAGTACAAAAAAATACTTTAGTTCCTATATGAGGACTAGAGTTATGGAATATTCTCAAAGATCTTACAGCCATGAGGAAGGGTTCATAGGTCTTCATGTTAGCATGGGGAATGTTGAGATAGAGTCAAATGGAAGGAGAGATAAGCAAGGGTCTGTCACTATGAGAACTCTGCATAGGGAAGTGCAGAGTTACATGGATGATAATGAAAGGATTATAAAGGCAAGAAGAGATACTTCAGAGCTTAAATATGTTGCATAAGAAAGTTAACAAGGATTCTGGCACCAAGCAAGAAGCTAGTTCTAGACAAGTATCAACAACAAGATCCCATAGAAAAAGCGATGATCATGGAAATGATAGGCATTCAATAAACATGAGCAGGTGCCATCATTCTCCAAGGAAACCCACTAGGAGAACTCATGCAATCTCGGGGCCAGGGAATAGCTCAAGTGTGTCTCATGTTCGAAGGAAAAAAAGAAGGCATGAGGTAGAAATATTGCAAGGTGAATTCAGGAAAATCAAGCCACCTACTTTCAATGGTGAGCACAAGAAAGGATAAGAGGAAGAGGCATGCCTGTTGGAAATGAATAAATATTTCCAGCTGCATGACTACCCATCCCGGGTAGAAGCTAGGATTTCCACCTACCACTTGCAAGGAAAGGAATCCATGTGGTGGGACCAACTTAAGCAAGACAAAAACATCAATGAGAAAATGATCTCATGGAGGCATTTCAAAGGATATTTCCAAGAGAAATATTTTTTTGAGCATTACTATGAGAGAAAGATGAAAGAGTTATTTGAACTCAAGTTGGGAACCATGACAATGTAGGAATATGAGAAGCGGTTCTTTGAATTGTTGAAGTATGTTGACTTCATCAAGGATGAGAAGGCTATAATCCAAAGGTTTCTAAGTGGGTTACCCTCTTTCTATAGTGACAAGATTCAATATGATAACCCTAATACCTTGGAAGAAACCATAAGGAGAGCAAGTCACCTTTATGAGAAAAGAAAAGGAAGGCCATTTTTCCAAAAGGCTTGGAATGACAAGTTGAAAGGGAAAAGGGACCAAAGGAAGAAAGGTTTTAAGCCACCCTTTTTCAGAAATAACTCCCAAGAAAATCAGCCAGGCCAGACAACCCAAAATGATCAAAAGAATGCAGATTGATTTTGGGAAAAGGCCAAGGCAACAATCTGTTCAATGTTGGGGATGTGAGGGGAATCACTTATATAGGGACTTCCCTCATAAAGGAGAAAGAATGAGGCATTTCCAAAACATTCAGGAGGTCGATACAGTGGAAGACATGGGAGGAAGTATGCCAAGGATTTATGCAACCTTGGACAACAAGCAGGAAAAATATCAATTCCCCATGATCGAAGTGGAAGGTAAGATTGATAACCATCCCATAGCAATTTTAATTTATTCCAGAGCTAGCCATAGTTACATAAATGATAACATTGTTGAAATTTTTCACTTTCAAAGAAGCAAGCATAATAAATATTGGTTAGTTCAATTAGCCACAGGGGCTAAGAGAAAGATCAATGAGTTGGTTAAACATTGTCAAATAGACATGAATGGAATCAAGACGAAGGTAGATGTAAACATCATACCATTGGGTTCATATGACTATCTAATTGGCATGGATTGGTTGGAAAAAAATCATGTTGTCCTAGACTGTTACAACAAGACAATCACATGTCTTGATGAGGAAGGGAAGCAAGGCAAGATTCAAGGAATTCCAAGAGATGAAGTTGTTAGAGAGATTTCAGCTATGCAATTGAAGAAGAGATTCAGGAAGGGATGTCAAATGTTTGCAGCCCATATGGAGGAGGTAGACAAAGATAAAGTGGCAAACATTGAAGACCATCCAGTCTTGAGGGATTTTGAAGACATTTTTAGAGAAATTCTCGGATTTTCACCTGAGAGAGACATTGATTTCTCTATTGATTTGGTACTAGGAGTTGCCCCAGTGTCCAAGACACCATACAGAATCGGTACAGAAAAATTGAAGGATTTACAGATGCAACTTGAAGAGTTGTTTAAAAGAGGGTATATACACCCAAGTGTGTTAGCTTGGTGAGTCCCGATTCTTTTTTTGAAGAAGAAAGATGGAAACTTAAGGTTGTGTATTGATTTCAAAAAACTTAATAATGTTACCATAAAGAATAAGTATCCTTTACCCATAATTGATGATTTGTTTGATCATCTGAAATGTGCGGGAATATTTTCAAAGATTGACCTGAGATCAAGCTATCACCAAGTAAGGATAAGGGAAGAAGACATCATCAAGACAACATTCAAAACAAGATATGGGCATTATGAATTCACAGTAGTTCCATTTGGGATATCAAATGTCCCAATAGGTTTTATGTGTCTGATGAATGGAGTGTTTAGGGAATACCTGGACAAGTCTGTGATTGTGTTCTTAGATGATATATTCCTCTATTCTAAATCAGAAGAGGAACATGAGAAACATTTAATAATGGTGTTGCAAGTTTTAAGAGAGCACAAATTATATGCTAAGCTACGTAAGTGCATATTTTACCAAAAGACAATTCACTACTTGGGGCATATAATATTAGCAGCATGCATAGGAGTTGATCCTGAGAATATAGAATCCATTAGAGGATGGTCAGCACCAAATAATGTGATAGAGGTTAGATCATTCATGGGTCTTGTCGGTTATTACCGAATATTCATAAAAGGATTTTCAAAGATTGCAAGTCCAATCACTTCTTTGCAAAAGAAGGGAGTGAAATTTGAATGGACTTCCAAGTGTGAAGAGAGTTTTCAACAATTGAAGGGAATATTGACAAGTGCACCAATATTAAAGATTACAGATCCAAACTAAGATTTTGTTGTGTGCAATGATGCATGCAAGGAAGGGCTTGGTGGAGTCCTTAGTCAAAAGGATCATGTGGTATGCTATGAGTCCATAAAATTAAAAGAGCATGAGAGGAATTATGCTACACATGACCTGGATTTAGGAATGATTGCACATGCATTGAAAATGTGAAGACATTACCTTGTGGGTAAGAAATTCAAGCTAATAACAAACCATTGTGGTCTGAAGCATTTGTTTGGACAACCAACATTAAATGTTAGACATACTAGATGGCTGGAATTTCTGAGTGAATATGACTTCGAAATTAAGCACATAAAGGGAAAGTAAAATTAAGTGGCTGATGCACTCAACATGAGAGCTCATGAAGTGCATATTGCAGCCATTAGCATGTATGAGACAGACCTGAAAGACAAAATTGTTGCAGCAGCAAATTTAGATCAACATTATTTTAAAATAAAAGAGACATTACAACAAGGTAATTTAAAAAAAAAAAAATTATTATGAGTTGAAAGAAGATGGAATTCTCATGTACAAAGGTAAGGTGTATGTGCCGAAGTCCAATGAGCTGAAAAGTGCAATGTTGACAAAGATGCAAAATGTGCCATATGCAGGGCACCTAGGATATGAGAAAACAATTGCAGCAGTAAGAAAGCAATATTTTTGGCCATGAATGAATAAAGAAGTGGATAATTACATAGCCAGATGTCTACAATGCCAAAAAGTAAAGACAAAACATAGACACCCGACAGATTTTCTACAGCCATTTCCCATTCCGAAATGGAAGTGGGAAGTTTTCTCGGTTGATTTTGTTAATAAGTTACCCAGAAAAGTAAAGCATCATGATTCCATCATGGTTGTGGTGGACAAATTGACTAAATAAATACACTTTATTCCAGTAAAGACTACACACAAGGCAACAAATATTGCAGATATTTATATGAGATAAGTGGATAGGATACATGGAGTGCCTAAGGTAATAGTTTCAAACAAAGATCCAAAGTTTACTTCCAATTTTTGGAAGGGTTTGTTCAAGGGATATGGGACAAATTTAAATCTTATTACAGAGTATCATCCAGAGTCATATGGGAAAAAAGAAAAGACTAACAAAATAATTGAGGACGTGCTTAGAATGTATGTGATGGGTCAACCATCGAAGTGGGAAGATTATATCCATTTAGTTGAATTTTCCTACAACAATGGGTGTCAAGCCTCATTGAAAATGAGTCCATTTGAGGAATTGTATGGTAGGAAATGAAACACACTAGTGAGTTGGGATAATCCAATAGAAAGAACAATCATTGGGCCAGAATTGTTAAAAGAAATGGAAGATCAGATGGAAAAGATAAAGCAAAATTTGAAGGTTTCCCTAGATAGGAAGAAAATTTATGCATAAATTAACATAATTTTCAGAGATTTTAGAGTGGGAGAACGTTTGTTATTAAAAGTAAAGGAAAAGAGAAGTTCACTAAGATTAGGAAGTTTCCTGAAGTTGGCAGCAAGATATTGTGGGCCTTTTGAAATATTAGAAAAGATAGGGCCAGTTGCATACATGTTATCTTTTATTGCATCCATGAGAATGCATAATGTATTTCATGTGCCATTGTTAAATAAATATGTGTCTGATCCTAACCACATAATTGGTTGGGATGTAATCCAGGTGGAGAATGAAGGGGATTTCCGGGTGGAACCAGTACACATCCTGGACCAAAAAATTGAAGTGCTCAGGAACAAAGCCATATGCCTATTAAAGGTTCAATGGACTTGTTACAATCCTGAAGATGCTACATGGGATCATAAAGAAAACATGTAGGAAACATACCCACAATTTTTTTACAGTTCTGAAGAGAACATAATGAAAGACTCCATTTTGAGCAACTAGAGTTCTGGAACCACATCTCAGAGTCCTGGCCAATTGTGTTGGGGACCTTGATAAACAAATGGTTCATTCCTTGGGTTATCCTTGATAAACTAATGGTACATCCCTTGGGTTAAATCTGATAAAATAATGGTGCATTCCTTGGGTCAGCGAGTTGAGAGGAACATGAGATTTTGGTTGGAGCTCCTGCTGGGGTTGTTAAATTGCAGAATTGTATTTCTAAGTATTGTGATGTAAATTTTGATATATGTATATCATCATAGAGTGCACCGAGGATGACGCATAATTGTAGCGGAGGGGGAATGTAACACCCCCATTATAATCCCCAGTTTAATTAATTCTTATGTAGATATAATATGTGGCTACGACCAAGCGATGTAATATGTGAATTGTATTTCTTTGTTTTATTAATAAAAATGTGATGCCAATTGATAAAGGGGACATGGACAAGATATGGGGGATGAATTAATCCACAAGAGCGGGGAGTGTCTAGGATAATAGATAAGAGGGGTACAAGGGGGAATTACCCATGTGTAATGATTTAAACCATTTTCCTAAATTGTTATTTGTATATGAACCTTCCCTTTTCTGATTAAGTGTTCCAAAAGCCAATCATTGAATACATGTAAGAGGGTGGGTGTGAGTGGTCACCTCCCAAAGTTATTGGGCACATGGGGGTTAAGTAAAATCAGCTTGGGCAAGAGTGTGAGTCAATAAAGGCAAGCCAAAGAGAGTAAATTCATAGGGGAATAACAAGACAGTGGGGAGTTAGTTAGGGGGATGCATAAGAGCCAAGGGGAGAAAGAAGAAAGAGATATTGGATTTGGTGCGACCATCAAGGGAGAATTATGGAGTGCAACTGGAGTGAATTGGAGCTAGAGAAATGAAGATCTCAGTTTTCAGGCTGGAAGAGTGAAATCCTCTGTGAGTTTCACTGAAAGAACAAGTGTTTGTTCTTGGGTTGCTAATAGTTTTCCTAGCAGTGGTTTCCCTTGAGTCCCAACTGAGACATTCCTACTTCCTGTGCCAGAAAGATCTTGATAAATGAATGTATAATTCCTTTGGTTAGCCTTGATAAATAGATGGTACATCCCTTAGGTTCAACTTGATAAAATAATGGTGCATTCCTTGGGTTGGACAAGTCAAGAGGAAGAGAGTTGATGGAAAATCAGGATAGTTGTAGGAAAATATCAGTTGGTTTGAGAGATTTATGAGTTGTGAGTGGACTGTGAGAGACAAATCTCTTTTGTGGATTGCTAGCTTCAGCTCAGGGGTGACTGGATATTGAGATTTGGAACATTCAGTTTATGATTAGGTGGAATGTTCGTCCCAAGCAGTTGGCTGCACGATTTTTGTTTAAAGATAAGTGTTTTATCCAATACTGAGTTATTTACATGTGTTATTGTTGTGCATGAACTCTGTGTGAATGAAAATGACTTATATGTTGTTGTAATGAACGGTTTAGTTGTATATCATGTTGATTATTAGCATACTTTAGATGCATATGTTTTTTGGTTATAGTCGTATCTAAATATGTTATAAAGGGTAGTTGCAAGCTACGGGAAAATCGACTAACAATAAAAGAATTGCTTTAGTTAGAAAAAGTTTTGTATTATGTGTATTCTGTGCATATTGTTTCTTAGTTGGAGGCTAGGTACATTACTAAAATGGTAGAAAATATTATGACAAGATATTTTTTGTGAGATGTGATCAGATTTGGTGGTTGGGTACGTTACATCGGGTGTCGGGCTCTCCTCGCACACTCAGGGATTAAATTCCTCTGTTCGACCTTTCAATCCAAGGTGTGGTGTTCTAGACTTGAAGTGGTTGTCATGGGTTCCATCATGGTTATATCATCTATTCATATCCAATGTGACCATGTTGTTTAGAGTGCAGTAGGGTTTTCTTTCCAGGGACAACTTATGCTTAGTTGCAAGGAAATTTCTTCTGCTAGTTTTTATTTGTACGTTCTGGCCAGCCAAATTCTGAGTGTTCTATGTACTTCCCTTTTTTCACTAACATAGATGAAATCGTGGCCTATTTTCTCATCTGTATTTCGATCTCTAGTGCTAGTAAGGTTTGTGACCATTATAATCTATTTATTCTCATTTGTGGGTTCTCCTTGACTGTTTTTTGGGCCCGAGATATAGGCATTTTTGGAAACTAGTTTCTTTAGTCCAGGTTTCCACCACCTCCAACCATGGAGCTCTATTGAAATGATTTTAGGACAATTCTCAAAAGACATGAAGAAATAACATAGTCCAACAACTTGGGGATTTTGAGCAGGCCCTAGCCAACCTTACTATCTCCAAGAACCAAGAAATTGTGGTGGCTTTGATTCCTCTCAATAGGACGATGGACGACATGGAATCAAAAAATCCAATAGATTAAATGTCATCGTAACACCCATCCTATGGCATATTCTTCATGTGTTGATAGTGGAACACTTTCTAGAGAAGAAGCGACCAATAGTGGAGCAGGCAACAATGACATAGGTATTGTTCCTATGGAGACTGGGGAAGGGGTTCCTAAATTCAGAACATACTAGGTACCCCTTGACAATTTACATGTTGCTTAAAAGGTTGAGTAAGGATATAAAGCTATTATGTATTGTTGGCACTGCAAATTGTTAATGTTCATGTGCTACTAACTCTCAAACCCAATGTTCTGATGTTCTAAACCCTACTCATTGGTTACTAAGAAGTTGTAGTAGGTTTATCAGAGGTTTTCAAGGCTTCTTGCATGGTTTTGGAATCATTTGAGTTGATTTGGCACAAAAAAACACCTACAAGAAAGTTCATAGCGTCGTTGTTAGGCGTTGTGAACTCATTTCCTATAGCATAGTCTTCTAAATATTTGATCATAAATTTTGAACAGTGATGTGTGTTTCTCTGTTGGCCCTTGACTAAGTTTTGGAGATCCTCGATCATGTTTGACCTATTTTGGGACTTCAACAAGTTGGTTGAAGGCAGAGCAAAAGTCAAAGTGGAGATCACGGGATCTCGGCCCCTTTTTAGGGAACTTTTGGGTTTTGGGCTTATGTAACGGGTATGGGGATGTTGGCCCATGGGTTTACCCATCTCTATGACTTTTTGTAATGTATAAATAGATAACTAGGTGAAGTAAGTAGGGGTGTGATAATGTGATGTTGTAGGTCGAAAGTGCGAAGTGCAAGTGTTGTAAGAGGCTTTGTGCTTAGTGTATGTCGAGACTTGTGAAGCTAAGTGTAGGTCATTTGTAGTGCTTTGTGCATGGACTGTAGAAGGCCTTGTGTTGTAAACTATCTTGGGGAACAAGGATCTGGCGAGGTGTGCACAGATCTCCTATCTTCTGCAGAGTAGGGTTTTGATGCTCGGTGCCTATAATAATCTTGACAGAAGATAACAGAAGAGAAGAAGAGTTGGTGGACATATCCCCACAATGGGGTGAACCACATATATAATGTGTTATGGTTGCTTTGTGCATTATGGTTGTTATATTGTTCATGTGATTTATGCTTAGTGAAATAATGTATGTTTAGATGAATATGATAGCTTAGTGCTTAGTGATGTGAATAAGTGCTAGATATGATCTATTTCCATATGCTAAATGCTTATATGTGTTAGATCTGCTTGAATACCGCGCTACTCTGTAATTAGGGTTTTATCTGCGAAGTAAATACAAGTTGAATACTAAGGAATGATAATTTCTAAGCTATTTGCTAGAGTATTGTGATCACAGATATGTGTCCCAGCTAGGTTGCAGACACTTGATTCCTGCCACCACCCCTACCTCTACCTCGAGAAAAACTTCATTTTCTTCATAGGTGTTGTCGAAAGGGTCGGTAGTTAGGGTTTTTTTGGTGCGTTGTTGAAGCGTTGAACCCTGGGTATGCTCCTGTGCCAACAAATGGTTCTGTTGTCGAAACCTGAAACTGTGATTACTGGGATCTGAGGAAAAGAAAAAGATTTGTGCATAGATCTATTGTTATAGTGCGCAATATTCTACTTGACTTGTGAAGCTCTGTGCTAAGAAGAGAAGCCCGATCTGAAGAAAAGAGGTAAGATCTGAAAGCTGAGTGCTCTGAAAAAAGGTAAGAACAATGAAAATTTGTAAGATCTAAAAGCTTTGTGCTCTACTGAAAGTAAGATAAGTGAAATTTTTTGTTTCGAAAGTATGGATCTAGGTATGTTTGATAAATTTGGTCCTAGTCTGAAAACTAGGGCATAGTTAGAAGAAAGAAGATTTGATATGAGTAGATATGATAGATATGTTATTCCTATGCATAGAAAGAATGTTTGGACTAACAAATGGATGCAATACCCTAGAAAGAATTTTTTGTAGGATAACTACTATGATCCTAGTGCATAGTACAGGAAAGGTTGGGGATCATTTAAGAGAAAGAGAGGATTAACCCTTTGTTACAGTTGCAGAAGACCAGGACATCTTGCTAAGGAATGCCCTGGTAGAAGACCTGGTTGTCTTTGTTGTAAATCTATGGACCATGAAGTTATAGATTGCCCTAGAATGATTGCTAAGCTTGAAATAATGAATATGGAACAAGAAAACCATAAGAAAGGCCAAGAGACTAAGACTGTGGCAGAATCTCAGAAATAATCAGAAACTATATTATTGCAAATGAAAGAAACCTTGAATGATCACAGAGACACCAAGTTATCAGAGATCTTAAAAGACAAAGAGTGCATAGAGGCAAGAATAGGAGACTTCAACATAGATTGTGTTATGGATGAGGAGACACAGGTGAATATCCTAACAGAAAGAACTTGGGAAATTTTGGGAAAGCCTACTATGATTCCTTCATTGGGAGGAATGGGATTATTTAGAGGAAAACTAATAAATCTATGTGGAAGACTTACCCAGACATCTATGAGTGCTCGTGGAACTTTGACAAAAGAATAATTTGAGGTCATTAAGTTTATTGAGAACATTTCCCCATTTTCTATGTTGTTAGGAAAAAACTGGATGGAGAAATATAAGAGGCAAAGAAAAGACGAGGAAACCCTAGAACATAAAAAGAAAGAATTAATAGATTTCATGACTAGGAGAATAACACACTTGATAGAAGAACAGGAGAACAATTCAAAGTTGTTAAGGACCCGAGATTTGGATTTCGAAGCTAAAATAACAAAGATAGATTTGAAAGAGTTATCCATACAGGAAAGTAGAATACCTACCCCAGACAGAGAAGAAATATCACCCTTGAATCCTATGAAAGATCATCAACAACACAAAGTTACTATACCAAGAGAAGATAAGAATCAAAATGGGAAGAGGAACCCAATAACTCATATTATAGGAAAGAAGGCTAGAAATCTTAGCAAGAAGAAAGCAAAGTTAGAAAAGTTGCAAGAAGCTCTAGAAAGAACTTCGCAGAAGGAAGGTTTCTAGAATTTGAACTTTGTCGGAATATCAGGATAGCGCAACTTGGCACTTCGCCATGACGGAGCAATAAAACCGTTAGAGGCATTATGACCGTTAGACTAACGCTCTCGAACGGTTAGGAAAGTAGTTATGGCCCAGAAGCTCGCCATTGGACCATTGGGACTGCACCATAACAGATGGAATTGCATTGATTAAGGCTCCTTGACCCGTTGGAAGAATCTGTTATGATGTTGCCTATTTATCCCATCGAATGGTGCATCGAGAATACTTTTGAAATAGTGATTATCCGAGCTCGTAGAGAGATGACTACTACCACGTTGTGTTCATTGAAACTTCGCCACCTGTTCTATTGCATTGAGTTCTTGTTCATTAACCTGAGATACCCAATCTCGAGCGTGCATGTTGGGCGACATTAGCACAGTAGAAAATTCAGTAGAGGAAATTCTAATTGATCTAATGGTTGAGAAGGTGATGTCCATGGGAGTTCAAGATTCATCGACGAGAGGAGTGCAAGCCTCTCCATCGACTGCTCGTGAATCCGGACCATCTCGAGCTGTGGCCAAGAAAAGAACCAAGCATCGTGATGACTTGGAAAATGCGAAGTTAATCCCATCCATCCTGTCTGACTACATCCCACCCCTGGTCGGTGTAGTGAGTCATGACAGTGTCCCAAGGGACTTCGACTACACCGTGATTATGGCATACCTCCCAAAGGGGATATGCACAGTTAAACCACAGCTGGAACAAATCCTAACTATGAATATCAATGACTACACTATGGGCGACCACAAGAGCTATGGCATGCTCGCACCTCACAAATATCTGACCAAGACGAAGGGAAAGAAATCGAAGATCATTCTCCAACCGTGGACCATGAACATCGCACAGACCACTATTCTGAACGTAATGAAGATACCCCATTTTGGAAGGCACCAGGAGGTTAACGTGTGCATTAAAATCCTGTTTTCGTGCTTCCATGGCAGTTATCTATGGTTGTACAGATGCATCACCATCGATCTGGCGTTGATCCATAAGATCACTAGATTAAGTATGCAAGGGCCAAATCCACAAGACTTTTACCCAGGGAAGGTTTCATACCGTGCCCTAGCATAGAGGATTAAAGATATCTACGACGATTTGGAGAAGGGGACGTGAGGCTACAAGGTAGCCTCCATTCAGATGGTACAATGCGCCTTGCTTGCTAGTTGATTGCTAGTAATCCATTAAGGAAGAATAGACCCACATAGGTCACAGGGTTTGTCATTCACCTCGCTGGAAAATGAGTGGAAGGATTACAAATAAACTGGTCTAGTTACTTAGTCAACCAGTTAGAATTGGACTGTCGCGAAGCTCGGGATCAAGGTTATGAGTTCCATTTTAACTGGATGTTGATATTCATATCATTCATTGCTTGGGAGATTCCAGAAGGAGTGACCTTCCCTGACATTGACCTATTTGAACCTCTAGCCACGAATTTCACCTCGCTCTTGTATTCGAACGATATGGGGAAACAATGGCAATCGAACGCGGTGTTCCATGGATACTACCTGTAGTTGAAAAGAGCTATTGATTCCTTCCCTTGTATGATGCCAAAAACCCTTCAAAGGTTCAAGCCAATGGTGAAGTTCCGCATAGATATGCATTTTATTTATATCACTACGCACACAGATGAAAGTAAAGAAGAGCTTCAATCATATTGTGAGCTTATAGAAGAGGACATGGAAGAAATCACTAAGGAATGGCCCACAGAGTTCCTTGTCCCAATGGACCAGGACAAATTGTTTGATCCTGACCTAATCAGAAGTCCAGTGGTTACTTGCGAAGAGTACGATGCACCTAGAAGTAGTAGAAGGAAGAAGAAAGAAGAGCTACAGGAGTTGAACTGTGTATCAGATGTAACTGCTTCAGAGTCACCAGGAGGAGGAGGTGATGGCGAAGTAGACAAAGGAGAGACCAATGGGGAAGAATATAAGCAGAACAAAGGCGAAGTAACACCACCACAGAATCCCCAGGATGACACAAAGCCATCTAAGAAAAGACAGGTTTCCCCCACAAAACCTACATCGTGGAAGAAATCTAAATCCAATAAACTGTAGATGGAGACTGTACTCACGATGGACAACATCGACCTAATCATCGCTGCTATCTTAGATACTTCAGAAGATATTTTACAGCATAATCAAGCAAAATAGGAAACTATGTACGAAAGAATTGAAATAGAGCTGAGAGGGGTACAACAAGCCCTTCACTCTAGCTGCGCAGTGTCCACTGCGCCCCTGCCATGACAAGAAACAGAGTTGGGAGTTGAGCCTGCCCAACTTCGTAGAATAGCTTATGTGACCGAATCTCAACTTCGTTGTGTGCAGGAAGAAAAAGAACAGGCCACAGTGGCCCTGAAGCAAGCTCAAGAGGAAGTGATAGAGAAATGTTGAGTTGCGCAACAGTAAAAGGACGACCTCCAAACCAAGTTCGAAGAGGATAAAGCGCAAATCCAGCAGGAGAAAGAACAACGTCTCGTAGATCAGGTTGGATTTAAAGAAGTAGTCAATAGAGAACTTCACTCTGTGATAGGCTGGGAACATATGGAAGAAGACCCAGTCGAGAGTCAAGTGACAAAGATTGTTGAAGCGATTCAGCATCTTCAACAGAGACTAGAAGAACTAGAGCTACAAACAATGCCAAGCACTCTGTAAGACATGCGAGACCAGAGAGAAGCAACTTCCTGGAGCACAGTTGAGAGAATCAAGGCCTTAGCCGTGGAATGTAAACAACTAAGCAATCGTAGAACACAAACTTATGAGTGACTTACAGAGGACCCTGAACTAAATACACTAGAGTCACATCTCCAAGAGGCAAAGCAACAAGTAGAAACCATACAAGCGTAGTTGAAACTCCTGTTAGTAGTTGAGAGGATGAAAATATCCCAAGAACAGTGCATATCTCAATAACAGGGCCATGCCATACAGAGCAAAGTCATGGAAGTGACTCAGAAGCTCCAGCTAGTCTAGGATGTAGCTTGCCTACTTTTTGAGGAGATTGAAGGTTGAGGAACAGAGTTGGAACAAGTAGTCACTTCAATAGAATAGCGCTTAGAGGGACCTATAAACGAGGTTGTTATTTAGGAGTTCGACGAGCAGAAGGCCTTGACGAAGTAGCAGGTTGAAGCAACTTGAGCCAATCTCGAGGCTTTTGAGGCAGAGTTATCTAGATTAGAGTGACTCAGGATGACTCGCAGGTGAGTGTTGGGGGCCTGTTGGCCCTTGAATAAGTTTTGGATAACCTCGATCATGTTTGACCTATTTTGGGACTTTGAAAAGTTGGTCGAAGGTGGAGTGCAAGTCGAAGCAGAGATCGCGGGATCTTGACCCCTTTTTAGGGAACTTTTTGGTTTTGGGCTTATGTAATGGGTATGAGGATGTCGACCCATGGGTTTACCCATGACTAGGCCTTTTTTTAATGTATAAATAGATAACTAGGCGAAGTAAGTAGGGGCGTGATAGTGTGATGTTGTAGGCATAAAGTGCCAAGTGCAAGTGTTGTAAGAGGCTTTGTGTTTAGTGTATGTCAAGACTTGCGAAGCTAAGTGTAGGTCATTTGTAGTGATCTATGCATAGACTGTAGAAGACCTTGTGTTGTAACCTAGCTCGAGGAAGGAGGATCTAGCAAGGTGGACGCAGATATCATGTCTTCCACGGAGTAGGGTTTTGATGCTCGGTGCCTGTAAGAGCTTGACAGAAGATAATAGAAGAGAAGAAGAGTTGGTGGACATAGCCCCACACTAGGGTGAACCATGTATATCATGTCTCATGGTTTCTTTATGCATTATGGTTGTTATATTGTTCATGTGATTGATGCTTAGTGAAATAATGTATGTTTAGATGAATCTGATATCTTAGTTCTTAGTGATGTGAATAAGTGCTAGATCTGATCTATTTCCATATGCTAAGTGCTTAGATGTGTTAGATCTAGTTGAATACCACGTTGCTCTGTAATTAGGGTTTTATCTGCGAAGTAAATACAGGTTGAATACTAAGGAATGATAACTGCTAAGTGCTTTTCTAGAGTATTTTGATCACAAGTCTATGTCTTAGCTAGGTTGCAAACACTTGAGTAATGCAACCACCCCTGCCTCTACCTTGGGTGAGACTTCATCTTCTTCATAGGTGTTGCCGAAAGGGTCGGTAGTTAGGGTTTTTTTGGTGCGCTGTTGAAGTGTTGAACCCTGGGTCTACCCCTATGTCAACATTCTATGAAATTTTTTTTGGAGGAGAATGATAGCCTTGTTGAATTGTTGACCAAATTTCAACTTGACCCAGTTTGGAATTTGAGAGATATAATTAAAACACCAGTGCACTGCAAACTCTCTGTTTTCCATAGTTTTTGGATATTTTCCTTGTTTGGAGGTTGCCAGCTGTCAAGGAGGGTTCAAATGAATTATCAGAGATCAATTAGATGCTAAAGGACACCTGCACCTAAAATTTATCTCTATTAAAATCTCATGCACTGAGTTGGCAACATATTTATTAATTGCTTCCAACAACTTTTTGAAAATTAACAGTTTGTTGGATTCTTGTCTCTTTGATTATTGCCACCTATCTCCAAGGCCTAGAATCCAATGGAAGAGATGGGTTTCAACCTCCTAAGAATATTTTGGATTTTATTTTCTATTTAATGGGTGAGATGAATAAAGAAGAGGGGATTCATGAGCCAAGAGAGGCTAGATAGCATTGGAGCAGACAATTTCCCTGTGTGTGTTCATTTGTAAGCTTGACGGCATTTTATGATTGTAATCATTACTGCTATTGAAGACTCATGAGAGTTGTGATTTTCAGATTGCAATTCTTATGTTTTATATATCTTCTTATTTGAATATATTGCAAATTTGAGGATCAAAGGTTGCCAATGATTTATGGGTCCCTAAGCAGCAGAGGATCTGCTGTATTTTTTCCCACCGGTCATTGTTTTATTCGAGTATTTGTTGATTTATTAAACCGAGAGGATATTTGTTTAGTGAAAATTCTATATTTTGTTTTCCTCCTTCATTGTTCTATCTATCATCATATGATCTTGTTGTTTGGTGAGTAGCTTTAGTTCCTTCAATGAGTAGAGTGTTTATGACTCCATTTCCCAATGGTGTAGCCTATTGGTCTACATTTTTTTCCCCTCTCCCTTTATTTCTCATTCTAGTTGATCCACTCAACCTTAAACTCAATATAAACGTACACAATTTTGATTGGTACTAGTCTTGCATCTACAACATTCTAGGTGTGACTTCTAGTGCTAACATTTTTGGCACCATTGTCGGGGACAAAGTTGAAGATTTTCCCAAGGAAGAACGACAAAGATTAGATCCAGTATTTGATGGTGAACAAAGTTTGGTGACACGGTACATACTGCATCATTCACTTGACGACTCCATGTTGAATAATTTATTGGCAGCTCTACTGGTTTCAGGATGAAAAAATAAGTTGTCGATCCTGATGCTATATCACTGAAAATGGTAGATTTATTGGTAAATCCTATTTTCCTTGAAGAATATATAAAATGGATAGGTATGATGAGAGACTCTGCATATTTTGAAGATTTGAAAGAATGGATTGGTACTTTATCCAAAGGTGAATATGGTAAAATTGGTTCTTCAGTCTCATCTTTGGATTTGGACTATTACAAAAAATGTCAATTATTCTGTCTAGAGTTACAATGCAAGTACCTTCAGTTTTGTATGAAAACGGAAGATGTACAAGGACAAATTAACTCTTCGGATCAGCGATAGAAAGATAAGTTAGATGGTAGCTACCATGAGCAATGAAATATTGTTTCTTCATTAACTGAAAAGGAACAACATCCGGAATCTAACATACAGATTCATTTTCCTTTTCCTGAGAGTGATAAGGAACTTCAAGTTTCTATAGAATTTTCAAAGCACCATCTTCGTGAATCATTTGTTCAAAATATTGATTATATTGATTCAAAATATTCATATTTAGAAATCTCCAAAAATCCATTGGCTTATGATGAATGAAAAAAAAATCATGAACAAGGAAATGAGGTATACATTTTCTATCAAAGTATTCTTCCTGGTGATTTTTATGATCCGGTGGAAGCATACATGGAAATTTTTATTAGCTCAAATTTTGTATCACTTCTGCACTATGGATATCAGTTTCAGTTGTATTTTCAATTATATTTTATTATATCATTGTCCATTCTAATATCTCAAGACTGGCCACAAGTCTCATCTCTCAATCAGTTGTTTTATTGGTTGTATTGGACATATCATATTACTTGATCTAGTAGCTGAGATGGATAGGATAGTGTAGGATCATGTATGTAAATAATCTCACTTCACAATAATTTTCTTTCTAGTTAGGATTTGGTCTGTAGTTTTCAGGTTGTTTGTTTTTCAGTTTTCAATAATGAGCAGAGTGTTATCAAGGCATGAAAATATTACAGTTGGCAAGACAGTTTGGGATTTCATAGTACAATGAGAAAGCTTTAGTCAAATCATCATGGGCATATGTATGTTTCATATTTGAAAGAAGATAAGGCACTGCAACTGCATATTCTTGGAACCTCATAGGGAGGTCTCCATCCCTTGTGGAGCCAGATGTTAGCACATTCTATGCCTCCCTCTAAGTCCAACTCAGGTTCACAAAACACTAGCCTAAATTCAGAACATATTGTTAGGTTCCTAACCCGCACATAGGTAGAACAATATATTCAGATGTAATGAAGGTCAATATTAATAAGGCCTTTCAATAAAATAGAATAAGGCGGATGTAAGAAGACCTAATAGAAGCTTCCACTTCTAGAAGGATCTTCCTCTAGATGCTTCTTTTAATAGACATATTTAGTATAAATAGGAGTCAAGGATATGAGAACCCTATCTTGGATAATATTATAATAGAGCGCTGCTCAACTAGAGGTTTCCCCATCGAAGAGGCCTGTGAACATTGCTTTCAGAATCAAAGTGTTATTTATGTGGTTGTTCTTATATCATTTCAGTGCTATTGTGGTGATTGTTTTGGTTATATTGTTGTTATTCTGCCATTTCTAGCATTTCATTTATGTTCTGCATACTTTTTATATCTAGTATATTACAAGTGGTATCAGAGCACTTTCCTCAGTAGAAAGTGTGGGTTAAAAAAAAAATTCAGGGTAGAGACGTATTTCGACATCATTAAGCCAAAGAGATCTGTTGTTATGCGCATAAACCCGTGGTTGAGGGATTCATACACGCAGGAAATACAAGTGGTACTTAAACACACATCTGTTGCCCACCCTTGTAACCCTTTTTGGTACCCCTTCGAGTGGTAGTGCATAAAACAACACCTGTGTATGGATTGGCCTATATTACCCGAAGCCCTTTTTAGATAAATTGATCGGCCGCCTGACTGCTATAGTGTCACCGAGAACAACACTTGGGAAGATACTCTCTAGTCCCTGGGTAGTCAGGTAGTACAGCTAAGGTTACGATCTATCCTCCTTAGTTAGTGCCCTGAGATATTGGGTCAAGTACTACTCTTGGACCCCGCACGTATATCAGAGAGCTATAGCACAGGGAAAACCCTTGTCTGTAGAACCCTTGAATACCTAACCCTTGGGGACAGAAACATAAAAAAATTAAAACAAACAAGATCTATT
>JZKD02S2011033.1:1854167-1875104 GCA_000966675.3 Picea glauca
GGCATTGTGAAAATGTGTGTCTCCAAATTGGTGACTACCACCTGAAATCCCATATGTTTGCTATCGACATGGGAGGTTGTGACATTGTGTTGGGTGCAGACTGGCTAAGGACTTTTGGTCCCATTCTCATGGATTTTAAAGACTTAACCATGCAATTTGACCAGGAGGGCCACTAATATAAGTTCCAAGGCATCACCGCCGGTTCACCTGAGATCATTAGTTCCCATCGCATGGAAAAGATGCTCAAAAAAGGTCATTCGGGTGTTATCACAACATAGAAGCAACATAGACACCCCCGGTCCCGCAAGACCTCCAAGCCATCATTTATAAACATCAATTGGCCTTTTCCACTCCCCAAGGACTTCCTCCTTCCCATGGTGTTCATGATTATTCCATTCCCCTTGTACCCGGAAGCCTTCCTCCCAATATCCGTCCGTATCGTCACCCCTTTTCCCAAAAAAATGAAATTAAGAAAATGGTCCAGGAACTCCTTAATGGAGGCGTTATACGCCCTAGTACGAGCCCCTAATCTTCTCCTATGGTCATGGTTCTAAAGAAATAAGGTTCTTGGCGAATGTGTCCTGACTTTCATGCCCTCAACAAACTTACCATCAAAGACAAATTCCCAATTCCTATCATTGATGACCTCCTGTATGAATTGAGTGGCACCCAATTCTTCACTAAACTTGATCTTCGTTCAGGCTACCACCAGATACGTATGAAAGAGGCAGGCATTCCCAAGACTACCTTTAGAACTCATGAGGGCCACTATGAGTTTTTGGTCATGCCCTTTGGCTTGTGTAATACCCCCTCCACGATTTACATGCTTCTTAAAAGGTTTAGTAAGGATATAAAGCTAGTATGTATTGTTGGCGCTGCAAATTGTTAATGTTCATGTGTTGCTAACTCTCAAACCCAGTGTTCCAGTGTTCTAAACCCCGCTCATTGGTTACTCGAAAGTTGTAGCAGGTTTATTAGAGGTTTTCAAGGCTTCTTGCATGGTTTTGGAATCATTTGAGTTGATTTGGCATAAAAAAACACCTACGGGAAAGTTCACAGCGTCGTTGTCAAGCGATGCGAACTCATTTCCTGTAGCAAAGTATTCTAAAGATTTGATCATATATTTTCAACAATGACGTGGGTTTCTCTTAAATTTTTTGTGGAGGCGAATGATAACCTTGTTGACTTGCTAACCAAATTTCAACATGAACTAGTTTGGCATTCAAAAGATATAATTAAAACACCAATGTGCTACAAATTGGCGCTGCAAACTCTCGATTTTGCATAGTTTTTGGATATTTTCCTTGTTTGGAGGTTGTCGCATGTCAAGGAGGGTTCAAATGACTTATCATAGATCATTTAGATGATAAAGGACACCTGCACCTAAAATTTATCTCCATTAAAACCTCGTGCAGTGAGTTGGAAACATATTTATTAATTGCTTCCAACAACTTTTTGAAAATTAGCAGTTTGTTGGATTCTTGTCTCTTTGACTGTTGCCACCTATATCTAAGGCCTAGAATCCAATGGAAGAGATGAGTTTATACCTCCTAAGAATATTTTTGATGTTATTTTATATTTAATGGGTGAGAGGAATCAAGAAGAGGGGAATCATGAGACAAGAGAGGCTAGAGAGCGTTGGAGCATGCAATTTCCCTGTGTGTTTTCATTTGTAAGCATGGGGGCATTTTATTATTGTAATCATTATTGCTATTGAAGACTCATGAGAGTTGTGATTTTCATATTGTAATTCTTGTGTTTTATATATCTTCTTATTTGAATATATTGCAGATTTGAGGATCAAAGGATGCCAATGATTTATGGATCCCTAAGCAACGGAGGATCTGTTGTAATTTTTCCCATTAGTCATTATTTTATTCAAGTATTTGTTGATTTATTAAACTGAGAGGATATTTGTTTAGTGAACATTCTATATTATGTTTTCCTCCTTCATTCTTCTATCTATCAACATATGATCTTGTTGTTTGTTGAGCAGGTTTAGTGCCTTCGATGAGTAGAGTTTTTATGACTCCATTGCCCAATGGTGTAGCCTATTGATTTTCAGTTTGATTCCCTCTCCCTTTCTTTCTCATTCTAGCAGATCCACTCAATCTTAAACTCAATATAAACGTACAAAATTTTAAGGTTATTTGGTGTTTAGGTTGTTTTACAAGGATGTAATCAACTTTGATGAGAATAGAAATAGTCTAAGAAAACACATTTTTCCTACTGTAATAGATATAGAATTGTTGATAGGTTGGGAGCCTCATTTTGTAATATTTTTGTTGTTGTTTTCTTCATCATAGCCCCTATTAATATAATCTAATTTCAATTCTAGGTAAAAAAACAAAATTGTAATGCTATCTAAATAATCTATTTGGAACCGATTAAAATCCCTAGGGTTGTGTTTCAACAATTTTAATCTGTCAAACTATCCACAAAATCTAAATTTGAGATGAGATGAGAATGTTGCGATGAGTAAATACAGAGAGATATATATTTTATTCTTTATAGGGACATGTGTAATGACTTACCTAGGGTTTTTTTCTTAAAGGTTCTTCAATATGTGGAGATTTATTATTTGACTTTTGTATGCTTAACATGCAACGGTATATAGTAAGTCCAAAATTCACAAACTACTTTAGATTTGCATAATCCTTCTATTATATGCAATTTTTCGAGTTTTAAAATCTTCCCTTCTATTACTATTATATCCGGGAGTTCACTCACCACATTAAATCAATATTTATGTTCAAGTTCACCATGGCATAAGTTATTGCTCATCATTATGGGGAAACAAGGTGTTTTTCTCTTCTGCTATGTTTTCTTTTCGAGTTTGATTAATTAGTAGTTGGAGTTGAATAGCCTAAGTGAAACAATAATGTAACAAGTTTGAAATCTCACCCATGGTAGAAAAATTGTAAATGTATTGCAACAGGCATGAAAAATTTGCTTGAAGAACTGGGATTTCTAGAATAACGACCTGCTAGACAGTAGGTAGGGACTTTTCTATGGAAAAACTCTTTGTTTTTTCATTTTCAATAAAAAAAAATTGTCTCATTTGCAAGTTTTGCTTATATTAATGGAAACTAAAGATACAATTCAAGATATATTTATGATTCTCACTTTTCTTTTAGTTCTTGTGATTCTATATAACCTATTTGCATAACAATGTTGAGAAACTGTGAACCTTCATTAAGTAGGCTTATGTGGAGAGATGTTATGTTGCAAAGGGGTTTATTCAAAGGAACAGGGCAGTAAGCATTCAAATATAGTTATGTCTTCTATTCTATTATTGTAATCTTTTGAGATAAGTTCTTGAATTATCGGATAGTTATATTGTAATCGATTTGGAGTTAAATAACTTTGACTATTATATTATTATTTTTATGTATGCATAGTATAAACCTTGAATTTTGGAGTTTTCATGAGTATTTTTTCCGATCAATGTTTTCCAAAATCGGACCAAAAATTGTCGGAACTCCAGATTTGAGTGATTGAGTCTGTATAATTTGAGTGCCCTAAGGGTTTTTCAGGGTGTTGAATCCATTTATGCATTCAAAAATACAATTTAAATAACAGAAAATGGTGATTTCACCAAGATCTTATTCACTGGATTTTGGTGAAAAAGTTCAAAAATTCGAGTGTTTAGACAATGCCTTTTTATTTATAAAATTCGAAAATATTACTTTTCTATTAATTAACATGTAAATTTTTATCTAGTTTTAATTCAAATTGTCAGATTAAAATTAAATAGCTATGAGAACACACCGTGAATGTTTTAATATTAAAATTAATAGTCTACTTATTATAAAATTATTTCTATTAGAATGTTCTCTCCATCATTTATATTTAATGTTATTTAATCCTCACAAATTGAATTGCGAATGAAAAATGTGTTTTAATCGTCATCACTACCAACCTCATTTAAACATGTAGAGGACACAGATCACAATGTTCGGTATGTTATTTATATTTAACGTTATTTAATCAAAAATAGGTTTCAATCCTCACCTACTAACAACCTCATTTAAACATGTAGAGGACGTGGATCTCAACCCACCACCCCCTCCCCACTCCAAAATCCAACGTTTAAAGAAAATCAAAATTTTGACAGAAGGTAATAGTTTGTTTTCCTGATGTTTTTATATTAATAAATTCTAGATCCGCAGATATGTTTGCACCCTTTAATAAAAACTAATGTACATTAAAGAGAGTAGACATAAAGAGATACCTCCTACATATGAGAATCAAGAGATGGGATTTTGATATAATTCCAATTTAAGTTTTGGGTTTAATCATAGTTATTTTTTTTTAAGTAAGAATCTATATATTACCTTTCATGGAGAAAAATTACAATATCATCTATGATATCAGGGAATCGCTTCTGTTGAATTGCCCCAAAGGGAAACCAATTCATCCAAGCTCTTGTCTCTATAAGCAAGTTGAAAATTTAAACAACATTGTCTGAATCACATTGTAGGGAAATCGATTCAACCAGACCATTCATAAAGACTATAAGACAAAAAAGACTATCTCCTGACAGGCAAAAAAATTTGATTGTGCTAAACTCCGACAATCTAAGAGGAATCTTCCAAAAAATATTAACAATTGATAGAGTAAGACATGCATGGTGACACCTGTGCACTTTCCAAGTCTCATGGCCTTTGACGTTCATGCTTTTCCACTTCATTCTCAGCAGCCATCTGGATAGCTAGAGAAAGAATCGCCTCTGAAGTAGTTGGGGCATTGGTGGCTAGTTCTGGAATGTGAAGAGAGAGAAGCATGGTTGCAAGTAAAGATTCAATTTTCTCTATGCGTTGTTCCAAGTTCTCAAACTGAAAGTGGAGGTAGTCCATGTCCTTTCTGACTACAAAGACCATATCTTATAGTATCGACACCGAGTTTCTGAATATTGTACAAGAAGCGCAATCTGAGCAAAGATTGCTCTGGCTCGGAGGCTCTTCCAATTGAGTAGGGAAATCCTCCAGAGATGGTAAAGGGACAAAGGGTGGCAAGGGAACATAGGGTGGCGTCGAGGAGATAGAGGGTGGTGGCGTGGGGGTGGAGAGTGGTGGGCTCATTGAGCGGACCAAGGTTGGTTGTGAAGACGAGGCCATATCCTAGATTGGGCCAGAAGCATAGCCCAAAGAATGCTTTTGGAGGTCAAACCACTCCAAACAACATGACCACTTTGACCTGGGGAGGATTGGGCAGAGGAAGGAGGCGAGGAGCTAGGTGACGGAGCAGGGATAGGCATGTTCCCGCTAACCATGGCCACTTTGTTTTGGAACCAGAGAGGTCCTGTCTTTGGCTTTTTATGGAGCCAAGGCATAGTTAACTATGAGTGAGGGTAAGGCGAAGACGAGAGTGGGAAAATGGAAGTGAAAACCAGAGAGACTGGTAGAGTGCATGGTCAGTAGACAAGAAAGAAGGAATAGTGCAAGGGATGAGGAGGAGCATCGCCATAATAAGAAATGTAGAGGAGAATATCACACATGCGCGGAGGTGATGGCCAACGTTCTTCCTCCATCGCTAGGATAAAAAAACCAGAGGAGAAATGTTGGGGTAGTTAGTTAGGAGCTCGCAACAATGAAGGAATTCAGTACGCATCGGGGGGTGATAAAGGAATGGGAGGAGGCTTCATGTGCAAGTCACATGGTTTGTGGAGAGGTGAAAGGCATCATCTTCTCCCATTGACGCATGGACTCTACTGGCACCCCATTCAGGGGCTATCAATTCTAAGATCCAGAGCGATACATTCATGGAGGATAGGATGATCATTGTGGGTGGGGGATGTGCAGATAATATTTGGTCCATCTAGGGCCACCCCACTACTAGCTAACTTATCGGCTATATGATTAGCTCTCTGTTGAACATGCAAAGGAATGAGGGTTGAGTGAGGGCTATTGAGAGCTGCAATGGTACTAAGTCCAGTGGTAAGTCACCAACATGGGGAGATTTTGTCTGGGTCAGCCTTGTTAAGAATTTTGGCAAATAGTATGAGAATTATTTGAGAGTCCCCTTCGAAGATTAGCTTATGGTGACCATATTCCTGAGCAAGTTGCAGTCCTTTCATGAGTCCCTAGAGCTCAGTTGCATTGTTTGTGTTGTGTACTATGCTGCTAGCAATAATAAGCATGATGGTTCCTTGGTTGTTACAAAGAACCACTATGAAGCCAACAGGGCCTGGATTGCCTTTGGAGGCCCCATCAAAATTTAACTTAACAAAACCTAGAGTTCGAGGGGACCAATGTGAAGGGATTCTAGTGGGCTGGGATCTTTGAAGTTTCCTGGGAGCATGAGGGTTGAAGTTGATGTTCCAGCTATCTAGGATGTGCTTTTCTTAGGGAGGACATGACAAGTCCTCATATTTCCGAGGCTATAGGTGGATGGTTTCTCTGATGTTGTCATGTATGTGTTTCCAAACTGTCTCCCAAAAAAGATGAGACAAATGGAAGATCCTCATGTTGCATTCTTTCCAGATCTGCTAGAGGATAAAACCCGGAAGTAGCTACCAGATACGGTTGAGGATGGGAGAATGAAAATTCAAGTCTCTCCATCCTTTTATGGTTTCCCTAAGGCCTTCTCTATTGTGGTCCATTATGCGCATGATTATGGTGCATTGGTCCAAAATTTGTGAACTATAGAAGCAGAGATTGAGCATGTGATTTTGATATTATGAGTCTTCTAGGCAGAGAGGACAGATGGAGGGCCCGACAAAACCTCTTTTTGTGAGATTGTCCTAGGTGAGGATACCTTTATGTGAAACAAGCCAAAGGAATGTGCTAATTTTTTGCCAGTTCTTGGTCATCCATATTTTCTCCCAAACTTTCTCTTGGGGTAAAATGCGGAAGGTTGTATTTATGTCATAAGATTCTTTAATGGTGAAGGTGCCCCTCGAGGAGTGCCCCCATCATAGGATGTCCTCTCCTTGTAGAATTTGTATTTTCCTGGAGATGGTTAGCTCATGCCTAGGATGAAGATCCATGTGCGCTGAAATGTGGAGTTTCATACGAGTGGACTTCCAATGATTCCATGTATCCCCAGGGGGGTCCTCTTGCCAATAGTCCATGACTGTGATTAGACCGGTTTGTGTGGTAGGGGAAAGAAGATGTTCTGCCATAGAATCCTATGCTAGAGAAGGCCATTAGTGTCAAGAGTCATACCAAAAGGAAGTTTTTATTCCATTCTACACTTCCCAAAAAGAGTGATCTTCAATCAAGGAGTGGATTTGCTTTGCGACATTCCAGATCAAAGATCTCGGGGTGTTTTCATTCCATCAGACTAGTTGATTTTCTGCAATGTTTGGAGTGTATTGCTTTCTCCAAATCCAAGCCCAAAGGTATTTGGGGTGATTAAGCCACCTCCACCAGATCTTATCACTGAGAACTTTATTGAGAGTGGCTCGGTCCCGTAAGCCAAGACCTCCCTTTAATTTTGGTTAGCAAATCTTGTCCCATCTTATGAGAGCTATTTTTTGGTCATTCTTGGCCCCCTTCCAAAGAAAGCTTCTTTGTAAGATTTTGATGATGGTTAAAATGCAACTGGAAGCTTCCAGCACTGAGAAGGAATAGATGTGAAGGGTTTGAAGGATGTACTTGAGAAGGACAAGGCGACTGGGAAGGTTGAGCGAGAGAAAATTCCAAGAGGAGAGTCTTTTAGCTAGGGAGGAAAGGAGACCCTCCCAAGAGCTATTCCAGAGAGATTTGTTTATAAGGGGAATGCCAAGGCATTTGGACAAAAGGGAGCTATGTGTGAAGCCCAGGATATTGGTAATGTGAAGTTGGAAAGGGATCAGGGTGTTAAAGAAGAAGATCTTGGATTTTTATCGGTTGATGTCCATTACTAAGGCTTCACAAAAAAATTTGGAGAATAAAGAGGATTCTAAGTGCTTCTCGGACAGTAGGGGATCCCAGCATTAAGGTATCATCAAAAAACTAGTTGTGGGAAACTGGGGGATCAATGCCATGTAGGGGTAGTCCAGTTAGGTATTTTTCAACTATGGACACTTTAATGAAGTGTCTTAAACCTTTTTCCATGATGATGAAAGGGAAGGGGGACAAGGGATCCCCTTGCCATATTCCTGGAGAATATGAGAAGGGGTGGGATGGAACACCATTTATCACTATCGAAAAGAAAGA
The DNA here is from genome assembly GCA_000966675.3 of Picea glauca. Lineage (NCBI taxonomy): Eukaryota > Viridiplantae > Streptophyta > Pinopsida > Pinales > Pinaceae > Picea > Picea glauca. The sequence goes on from JZKD02S2011033.1 coordinate 1,862,312, forward strand.
GGAGGAAGTGAGATTTAGAATCTAGTCTACCCAATCAAAAGAAAAGCCAAAATCCATAAGAACAAATTTCATGTAAGCTTAGCTTAATTTATCAAAGGATTTAGAGATATCTAGCTTTATTAACATACCTAGAGTGCTCGTACTTTGGAGGGAATGGATGAATTCATGAGAAAGGATGATGCTATCAAGAATTTTCTTGCCTTCAACATATCCCGACTGTTCAGGAGAAATGAGAACGGGAAGGAGGGGATTGAGGTGTCGGGAAATCACTTTTGTTAACAACTTATAGATTACATTGCAGAGATAAATTGGTCCGAACTTCTTGGGATGAGTGACTCGTTCTTCTTTAGGTATGAGGGTGAGGAAAGTGGTGTTGAGTCCAGGGAGAACCTAACTAGAGATACGAGAGTCCTCAATGATTTCCCATACTTCCTCCCGTATCATGGGCCAACATAAGTGGAAAAATTACGTCGTGAAGTTGTCCATACCTGGAGCTTTACCTTCATGAGTGTCTTGCAGCGCTAGGTCTACTTCTGCAATTGTGATTGGTCTTAACAAGGCTTCATTTTTCTCCTGAGTGATGATGTATGGAATGCGTTGAGTGATATTTTCTATTGCAAGAGATCTATCACCAGGGGGCTTAGACAAGAGGTCTTGGTAGTATGAGACCATTTCTTGCTCGAGATCTTCATTTTTTTGGAGCATTTGACCTTTCTCTGTGACTAAGTGAATAATTTGATTGATGTGCCTCTGCGGGATTGTTGCTTGATGGAAGAACTTGGTATTTCATTCCCCCTCTTGAATCCATTGTATCCGAGACTTTTGCCTCCACATAACTTCCTCTTGTGTCCTCCTTTCTTCCAACTGTTGTTTGACTAGAGTTTCCTGCTCTTTGAGTTCATCCATGAGACCCTGATTCATGATTTTGATCTGGAGGAGATTCATTTGATCATTTGGATTCTTTTGGGCCTAAAAAATGTTCTCGAAGTTCTGTTTGTTCCAAAGCTTGAGGTGTTGCTTAAAATGTTTTAATTGTTGCTTAAATCGGAACATTTTGGAACCATGTGGGATGGTCGATTCCTTCCACCAAGCTGGGGCCATGGATTGGAACTCCGGATGAGTGAGCTAGAATCGCTCGAATATGAAGGGATTACGTCATGGGGAGCCTAAATTGTCCATTGATCAGATCCATAGGTGTCCAGAATATTGGCTTCCAACGATAGGCCATCCATCAAGAGGGATTCTAATACAAGGAAGTGATCAAGGAGGCACACCACTTGTTGGGACCTCGAGCGTCGGTTTGACCAGGTAAAGAGGTTTCTTTGAGTTTCCAAATCTATGAGACAGAGCTTATCAATTAATGATTGAAAGTGCATGCATTTCACCTCAAGTATGTGAATCCCCCCTCTTTTCCTTTCTAGGTTGCAAACCATGTTGAATTCACCACCCAATATCCATCTATGATCAATAGTGAGGGTAGCCATCCATTCTAGATTTTGAATGAAGTTTAGCTTATCCCCCTAAGTGGTTGGGCCATAAATGTTTGTAAGGTAGCCCAACTTATTGGAGCCAATAATCCTGTATTCCTTCGAGATTTTCCATCTGGTGGTGAAGAAATTCTCCAACATCATAGAGATAGGGTTCTAGAGAATGGCCAAACTGCCAGTCGTGCCTATGGAATCAATGGTCATCGTTTTCCCATGCTTCCAGCATCTGGAGAGGATTTGAGTCATTTCTTCTCCTGAACATTTTGTTTCTTGAAGTAAAATAATGTCGGGTTGTTATGCTATGATATGATCGCATAGAAGCCTTTGCTTACTACAACCATTGAGACCCCATTTATTCCAAGAGATAAGCTTCATGATGAGGATGGGGAAGGGAGAGGGGGAAAGTTATCAGAGATGAGATGTATTTGACTTGATTTTACCATGAAATGACCGATTTTCTGTATGAGCTTCTGGGTAGATTTGCATTGCTCTTTTTTTTGGATGCCCTAGATGCACAAGCCAGAGCTAGATCTGGCTGCAAAACCCACTGAGGAGTTGAGGAATACCTTATGGACTTTGCGCAATTGATTCAGAGGGATGGTGTACAATTTCTTCTTGTAATAAGTTTGTTCTAAATGCTCTAAGTCTATTCCCATGAGATCGTGTTCATCTAGGTCCATTTTAGTATCCCCTTCTTCGAGGTTGGATGCATCTCCATCCTTGGCCTAGGAAGGGGAAAAGGGATAGATCTGCTCCAAGTAGGGGGTTCTTGTTGTTGTTCCTTTTGTGTTGCAATGGGTTGCAGTTTCTTGAGGAGGTATCTGCGGCTCGTCCATGTCTTCTAAAATTTGTTGAAGGACATCAAAGGAGTTGTTGGAAAGTGGTTCCTTGTTAGCATTTTGCACCGTTTTCCTGGCGGTTTGGCGTATCTTTCCAGCCACATGGGTGAAGTCGTCTCATGATTTACTTGCTTCAAGGTTATCGGCCTTGCCCACAGTGTTCAGAGGACAATCTCTGAACAAATTCCCATGTTCGTGGCATTTTCTACACCGAAAGGGTATGTTCTCATAGTCAATAGTTTGAGACCATTCATCATCATGATATTCAAGGGCTATGGAGCCTCGGAGGGGCTTTGAGATATTGAGGTAGACACAAATGCGAGCCAAACAGCTAAAACCCTAAACCCTATCGCTCTTCGCTCATAGTTTCAGAGAAAAACAATCTTTAGTGATGCTCAAGAAACCCTTTCATTCTAATCATAGTTATATATAAATTATTATTTCACATATAATTTCATTAAGTACCAAACATTGTCAAAGATATCCAAATTAATAAAAAAACAATTTTTTTTAAACAAGCTAAATTAATGATATTTATAAATTTTCGTTTAAAAATGTTTAAAGCATGCTTACAAAATGTAATTGGTTTAATGTAAGGTGGAACTTTCCATAAATGTTCTATTTGAAATTTTGATCACATGGATTTTGATTAAATGCCTTTTTTTTTTAATAATTCGATAATGTATCCACATTGTGGTGACAACAATGTGTTTGTAAGACCTCTCGTGACGAGTCTCTTGTGAGCTAGTCGGACGACCCACTTTTCAAGTACTTTTATGGTAATGCAGATTTCATTAACAATGTGCGAGCACACTATTACTGAGACCAATGTGCACGTCCTCTCAGTGTTTTGGGTCATCTCGAGTTTGTCTAATTAATGATTTTCTACTCTCTTAAATGGAAGGAAATTTCAAAGGTGGTTTGGATGAATTTATTTTACAATTTTTAATTTTTATTTATTTTAATATGTTAAACATTAGTTGGAGTCATTAGCTCATTGCAATTCTGTTGTAAGATATTGAATGTTTGACTTCTTCACGCTCTGTTTACTATTGTGTGTGTGCACACATAAATCCCATAAATCCTTAATAACAGAAAATCCTATTAAGTAGTTGAAGAGTGATTTGAATTTGTAAGCTATTCCTCGTGCCTGTGATGTTGAGTTTGGTGGTATACTTGTTCAAAGAAATAATGTTCTATATCTATCCAGGTGTACTACGTTTGGAGGTATAGTGGAGGAACTTTGATGTAATTTATTGGCTTGTTTGAGGTATGCATTTTTTTATTCTCTATCGTTTTATCACTTTTTTTAAAGAAGTTTCATAACCCTAGTCTATTGAGAATCATTCCTTGTCCAATATTTTTTCATGCAATATGTTGTTTGAACGTTTTTTCTTGAATTTTTTTTTCAAAAGGATAGGCTTAGGCTTCACACACTACAAATGTTGACATTGACATAATAAAATAAAGTTCCAAAAGGATAGGCTTAGGCTTCACTTGCTACAAATATTGATACCAACATAATATAATATTTATCTGTGCACAAATGTCGAGGTGTAGTGTTTGTTAACGAGTGTTCAAGAAAAAAAATGTATACACATTATTACCCAAAATCTCAATAGCATAGTCCCTGGGGTGTAGGGCACTCAGTGATGGTGTGTATTGTTAAGGCACTCTATTATGTGAAGTCATTGGTTTGAAACCTCTACTTACCTTGTGTGTAGTGTGTGGGGCAACATGGGGACACATGTAGGTTATAGTGGTAGCAATAGGATAAAATGGCCACTTGTCACACAAGTACATGCCCGACTAGTTGTTGATTCCACAAGTAAAAAAAATCACAATATTATACTTTATCCGTAAAATGTTTTGGGTTGTAAAGTAATACCATAAATGAATCTATAAATATCAAATGTTTTGGGTTGTAAAGTAATACCATAAATTAACCTATAAATATCATCTATTGTCATGACATTATGAAGGGAAATTGGGCATAGTAATGTCAAATATAAGCACAGGAAGTAGCCATTTATTAGTATGGAAGTGTTCAGTTCCTTTGAGTAAAGTGGATGCCATTCTTGTTCTCAAAGTGCTTTGACTATTATGGCGTGGTCATACTTTAACGATTGTAGTACTTCCTATTTGAAACATCAAGAAATTTTAGAACATCATTACTAACAATTCATTTTCAAAAATCACTCAATCTCAAAACAAAAAAACTTAAGACCCTATAACTTCCATATTTTCCTCGAAACTCTTTTAACATTTTTATATAAAAAAAATCATTCGATTAAAATCGTTCATAAAATATACAACATCGTTCATGAAATATACAGCTATAAGAATTCTCACATATACCAAAACCCAAATAAAATATGCTAAGAATCGAACATAGATTCAGTGTGATAAACTATGTACAATTAAATCATAATACAATTCACGAAAAAACAAAATCATTACATTCATATTTAAACGTCCTATTCATAAATAATTTAATTACGACTTTACCTAGATATTATAAAAGATTAGTTCAGGAATTCCACAGATCAATTATGTCATTTTTGTAAGAGCTTTGTAAGAAAAGAATTCATCATTGGTTCAAATACTTATACAATCAATTACAGATAAACATGAACATTAAGATTATTTAGTACTTAGATTTCAGTGACTATTGAGTATAACTTTTGGCAACATGGTCGGACTTTGGGTTTTTTTAAAAGGAGAGTTAGATATCAAACGTTTACTATAAGTGTCTATAAGCAAGTTATATTGTAATGGATTTGGAGCCAAATAACTTTGACTATTTTATGTTTTTTTATTTGCATAATGTTTGGTAAAATTTATATAAAATATTATTAATTTTAATTTTTTCAAAAATATAAATAAATTTTTTATTTATAAAATTAAAAAATATTATTTTATTATTGGTTAACCATATTGATATGATAATTTTTTTTTTTTAATTTGAATTATCAAATTAAAATATCAAATTGAAAAAAAAAAAAAATGACCATGATGAAGCAAGTGACAAGATCTTGTTCTCTGTGTTGCAGTGAGAGCTTGAACAAAATATTAGAATTGTTGTAGCTACGTCTACCATCTTGAACCCTTCACAGATTACAATATAAACACAAACTATTACAAATATGTGTGTAGCGAGCATGGAAATGTTGAAAGTCCATTAGAAGAGGCAACAACCTGAAATTGTACAAGTTCATGTGTCTTTTGTTCAAACGTTAAGTAGTGTACATGCTCATGAGAAGTGTAATACTAGTGGAGGAATTTTGGACTACTGTTTTAGTAATGTTTACACATCGCATTTAGTTTATTGTAACAATGAAATGATTTCAAATTTTATAAGAATGAAAAGAATTCAAATTTATGAAATAGTATTAAATTTTGATCATATTAAACAGGTTTATATTAGATCTAATTAACTTGATCATTACATCATCATCATGTCTATTAGGTTCATCAAGTGTTAGATATACACCGAATTAAATGCTTTCTATATCATTTTGTGTCTTATGGTGGATTTGATAGTCTTCATGAATGCAAAATAATCAAATGTCATCCCTCTGTCCACATGTGACTCTTCTTCCATAATTGTTTGTTGAGGTTGAATAAAAGAAGATTTGGAGTGTAACCTTGTTTGATGTTGGTTTGGTTTCAATGAATAGACTACTTTAGGCTTAAATGTTGTATGGTTTGAAGTCACGGGATTTGCATAGATTTTCATTGTGACATGGATGCAAAGCTTCCAATTCAATTAGTTCAATAATCTCTCCCTAAAATAATAAAGTTGAGAGTTTCCTTAACGGATGGTTTGTCAATATTGTTGTTTAAGTAGGAGTTATGAATATCTTAGTATTTTAAATTACTCTTTTCACATGTTTTAGTTAAAATGGATCAAAATAATTAAGCTTTTTACATGTTTTTTTTAAACATTGATGAAAATAAGTTATGTATGTTTAAGTTGTATAGATTTATATATATGTTTTAGAATTACTTTTAATTTATTATCTATATTATATTTGACTGTAAAATGATAATGAAATTAGTTTATAAAATTGTTTAAATATTTTTTGCATAAGTAAATTTATGATATAAAGAAAAGTAAAAATAAATATTATTTTAAATTATTATAATGATGTTATTACTCTCGTTTCAATTATACATATTATAAAACATAAAAAAATAAACATTTAAATTCCCAATTTTTTCAATAATTTTATTTTACTTTCATTCAAAAATCAAATTATAAAAACCCTAAACATACTTTCATTCAAAAATCAAATTATAAAAACCCTAAACATTAACTAAAAGTTAAGTTATCACATAAACCTCGTATATAAATTACCTCATATATAAATTACATAGTGCACTAATGAGAATCCCATTTAACTTTAATCTACTATGAAGAGGGGAAATAGAAAAACATCATTTAACTTTAATCTACTATTAAGAGGGGAAATAAAAAAAAAAGGAAATAGAAAAAAACCATAGTTAAAAAAAAAAAATAATAAGAGAGGTCCATGTGCGTTTTTAATGAAATATAACTCCTAATATAAGGAGAAGCTATTCAACCATACAATGAAATATTAAAGCTATTCGACCATACAATGAAATATCAAAACAAATCAACTCTATTCTCAAACTACAGACCTCTTATTAGTCCCTCCCTACAGTAAGGGAGTATAGCTTTCACATGGTAAACCATCGTTGATCGCTTATTATTTGGTGCTTTTTGGTATATTAATAAGTGCGTTTTAGTTAAGGACTTTAAATTATTTGACTACAAGCGATGCAAAGAACTTTATGATTAAATATATAGATTATCCATACTTCATTCTTCCTTTTTGTCAATCATTTGTTGAATTAGTTCCATTATCATGGTTGGTTGCATTGTGTTGGGTTATTTCGATAATATCTTTCAATTTTAAACATTGAAATAACGAAATTTTATTATCTTTATTTTAACCCGATGTAAAATGGTTTTATGAAAATAAGGATATGTATCTATCAATTTTAATACTCTGAAATAACAACATTATTATTATCTTTGTTTTATAGCAATGAAAAATGGTTTTACAAAAATAAGGACAGGCACCCATCATAATATGAAATTTTAAGGCAAAATGGTTTTATCATACAATTAGACTGATTTCACTAAACAAAATCGAACAAGGGACCCCTTGTTTGTGGAACAAGGGACTCCCTCCGCCCAACGATTTCACTGGTAAAGTCTACGGAGGTATACATACCCTACCCCCCTCTGGATTTGAACTTGTGACCTCTTAAGAGGAAACACATGTTCTTAACCATTAGGCCCACTCAGGCTGTATATTATAAAGGGCAGAGTACGTACATCTTTTCCAACTTTAATAATTAAATAGCTATTTTAAAAAGATTCTTAATTCCACAAACAAAATTATCATATCATTTATTATAAATTAAAATTTAATTATAATTATTATTATAATATAAATATTAATTTTATATCATAATATTTAAAAATGGTTTTATCACACAATTGGACATAGGTTAAAGGCGTGATCATACAATTGGACCTAGTTTAAAGGTTAAAGATGTACTTATTTAGCCTTTAATTCTAACCAACAAAATTGAACATATGGAGCATTTTTTTTTTTTAAGTAAAAAAGAGCAGACCCTGTTGTATTAACTTTCCAAAAAAAGGTTAAACCATAAACACCATGTCTACCAATTGTCTTGTCGTGTAAGCAAAAACCGAGACAACTGGTTATCTATGCAATCTATGAGGGAAATAGATTGGCTGCCATTTGTCTTGCCCGAAGGAAACCAAGACAACTGGCAACCATTAGTCTGAGAACAAGCTTTGAGTCTTAGAGTTACAAAATAATGGTGTTTAGCCATGCCTAGTCTGAGGAAAACAGAGAAAAAGACGGAAACTATTAACTGTGACATTTTACCTGGTGGCCTCACCTTCATCCATGTCGCCCTTGCAATCCTCGGTGGTTGTCAGGAGGAAGGTCTGTGCACACGTCGGGCAGCGCTTTCCTAGGGGTGTATTGGAGTAGGCCTCGTAGAGCAGGTCTACTCGTTGGCTTACTAGACTGATTCAGTGGATTAGGTCCTCCACCAAGCTCCGTAGTTCAAAGATTAACTTCAGGTGGTCCGGGTGGAGGAGTGGCAGGTGGCCACGCCCTTCCTCCTGCATGACAGACATAGGATGTGGCATAGGAGCGGTGCCACCCTCCCTATCCAGACTAGCCTCTAATGCCTCGCCTTCCATACCAATTGCCTCGGCCTCAGCTGCATCATTTCATTCCAGGGCTTCTGTTGGAGGGATCTCGACTACTCCTGCGATCGGTTCTGCATCCATTTCTGTCAGAATTTCTTCGACGATATAACAGGGGGGGGAATCGTCCAATTGGACTTCTCCTGTGTTGGAGTTGTGATGTTCCTTGACGGCCCGCTGGGTAGTTTCCTCGGGAAAACATGTCGACGGGTTCCAATTGTTTGGGATTGTGAAGAGACTGTGTGTTGGGGGGACTTGAGTGGGTTCATCCGGGATAATATCTTCAATATAGGCCATGGGAGGCGACTCAGGTCTTCTGGGATTTCGAACAAGCTACGTCCTTGCCATGGACATTGCCCGCTCGAAGTTTTGTTGTCTCTTCCTGCGCGCGGTCGAAGCATACCAGGCAGCCCCTCTACGGGGCTTTCCTCATTCACTTAGCACTTGGAGGTGCCAAGCAGTGGCTCTGGCAATAGTTAGACCATTCCAGTCGCATCAGAGCTCAAGGATGCACCAATGTTGCAGCTTCAGCTCCAAATGAGCCTCTTCCTTGCCGAAATCGAGTAAATTCATGAAGAGTAAAGTGACCAGACCCGCCATTAATGCAGTTCGTTGAGTGCTCTGTGGTTCCATTCCCATCATGCGCGTGATAATTCTTGGCTCATCAGCCTGGCTGAACCATCTTGCCCCCATCCTTAATGGCGAGGAGATGGGGGTCGGTGGCCTATATTTAAGGCCCGGCCTAGCGTTGTACCATGTGGCCACTCTCTTCTCTGTGGCACCCCATCTGGGGTTGGGTAATCTTTGTTTACAAGTCATTGACAGTGAGTGGAGAGTTTTGTGGCTTCCGAGATGTGAGGATCCCAGTAGATGCTTTCCCTCTCCATTGTTACCCCTTCATTTGCTAGGCAATCCTCTATACTATTCGCGTCCCTTTTTACATGGGAGGGTATGATACTGAGATTGGGCCTAAGTAAGGCTCCAAACTCCTCTAATAGTCTCGATAATCTCCAGTTGGGCAAGATTTTCCCTGGATGTTCCCCATGGAGGATCTTAGTAATTAGCCAGATGATGATTTGAGAGTCCCCTTCCAAAATGATATTGTGGAGGTGGTTCTCAATTGCTTCTTGTGTGCCCCGGAGGAGGCCCATCAGTTCCATGGCATTGTTTGTGTTTTCTCCAATAAAACCTACTATGAGGCAGAGGATTTGGCCATTTGAGTTTTGGAGGGTAGCTCCAAATCCGGTTGGTCCCAGATTTCCTTTAGAAGCCCCATCAAAATTGACTTTTGTGAAACCTGCTGGAGGAGGCGACCATGTAATTGGGATGCTTTTTTGGGGATTGCTTGGATTTACTACAGGATGATTATTCAGGCTAAGTTGCCAGTGCTAGAGAATGCACTGCTCCTCCGGATCGCATTTCATATCCTACTTCTTCCACTTTTTACTTCGAATTGTTTCCCTGGTGATCTTGCTTATTTGTACCCATACTAGTTCCGGAGTGGATGCATTGGAGTGGAAGATTCTTTTATTTCGTTCCTTCTAGATTTGCCAGAGAGTGAATCTTGGGAGTAGGAGCCAAATGAGGGCAAGAATGGGATTTTAAAAAGATAGCAGGTCCCAATTTTCTATTGTATCTCTGATACTGATCCTGTTTTGATTCATCCTGCACATTGCTTGAGCCCCTTGGTCCCATATCCATTGGCTAAAAGGACATCTATTGAAGAGATGTTCCAGAGTTTCCTCTTGTTGTTGGCATAAGGGGAAGATTGATGGTCCAATGAAGCCTCTTTTCCAAAGATTATCCCAAGTGAGGATACGGTTGTGGACAGTGAACCAAAGAAAGGTTGACACCTTTGGCCAGAGGAAGGGGCTCCATACCTTGTTCCATATGTTCTCCTTGTCATGGATCTGGTGATTACCTTGCAGATAGTAGGCTCCTTTGACTGAAAATTTACCTGTAGTGGAGTTCCCCCATCTAAGAATGTCCGGGCCTTCTCGCTTGGGGATTTTCATGTGGCTGGCATAGTGCTGCCAAGAATGAAGGTCCAAGTTCTCTAGAATCTGTAGCTCCTGGGTTGAAGTCTTCCATTGTCGCCAAGGTAGAGGGTTGTTTCTCAATTGCCAAAATTCCTTTATATGCTGAGGGGCGTCTGTGTGAAGCAGTTGCCTGAGGGGGCTTAGCTCCTCTATCTGAACTAGAGATTTTTGTTGTTTCCACGAGTCCTGCCAGAAAAGTGCACTTTCTCCATTCTGGATCTCCCAGAAGGCATGTTTTTGAACCATCTCTCTGTTTTTCCAGGCTGTGTTCTAGATGTTGGATCCCTGAATCTGGTTGTTGTGATGGATAAGTTTGTATACACTTGTGTTTGGAGCATATTGTTGTTTCCAAAGTTGCGCCCAGAGCATTGTGGGGGCCTTTAGCCATCTCCACCACATTTTAGCTCCCATGACTTGGTTGAGTTTCCCTGGGTCACGCAGACCGAGTCCTCCCCACTCTTTAGGCTTGCAAAGCTTGTCCCAACCTCTTAATGCCCATTTCTTGTTCAGTTGGTGCCCATGCCATAAGAAGTTTCTATGGAGGTTTTGGATGGCCTTGATGACCTGTTTAGGCACTGCCAAATTTGTGAAAAGGTAAGTAGGCAGGGCTTGCATAACTGACTTTAGAAGCACCAGCCTTGCTACAATGTTGAGAGGCCTAAAGGTCTAGTTGTTAAGCCTATTAGATATGGAGAGAAGCAAGTTGTCCCAGTAAATGGATCATGCTGAAGCTCCTATGAGGAGAATGCGAAGGTAGTTGGATGAAAGGGAGCTCTTGGGTATGCCCAGGAGTCGTGAGATGTGGTTCTGGACCCCTATCGGTTGAAAAAGTAGAGTTTGGATTTGTCGAGGTTGAGGGCCATGCTTGAAGCTTCTACAAAGTTAGAGAGAATGGAGGTGAGTTTGAGGGCTTCACACTTAGTGGGGGTATTCAATAGGAGGGTGTCATCGATGAATTGGCTATGTGAGGGTGTTGGATGAATATTATGCAAGGGTAGGCCTTTAAGGGTGCCTTCCAGTATCGTTGTTTTGATGTACCACCCTAGACCTTCCCCTAAGAGGATGGAGAGGAAGGGAGAAAGAGGGTCCCCTTGTCTTATGCCCCTGGAGGGAGTGAAGGGTTGGGAGGGTACCCCGTTTACCAGGATGGAAAAAAAGGTTGACGAGGTTAGTTTCATGATCCAGTCAACCCAATGATGGTTGAAGCCAAAGGCTTCGAGTATGGAGCGAAGGTACTACCAGCTGACTCTATCAAAATATTTTGAAAGATCGAGTTTGATAAGAATACCTAGGGTTTTATGTAATGACCCTTTTCTTATTAATATGAATAATTTCATAAATAATCCTAAAGATTAGCTAATTATAATTAATTATTATATAACCTTAATTAATTATATGTTGTTAATTAATTATTATTATTTTTACTATGATTAGCTTAAGTATGATTAACTCTTTGATTAAGGGCTAATGTATGATTAATTATTAAGTGAGTCATTAAATGATTAAGTATTAAATTATTGGTTAATGATTAATTTGTTTAGTAATTAATTAATTGATTAATTAAGTGTTGAACAAAGGGGGGGRAAATAAAAWGTAATGATTAAAKGGGGTTACGTATCCCATAGGSGGATAACGTAACCCATACGTAAAAAGGAACATTTAAGTAAAGGATAAGATAATAAATAAGGAATAAATGATGGATAAGGCAATTACGAAGGGGATAAGAGTAATAAAAGAGTTTGGTGGGGGAGATGAATGTGAGAGGGCGGTGAAGGAGGGATAAGGGAGGTGGAGAAGGAGTAGGAGGGAGATTCATTTTTCATGCATTGGACGGGGAGAAGAGAACGGGGGAGTATTGAGGGACAGAGTGAAATTTGACAGTGGGATTTACAGTGCACCGAGGCTGAGGGGTTTTGGGCTCGGAGGGCTAGGACGTCCATCGATGTCCTAGGGCTAGGCGTACTAGTCAGTAGGGTGGCTAGTTTTGGGGTGTTCTAAGGAGTAGGTTCAAGCGAAGGTTCAAGCGAAGGTTTAAGTTGCTGCAGATAGTAGCATCAGAGACAGGTATTTAAACTCAAAATTGTGAATTGTTTACTTAAATTTAATATTTATTGCCAAATTTTATTTACGCAAGTATGGAGATAGTTT
>JZKD02S2011033.1:1883150-1932526 GCA_000966675.3 Picea glauca
CGTAACCCATACGTAAAAAGGAACATTTAAGTAAAGGATAAGATAATAAATAAGGAATAAATGATGGATAAGGCAATTACGAAGGGGATAAGAGTAATAAAAGAGTTTGGTGGGGAAGATGAATGTGCGAGGGCGGTGAAGGAGGGATAAGGGAGGTGGAGAAGGAGTAGGAAGGGGATTCATTTTTCATGCATTGGACGGGGAGAAGAGAACGGGGGAGTATTGAGGGACAGAGTGAAATTTGACAGTGGGATTTACAGTGCACCGGGGCTGAGGGGTTTTGGGCTCAGAGGGCTAGGATGTCCATCGATGTCCTAGGGCTAGGCGTACTAGTCGGTAGGGTGGCTGGTTTTGGGGTGTTCTAAGGAGTAGGTTCAAGTGAAGGTTCAAGCGAAGGTTCAAGCTACTGCAGATAGTAGCATCAGAGACAGGTATTTAAACTCAAAATTGTGAATTGTTTACTTAAATTTAATATTTATTGCCAAATTTTATTTACGCAAGTATGGAGATAGTTTTGAAATTTTGAAAATTATACTTCTTAAAAGCTTACAGAAATTAAGTAAATTGGTAGAAATATAAGTGTCTTTACGAATCTGGTCTTTACATCTATATAAATGTCTTTACAATTCTGGGCACTACATTTTAGTCATATTGAGAGAGTGGATTACCTCATGAGCCAAAATGACGCTATTCATGATTTGTCGTCCCTCTACATAGCCTGACTGTTCCTTGGAGATGATGAAGGGAAGGATTGGTTTAAGGCATGTAGCAATCACCTTTATAATGATTTTGTATATGACATTGCAAAGTGTGATTGGTCTGTATTGCTTGGGATGGGTTACACTCTCCTCCTTTGAAATTAGAGTGAGGAAAGTTGCATTGAGGGTTGTTAATACTTGGCCAGAGGTTCGTGATTCCTCTATGACCTGCCTCACCTCTTCCTTGATTAGATCCCAGCAATGGTGGAAGAAGTCGGTGGTGAAACCATCTGGGTCAGGTGCCTTTCCTGGTGGCATTTCTTTAACTGCCTGATCCACTTCTTCTTGAGTAATGGGTCTCATTAGTGCTTCATTCTGTTCTGGAGTCACAAGGGAGGGTATGTGCCCCGTTATCCTTTGAATTGCTGCCATTTTGTCCTCGTTGGTTTTCGTTAGGAGATATTTGTAGTAGGTTTTTAGCTCTTCAGCAATTTGGTTGTGTTCCCTGATTGGGTTTCCTTGGGAATCTTCCAGATGCGTTATTTGATTGATGTAGCGACGGTGCATCATGGCTATGTGGAAGAATTTTGTGTTCCCCTCGCCCTCTTTGAGCCACTAGACTCTGGATTTCTATCGCCATAGTATTTCCTCTTTCTTTTTCCTTTCCTCTAAACTTGCTTGGAGCTCTGCTTCCTCCTTCATTAGGTCTGTTGTTCTGGTCCCTGAACTAAAGATTTCCTACAGTTTTGCTAGCCTGTTTTCGATAACCTGCATGTTTTGAAATATGTTTCCAAAAGTTTGCTTGTTCCATATATTTAGCGAATTTTTGAAGTTTTTAAGACATTGTTGGAACTTGTACATGCAGGTTCCATGGTCTATTTCTACTTGGGCCCACCAATAGTTTGCGAGATGATGGAAGTCAGGGTGTGATAGCCAAAATTTCTCAAATTGAAAGGGTTTGTGCTGCGACACGGTCCCTGTTTCTAGGAAGAAGGCAATCGACCAATGGTCTAAGCCTGCCCTTGGAAGAATGAGGCTCTCCATGCTCAGATCTCATTCTAGTAGTTCCTCCGCTATGAGGAAGCAATCCAGATGACAAGCCACCTGCTGGTGCCCCGATCTGCAGTTGGACCATGTGAAAGTTCCATTGCAGTTTTCTATGTCTATTAGATTTAAAGAGTCGATGAGGGTATTGAACTTACCGTTGTCAGGCTCCAGTCACTTAGTTCCACCTTTTTTCTCCTCCAATGTCAGGATCATGTTGAAGTCACCGCCTAAGATCCAATTGGGCATGCCCATCAGGGTTTTGATATGAGTTATTCGCTTCATGAGACTGTCCTTGTCTTGTTGATTCTGAGGTTCGTATACATTTGTGATGTAGCCTTCCTGAGCTAGCCCTGTGATCATGAAGTGGGCGGTAAGTGTGCCCAAGGTAGAGAAGGGTTCACTTAGGGTGACAGTATTGGGGTTCCATAAGATGGCTAATCCTCCTGACGCTCTGGTGGAATCGGTGTGTATGGATTCACATCCACGCCAGCTTCTTTGGAATATGATTTCTACTTCCAGTCCTGCACATTTTGTCTCCTGTAGTAGCAGGATGTCTGGTTTTTCTACTCGGATCAAGTCTCGTGGGATCCTTTGTTTGGATCTACCATTAAGTCCCCTTATGTTCCAGGTGATTATATTCATCATAAGGTTTGTTGGGTTGGGTGGAGGTATCTCTCCGAGAGTTTTTGGATATGCCCAGAATTGAGCATGAGATTTCCTACCTCCTTGATAAGTTGATGGGATGACTTCCGTCCTCTTCTTTTGTTTTCTTGTGGTATCCTCTTTGAGTCTGAGCTTGGATCTGCGGCTATACCCAGCCTGGATGTGGATCCTGCCGTGGAGTCCAGAAAAACTTTATGGACTTTGTGGAGTTTCTCTTCGGGGAGGGATTACAGATCCTTTTGGTTTAGGGCTTCTTCCAGTTTTTCCATATCTATGCCTGCTAGGTCATGGTCTTCCAACTGAATGTGGATGTCTATGTCCATGGGGCCACAATCTTCTGGCCTGGCCTCACTGGTTTGGATCGATGAGGGTGTATCTTGGTTCTTCCCTTTTGCCTGTTGTTTTGTTGTGTGCGGATCTTGTATTTATTCATCTTCTAGTAGCTGGTTTAGGATCTCATACGAGTTTTTGGTCAGGATAGTAGGCTTGGGATCCGATTTTTGTTTCTTTGGAGGGTTTTTCTCCCTTCTTGTGACCGTAGTGAATATGTCTTTCTGCTTTGCCTCGCTGGATGTGGTTTCTTGGATATTCAGTGGACAATCCCTAAAAAGGTGGCCATGTTCATGACACTTCTGGCAGCGGAAAGGAATGTGTTCATAGTCTAGCGTTTGTTTCCAGTCTTCCTCTTGATATTCTAGAGTGACAGATCCTGGAAGAGCTTTGGAGATGTCCATGTATACACATATTTGTGCATATGAGGCTTTTCCTTGTGGCCTCTGAAGCTTTGACATAGTGCCCTATTGTGTTTCCTATTCCCATGAGGATTTCCTCTAGCCAAAACTCGTAGGGCAGTGAGTAAAGTCAGATCCAGACTGGAGCCATTGTAAAATCTTCCTTGTTTGGGCTGAATTTGTTCGTCTAGAAGCGTAGGAAAAGCCGGACCGAGTTGTAAAAGTATGGTCCATTTTCAAAATTTGTGTCCTTATCCTCCAAGTTGTACAGGATGATTGTGAAAAAGCCTTTGGAGCTTAGTTGGATTTCATAATCTCCTTTGGGGTTCCACCAATGCTTGATCCAACGAGTTAGGTCACGTTTGGATGGCCATAATCCTAGAAACTTGCCTATGAGGGCATGCTCGTGCATGAATTGAGTGTTTTCACCTACCCTTGTTGAGTTGATGAGATACCATAGGGGTTTCTCCGATTGCGGGATGCATTTTCCCTTCTCCTAGCTTCGAGGTGATTTTGGATGGGACGTACCTGCTTCCACATCCATTTCTTTCAGTAGCCCTTGTTCTCTGGATAGGAGTTGGTCTCGTAGCTGCAGTGGAAGCTCAAAGGAGGGATGCTTCACTCTTGTGCCCACTCTATCATTGGCAGTTACATTGTTGTACGAGGGGGGATGCCCACCCCGCCGGAATCATTCTAATTGATCGGTCTTGGGGTCTTCCTGTTACAAATCGTAGCAGATGTGAGGTACCGTGACAGAGAGTTTGGGTCATGTGGCAGGACTGCAGGGGAAGCGTTGCAGAGCACTAGGGTTTCCTTGCTAGGGCCCATATGGGACATTAATAGTGAGTAAATTGTTCAATTTAATTATAACTAGCAACAATCACTTTATAAAAATTCTTAGGCATGTAGGTGGATTGGCAAAGCCACCCTCCTCTAGTTCTTTGAACTCTAGGAGGTCTCCAAATGACTAGATACATTGTAAACCTCCATACCCAACCCCAACCACCATACCCACTAATTTTTCTATGCATTAACCAGATATTTCGTTGGCTCTAACCTCGGCTTTAGGGTGAGACTTCTTGGGAACCGTAACAATAAGAACTCCATTTTCCATTGTATCCTTTACCTTGTCCACCTTGGCATTTTTTGGTAGGCAGAAACGCCGAAGAAATTTCTCGTCAGACTGCTCGATACAGTGCCAATTGTCATTATTTTTCTCTTCTTCTTTCTTGCGTTCACCACTTCTCTGTAAAACTCGCCCGTCTTCCACCTCTATATTTACCTCCTTTTTCTTCAAACCTACCAGGAACAAAAGGTTAATCCAGGGTGCTAAATAGCGACAATTTTAGAAAATCATTAACAAAAGAACATAAACCCTCTAATAGGCATGATGAATACCTGAAAGATCAGGCTTGAAGATGTGTGCATCAGAAGTTTCCTTCCATTCTATTCAAGTGTCGGCTACGACTACCACATCATTCCTTACAAGGTGCAAATTCAAAAGTATCCCGCAAATCCAGTGAGAATGGATCGAAAACGCTTAATCCTCTGCCAAAGAAGCGAGGATCAAGAAACATGCTTGCGATGGATATCAACTCTGAAGGAAAATGTGAATGCGAGATCTTCTAAGACTCAAAGAGTTTTTTTCGTTAAGATGTGTGGACGGATAGGGGAGCATTTATAACAGTGGGTAAAACAACTTGTTCGCATTAACCAAGTGGTTATTTAAGGATGCAATAATATTCATTGACCACACCCCACCTCGAAGCAGGCTTGAGCTCCTTGTAAACTAAAACCTTACTATAAAGGCAGGGATTAGCTAATTTGCACCTATTTCCCTTCTTAAATTTATAATTGTGACCAATCCATCCCAGACTAGTCTAATGATGTTGTTATTTATGACATTGTTTTTTCTTAAGTTCTTCATGATGAATCCAAGTGAGACTCATCTAACGATGTTGGTATTCCAGGCATTTCTTGGAAGTTTTATCTATTAAGTATTGTTCTAAAGCATATGTTCAATCTTGATTTTCTTCGATAATGGAACTCAAACACGATGCTTGAAAGGTGTTTGAATCTCTTTGTTCTTCCAAACATGTTGGAGTTGGCGAGTGTTTCCATGCCTCCCATTCTCATCACAACAATGATTCGAGGGTGGTCTTTCTCCAATAACATCTTAGTAATGTCATCAATGTCCTCTTGAATGCCCACATAATTATGATTTTCAGGAAGATGAATACACTATTGTATAACTTTTTCTTGCCTCCATTTCTTAATGTAACTCTTTCAACTAAAAATTATAGTTTGTTTGGCACTTAGCTCTAATAATTTGAATTACTTGATAACACATGTATTGATAAATATAATGCGTTTCATATTTAGCAATAAGAATTTGAATCAGTTGATGACATCTTTGTTGTTAGTTAAAAGACAACGATTTAATGAATATTTGAATTTCAAAATCTCTTCTAAAAAATTGAGAATTAGAGATTCATGGTTGGTTAATGGTTGTTGATACTCTGTACTTGGATGAATTGTTTACTTCATTCCTAACTCGTGTTTTTCCTTTGAAGAAATAAAAACAAATGAAGGAAACATATAGTTAGTGGTGTGTTTATAGTGTGTGTAGTGGATGCATAGTAGTGTGTGCTTTTCCCTTAAAAAAGACAAAAGCATCAATTTGGAAGAGTTTATAAGTGTATGGTGTGTTTCTTCTTTCATCTGCTTCATTTTTCTATTTTCTTTTTAGATTTAAAGTCATCTATTAGTGTCTTATCTACACTTTCTCAATCCTAGTATGTGCATGATCCGCGTGTAGTCCTTGTTGTTAAAAGTCTATTCTCTATTAATATCTTATTTTTAGTTTTCATTGGGGAGTGGCTTCCACTGATTTTTAGGTTTCCTTTTTTGACGATTTTTTTGGTTTTTATTTTATTTTATTTGTAACATTTAATTTTGTGGAAATCCGATAATTATTTTGAATCCCTTGTAAATATTTGATTTTGGAATGTTTATTCTCTATTAATACATTTGTATGTGTCATTATTTGTTTGAATAACATTAATGGATAGGTTTCCACAGATTTCCTACTTTCCCTTTTACAAATTCTTGTGTGTTTCATTAACTTTTTGGATGATTCTAATTAGAGATTTAGTCGAATATTGAAATTCCTTCACAATATGGAATGTTTACTCATGAAGATGAATGTGAGTAAATTAATTTGTTAGATTTGATTTCAATTTCAAATGCTCTTCAACAGTTCGCCATGCAATCCATAGAGAACAAGTTTGCAACATTATATTTTATTTCTTTTGATTTGTTTTCATATTCTTTTCTCATGAAAAACTCTTAGAACAAAGAATGATTCCATGATTATTAGGAATGCTTCTAAGATCTTCATATTATTTGTATTAGTCAGGTGCCCTTTTTCTCTAACTGTAGTTATTGTTATGTTTGTGCATCTTCACTCTCTTTGAATACCTACTCTGTATTTTCTTATATATGTGTTCATGATCAACTTTTATTTTTAAATAACAATGATGGAGACACTTCACACTCATTGTTTATTTTATTTTTAAAATTTTGTATCTGTAACTTGTATTTTCTAGGACAAATGTGATTAATATTGGAGTGACTAATCTCAAGTCCTTGTTATTTTGTTTATAGAAATTAATTGGCATGCTTAAGTTCTTCATCTCAACTACATTATTAGTCATATTATTCTTTTTCTTATTTTTTTCTAAAAAATCATTCTTGTTAAAATTACATATAAAAAAAATACATTTACCTTTAAACATATAGCATGAAATTAAATTCTTTATACAAAATATATCACTTATTCAATAAATATAAATGCACTTAAAAAAAATTTAATATATAAACATAAATTATAACCATATACCAATATAAGATTTATAATAAAATTAACCAAAAATATGATATATCTTATCACATAAAGATTAAAGTAAACTTTTACTTTAAACTAGAACTATTATCTTAAAACATTCTATTTAAACTATTTATATAACTCACGATGATTATGATCAAACAATGCTTCAAATACACTTTCTTTACACATATTAACTATTTAATATAACTAACCATGATCATGATGAATGATACCTCTTCCTAACACCCACACTCCCTCACAATGAACATTTATAGAATTCTTATAAGCTTAACAGAAATCCAAGTGCTTTTCATGCTCCCTCAAATGCATGCTTATTGGTTTAAATTCCCGCAAACCTCACTCTCATTTGTCATAACATCAAATAAATATTTTCGCAGTACCACTTTCCCGCATGCTTATTTGCCATTCTAACAAAACCACTTTCTATTTTTCATTACCTTTTGAATTCGTCCCATGTGTGGTTGTAATTCAACACAATGCTATTTTGAATAATTGCATATGATCATCCTCACTTATTCTTGGATTAGTCCAAAGATTGAAATTCACCCTTGGACCTTTGGTACATTGTGTCAAAGCATTATTCTATTCAATATGTATTAATTCTAAGTAAAATGTTTATGATTGTCTTAGAAACACTTAATTTTAAATTTTAACATGTCATTAAAAGAACAATAAACCTAATACATGTATTTTGACAACCCTTTAGCATAATTATTCATTTTTAAATTGGGAAAAATAATACAAGTTATTAATTTAATTATTTAATTAGTATATGTTAAATTTAAATAAAATAAACTAAACTAAATCAAATTGCAAGTAAACAAGTAAACTCATAAAAGATGAAATTAGGTTGTGGAAGAAGAAGCAACATAGGGAGAGGGAGAGCCAAGTAGTTAGTAATTAGAGTGGGTCAAAAATAACATATAAAAATACTTTCTCAATTTCTTTATACTTTACTTTCACTTTCAAATAAATCTAATCTCTATTTTAAATTGAAAGAAATAATACAAGTTATTGATCCAACTAGCATACTTAAGTTTAGATGAAACTAACATTTCCTAATATGTATTGTTTGAAAACTACATTGTAGGTGAATGAGTGATCTTGTGGCCAATAAAAAATGGAACTAACTTGAGGAAGAAAAAGCAATGCATGGAGAAGAAGAAGGTCAATCTATTGTCATGCTAAGTAGTAAAAAAGAGTCAACTTTGAGTTTGAATGATAATACTAGGAAAGGGAAGAAAGAGGTATAAAAATAACTCTACTTTATTTCATATTGAGCATTATCACTAGTGATAGATAATCTTCTTGCAATTTAGAGATATAAAGACATAAAATATGAAAAAGTCATTTTTGAAATGGAATAGGATAGAAAGCAAAGAGTCAAGCTCTTTCTTTGATTTGTTCTTACCAGAGTACAATGAAATAATATTTGCTGAAATTTATCATGAAAATGGTTGAAATTATAAATTTTGATTATATGAATGGATTTAGAACCCTAAAAAACAGTTATTGCACTTGAATTATGCAATCTATTCATCTGAAATGCACAATTTCATCACATAAAATTATTTTTTACTAGATCCTTACCCTTTTTATCCAGTTTGAAATGTTATTATTTTTGTTGGATGGGAAATGACTAATTCATTGGCATGTTATGTAACACCTCAGTTTTGATTCCCGAATTAGAAATGCATAATTATATATATGATGAATGGTTGAGGGCCAAGCGATGTAATATGTACACATTGTGCTTTGAAAGTAATAAAATTAAAATACACCACTGGTTGTAGACAGACAAGGAAAAAGTCACGGGGGGCTATGATTCCACAAGAGAGAGGGATAAAGGGGGGATTTGATGGGATTCCACATGCTTAAAATCATATGCCACCTTCCTAAACCAATTTTCCAATAACTATTTACCTCCTTTGACTTATTAAAACCAATTATTCAATGCATGTAAGAGGTTGGTGAGAAAATCATTTCACCTAGTTAAGAAATCATGGGTTAAGTACATTCATGATGTGAATTGTATCATTGCATGCATGTAAGAGGTGGCTGAAAGAGTCATCGCGCACATAGTTATGATAGCATGCGCTAAGTACAATCATTTTGGGGAATTGTGAGAGACAAACTTGCATCAGAGAAAAAGAGAAGGGAAATTCAAGTAGAGAGGGGGAGTTAATTTTTGGATGAAGGGAGAAGAAAGGAAAAACAAAGTTTGGTGCTGGAAAAGAGAGGCAAACATATTGTGTTAGAGACAACTTGTTGAAGCTGGGAATTACAATGAGAACTAGGTTGTCATGCATGTTAGGAGTTCTCATGAAAAAATTACCCAATAACATGTGTAAATGTTATTGTGAGCATTCATGTCACAATTGGATTCCATCCAGCCCCCAACTGAGACATTCTTGATTAGTCTATGATGGAGCCCTTGAGGGGATGAAGATTGTCTAAGGGACTATAGTGTAGAAAAGGAAGTCTTATCACTTGGGTTGTGAACACTTATGGGAAAGAGAGTTGGGTAGTTGGAATCATTGTAGGAGTCATGTCATTGTGAATTTATTGGGTATTGGGCTCTTTGAGTGGACAATGACCAACCATAGGAGCCTATTCATCCTTGTGGATTCATATCCCAGCTCAAGGGTGACCTATTGTTGAGAGAGATAGAGTAGCGGGGTCTGTGGTTGGGTGGAATGTATGCCATCTACAATCGATTGTGTAAATTGTTCATAAGATAAGTGTTCTGGTGTTTATTTATAGTTTTAATCATATGCTTTTAACTATTGTGTTTATTCTTTGTTCTATGTTTGAATGTTGCTATGTTTGAGGAATAATTTGCATTTATAATTCTAGAGGTTATTAATAGTCGAATGAGTCTACTTGTCATGTTGCACACAATTATTTTTAAATGGTATGAGAGTTATGTTGATTTGGTTCAGTAATGAATATTTTCCAAGTACTTTGTATCCTCAATGAAGCACCAAAGGTGTTGGTTATGTCAAATGTTATCCTATATAATAAGCTAATATTGTAACAAAATCCTTTTTTTGGGATGAAATTGATAAAAGAATCCAACAATAAATTAACACAATTTTTAGGTATAATGAGGATTCCACCATGATCCAAATTTAATAAATGATTAAACAACATCCCTAAAATTTGTACCCAACCCAATGATAAATCAACTCAAATCATAAAGCAATTCAACATCTAACATCTAACTTAAATTCGTCATCTAAATTCTAAGTTATATTATTGTAAATCAACTCAAATCATAAAGCAATTCAACATCTAACTTAAATTCATCATCTAAATTCTAACTTATTACTTATTATTGTATTGACCAGATTCCAACAACTAAAAAAATTTAGCTACCAAATTAAATGACTTTTAGTCCCATTTGAAATTATATATAATGAATACACATCTAACATGGTGATATCATAGTACCCTCCACGGTTCTGACCCGATTTCAAAAGCCCATATGCGAACTTACTAATTTCCTCACGAATTGAGATAACCACCCCCCTCACTTCACAATCATCCATGTCAAAATTATAATTTTAAAAGAGAAAGAGGGAGGCAAAACAATTCAATATAAAACCATATAATTGTGTGTATTTATGTGTCTAAGACTTCACAATCATCCCTGTCAAAATTATAATCTTAAAAGAGAAAGAGGGAGGCAAAACAATTCAATATTAAACCACATAATTGTGTGTATTTATGTGTCATAAGAAGGGATATGTCAAAATTATAATCTTAAAAGAGAAAGAGGGAGGCAAAACAATTCAATATTAAACCACATAATTGTGTGTATTTATGTGTCATAAGAAGGGATATACATTGGAGTGCTTTCATTTTCTCATATCTGTGTGTTTGGTTTTCTTTCCCTGGTAGCAATGTAACTCTTTCATGTGACTTGTGAAACAATGTAACTATTGTATTGTAGGTAGTAGGTTGTGGAGGGAAGAATTTTATTCAATGCACTAATGAGTGATTAGTGATTAGATTATTAAATTTTAATGAAAGTTATTATCATAAGTTAAATTAATTAGAGAATGAAATTTTAAAGTGAAGTTTATTTTTAATTTCAATTAGGAAGCAACAAATTTGCAATTAGATTGTATTTATACATAATACTAATATTAATATAAATTTATGTTAATTTTAGATTTATCAATTATCAAAAGAGATCAAATCTTTTTAATGCAATTTTTTTATCGTTTAAGATGGATTTAAGTGAGTTATAATTTCACTCAACTTATTTGAACTTAGAACTCAAAACTTATGCAAATATGAATATTTAAAAATACAATTTTTATTGTTTTCAAGATATTTATATTTGCAAGATTTTTGGAAATTTGGAAGCATGTATCTTGACTGTTTTTTTTATGTGAAACATATAGTCACAAATGGTGACAAAGTTCATGCTTCAAAGGTCCTTAAAAATATGGGGTTATGGATGACTCTGCAAAATAAGGTTTCTCTAGGGTTCCAAACTGGTTTTGGCAGAATCGACACCCAATACCTTTCCTTCCTTCTTTATTCCCAACGATCCATTTTATGACAATTGATATGACCCCAACCATGGTGTAACCAAAAGAGGGGGTGAAAAACCCCTCCTACAACAATGAAATGACGAAAAATACAGGGGGAAGGAAAATCACTCGGTCGCCATTCGAACTCCTGCCTCACCTCAAAACCACAACATCTTTTGACAAATCCAACACAGGGAAAACCATGGACATCAACCCTGAGTCCTCCCATCCGAAAGTGGTTAGGATCTGGGAGCTCCCAAAGTGCCTTCCACAAGCATCGGCAACCCTGTGATACACAGTCAACACTATCCAGATCGAAGAGCATACACAATATATGAGGGATCACACCCTGATTGGAAAATTTCCTAGATTATGGCCATCTGAGAAGGATCTAATGAAATGGATTCAACATTGGTGGAAACCCAAAGGCCATTGTGATCTCCAACTGGGATCTAAGGGTTTCTTCACAGTAATATTTTACAACCTTGAAGATAGAGAGCGAGTTTTGGATGGTTTCCCTTACTTCTTCAACTCAACTGGCTTATTATTAAGATATTGGACAAAACGATTCAACCCTAAAAAGGAGGATTTCTCCCATGCAACAGTCTATATTCGACTATACTCGCTCCCTCAAGAATTCTAATTGGAGGAAATCTTAGCGAGGTTCAGAAAAACCTTAGGAATCTATGTCAAGGCCTCTGAAGTGACTAGATAAATAAGGTATAGATAGTATGCTAGAATCTGTGTAAATCTCAATATATCTAAACCACTACTAGGTTCAATCGACCCAGAATATCAAGATGAAGAGTGGAGCCAGATAATCGACTATGAACACAGTCCTTTCTGACACTGCAAATTCCATGAGCATGGCCACATGTTCAGGGACAATCCTCTTAATAATCCAGTTAAGCTGGATCAAAGAACTAATGAGAAGACGAAGGATGGATTTGTGACAGTACCAAAAAAACCCAGGCAAGGCCCACAGAAACAAGCGCCCACTCAGATGAAAACCCCAAGCACGAGCAAGTCCTTTGAGATTCTCATCCAACCCCAATCCTGGCAAGGAAACCAACAGGAAAAGGCCAAAGAAAGATCCCTAGAAGGACCAATCTTGGAACAAATTATACCCAACACACAGATCACACATGGAGCTGGTGATATACCATTTGAGGGAGGAGGGAACATGGAAATCGAATTGGACGAGAGGGAACTAACAAGGGTAGACCTAGTAAATATGGAAAAATCCTATCAATGAAAGGATCTATACACTATAACTCCAGACCAGCTCAAAAAATTCCACAAGGTATACCTAAACTCTACAGTCGGACCAACATCCAGAGCTAGCAAGGGTTTGAGAATCCTCAAAGACCCCCTTAAAGACACTCATAACAAATCAAAAGATGAGAAGAAACATGGTCGCAAGTCCACTCAACATCTCATCTATGAGGTAGGTAACTTCATGGTACACTCTGGCCAGATCCAATTGATTTCAGATAGTTTCCCACCCCTCCCCACACCCTCTTCCTCATGAATATCATCTCATGGAACATCAAAGGCTTGAGCAAGAGAAGTAAATAAAGACTTCTTCAATCTCATATCATATATGAGAATACATAAATACTACTCCTCCAGGAAACCAAATGTGCAGGTTCGGAAATGGATTGCATTCTCACCCAATGCTGGAAACAAGAAAACACCATTTACACAGATTCTAGAGGGGTCGTTGGTGGATTTCCCATTCTGTAGAATCCAACCACAGTCCTTTTAGATGGCTTCTTCACCACTAGATGGACGATCTCAAAAATATATAGATAAATAGGCTCGGACAAAGAGGGGATAATCACCAATGTTTATGGTACCTAGCTCCAACCAGACAAGCAAAGATTCCTACAAAGTCATCACTTAAATAACATTGCAAGAGGACATCATTGGATTCTAGGAGGGGATTTCAACATGATCATCTCGCTCGAATAAAAGTGAGGGGGTACCCCAAGGTTAGAACGTGATTCTAAGGAATTTGAAGAAACCATTGAATATTTGAGCCTAATAGACATAGAAAACATCAATGGGGATTTCACATGGTCTAATATGAGATCATGGTATCAACATATAGCATGTAGATTAGATCACTTCCTAGTTTCATAACCACTAATGATGGAGGGATTCACAATGGAATCCACTGTCCTTTCCTTTTCATCATCATGGAGGAAAGCTTAAGACATTATATCAAAGTCGATGTGGTAGGTGTCTCTCTCCAAGGGATTCCACTCCATGGCTTGAACCCTCCCATTTCACACAACCAGTTTGTGGATGGCACCGTGATGATGGGATCTCCCACTACCCGTGAAGCCAAACATTTATTGGAAATTATTAACGACTTTAGTGTGGCTTTTGTCATATTCATCAATCATGGAAAATATCATATTTTCTTCTTTAATACTCCCATATCCATCTAGTCCTTCATAGTTCACATCCTTTGCTTCAACAAGGGCTCCATTCTATTCAATTATCTAGGAGTGTCTCTCATAGAAAATGCATTATGTAATAGCTCCTTGGAGGGCCTTATCACGTCCATGGAAAAAAGGCTTAGCTCATGGACCTTTCGAACCCTCAATTTGGCCAATCATCTAGTACTCCTTAAATCAGCCTTGCAATCCATTCCTTTATACATATTCTCTACTCTTTTCATCTCCATTTATTTTCTCAATACCATCAAAAGCATCCAACGAAAATTCCTTTGGAAAGACACAAAGTAAGGCTGCAAATGGGCCTTAGTAAACTGGAAGGAGTTGTGTAAACCAAAACATGTAGGGGGCCTGGGATTAAGAGACCCTCAAGCCCTCAACCAGGTCATGGGGGAGAAAATTTGGTGGATATGGCTCACGAAACCCACCGAAATCATGCCCATATTACAGAGACACAAATATGCCAGTGCAATGAAAGAAGACTAGTTGATCAGATGGAATGATAGTCATGCCAAATCTCTCATTTGGAATACAATAGAGCACAATAGGCCCCTTATCCAGGATCATGCTTTTTTGGAAATAGGTAATGGAACCACTATCTTATTCTAGGCAGACCCCTAGAAAAAAATTTCGCCTCTCAGCTAACAATAATGGCACAAAAATATCAAGCCACACACATACATAGAAGGGCTAAAAATGGTAGCGTATTTATGGTGCCTAGAGAACCAACAAGACACCTGGAGGAGATGGAAAACCAAGTAAGAAGATCTGGGATGTTCAAAGCCACAGGTTTTGGAAAAAAAACAAGCAGAGGAAAACATGCACTGAATCAAAATCAAGCATGGACCAGACATACTTCATTGGAGACACTCCCCCAAAGGAACTTTTACAATCAAAGAGGCATATGGCCTGAAAGCCAACTTCTCTACGGTACTCAAAGACCTCATCTGGAGTAACATCTAGGATTCTAAGCTATGACCAAAGATCAACACTTTCCTCTAGCTCGTAGGGCATAAAATCATTCTCACTTGGGACAACCTGATGAAAAGAGGATTCATTGGACCCTCTATTTGTCACCTATTCCTAAAATAAGAGGAAACTCAAGAGCATCTTCTCAATCAATGTTCCTTTAGTTCTCTAATATAGGACCAAGGCGCCCTGATAATGCACATATCTGATCGAAACTAAGAAGGAATTTACAACACCATTGTTGGACGACGAATCCATGCTTTCAAGAATCCCATTCTAAACTACATTTGGAAACTTCTCCCTGGAGTCATCCTTTAGCATATCCGGAAGGAGTGGAATCAAAGAATCTTTCTCTCTAAGACGCAAACTTGGGAGGGATTATGGCTCCTTTTTAGGAAAAAATTCATCGAGACCATACTGTCCAACACTTGGACCAAATAAGACCTATCCTATGAATATAGTGAGAAGGAAATCCTCCAAGGTTGGAATCTTCAAATAATACCCTCAACCCTTCAAGGCAATGGGATATCTACCCATGGAACTAGACCTAATCGCTATACTTTCCCTCCACCGGGTTTTATTAAGCTCAACTTTGATGGAGCGTCAAAGGAAATCTTGGTCCAGCTGGCTTTGGCTTAGTTCTGAGGGATGAGCAGGGATCAGTTCTACACATCTAAGCAGACAATCTTGGATATGACTTGAATAATGCAATAGAGCTTTGGGCCCTCATAAAGGGTCTCCTCCTAGCACATAGACATGGATACAACCAAATAGTGGTCGAAGGGGACTCCCAGATAATTCTTAATATTGTCTCCAAGATTCTCCATGACTCTGCATCAGAAAATATTTCCCTAAGATGGAGGCTTCTTCCTACTTTGGAATTTCTTTATACTATCATTCAGCCTCAACAAGTTCTAATTCCCTCCCACATCATATGAGAATCCAACAAGTTCAAGTTAGCTAATATAGGGGTCCACCGGACAAAAGTGGATCTAATATGTGATTCCTCTTTGCACAATGATCATCCTATTCTCTTGGAATGAATCTCTTTAGCATGCTCGACCAACTCCCCCATAGATGGGGTGGAATATAGTGCATAGGGAACATGATAATCCACCAAGCGTTGAATACACCTAACACCTGGATCCCCAAACCTTGAACCAACAATGAAGATGGAAGTATATGGAGGCTGCAACATCTAATCATCCAAGGTATTTCATACTCGACAAGATTTAACAACAATGGAATGTTGCATGTCTACACGAAAGAGGTTGGCATTCTTAATTTCTGGTACCTAGTGTTTAATGATCCTTAATAGCCATGACAGAAGTGCAACGAGGTGAATTAAGGAAGCTAAGGGCTAGAGAGCACTGCTATTATGTTTATGGTTTTTACTTGGTGCACCATCGTAGAAGAAGAAAACAATGGGTCTGGGCATTTCATTACAAGGATTCCATCACACCTGCGTTCAGTATACCACGACAATGAGGCCACCCAAAGTGAGGTAGGGGAGCTCACATTCCAGTAGAACGACCTCTCTCCTCAGTCGCGGGAAATGATAAGTATAAATCTCATGGGAAGCGCTCTAGGTCTCCTTCATGCAACTCAAACAAGGATCACCAATATGATAGTGGACACACCTCAAATGGTTGGGGTTGTAAGATTGAATGGTTTGATAGGTGAGGGAGCTCTCTACGTTATGCCCCAAATTCTTTCCCTGGTTAGACTTCTTCTGAAATCCCACCTCCAAGCTCCCCCAATAGTCCTTCTAGGAGAAATCATGATGCTCATTCTTCGGGACACCCAGAGAAGCACTCTTCAGAAGAACCATCCACATAAATGTTGAACACAACCAATGTGGAGGATTCTCAGTGCATATTTGACGCCTTATCCACTCTTCAAAAACCGATGTTCGAGCTTCATAGTGAGGTCTTTGATGTCAAATTCATCCTTGTGCTTATGGAACACCGTCTTGCCCTGGCGACGAACTTCAACGCTACTCAAGAAGCCCACCATCTCCTGCGACAACTGGAGCGACAATGCCCATCCTCATTCCTCCTAGAAAAAAATGAAGCCACACTTGTAGGACAACAGGTTCAACTTTTTGGTATTGGCTATTTTAGTTTGTACATGGTCCTCCCGAACATAATTGTTATCAATCTTGAGGTCAGATTATGTTTACCAGTCTTGTCTTTTTTTGTGTGTATCTAGCAATGTCAAACAGTCTCTATGTCATTGAGGCCACTCGACTCTATATATTTTTTTGGTCTCATAGGAAGTATAGTCTTGAAAACTCAGTTGGAGTGGAGTTGGTTTCCAGTCATGGTGACTCTCGCTCCAGTGAACAATGTTCATTGCGTAATAAATTTTTCATGAAAGGTAATTTATAGAATACTTACAATAAAAAAAAAGATATTTATATTTCCATTGTAAAAATATTTCTATGTAATATCATATTTATAGTATTTCTATTTATGTGTAAATTTGGTATCTCTCCTTTTATCTCTCTATACAATAATTTTTATATTAGGTGTTATATCAAACCTCTCTCTTTCCTATGTATCAAGATATTTTTATTTTAATATGCATATATATTTAATTAACATATAGCATTTCCACCAATATTTGTGTTACAAGTATTATATTGTTTTTTGAAGCCAACATACGATGGCGTAAGTGATATCCATGTGACAACAACTCTATCATATTAGACCATAGAACTAGTGCCTTTCATCGCAATCACAAGGTTGGTATCTCTAGAGTCCTGCAATTACTACACAAGTTCAATTACTACATGAGTTCATGTAGGGGTATTTAATTTTCTTAATGAGTATTTTGGTATAAAAGTAAGTGAATGTGAATAGGGACCTTTAAAATTAAAGTGACATACATTTGTAAAAATCTTGGTACAAATTTTATCATCAAAATGGAACAATTTTTATATTGACAAGTGTTATTACAAAAGGATTTACCACTAACTGACTAGAGAAAAGGAGGATGTAAAATTCTATAATTAGGGGAAAGTTTTATATGTCTATGAACAAACGTTTGAATGTTTTTATTAAGTGACCCCATGGTTAAGAGGATATGAAGACACGTTGAAATGTCAACATTAAACTTAAAAAATGTAGTTTTAAACTTTTATAGTAAGACAATGCATATGGATTCTTTATAAAAACAAAATTAATAACAATAATATACACACATAGTACACAAAAATTTACCTTGGAAACCTTTAGTCGAGAAAACTAGCAAACCTTAGAGCCACATCTTTAACTTTTTCATTGTATTAATTTCACCATTTACAATACAACATATATGATTCTATGTCATCCAAAACACTAATATGTTAACCCGAATTAGATTACAACCTTAATTCCTTGGCCGGAATTAGATACAATGGGCAAAAAAACCATTGGCCAAAAAAAACCAAAACAGACCAAAAACAACCCATTTTTTTCTAAGCAGGGGGGGGCAGCCAAACCCCCCGATGCAACATATAGTGCATGGACATAACCATCCAAAGAATATATCACATTCCCAAAATTCTCCCAGTTGTTTTCTTTGCATATAAGAAGTCCAAGTTTTACAAGATTAATAACTCAAGGCAACAATGCCCATTGCTTTTCTACACCCAGAAAACTTCTCAGTACTAGACTTTGTCAATGAGTCTGCAACATTCTTCAAAGTGTTAACCTTCACCACCAACATCTTCTTGTCTTCAACCATGTCTGTTACAAAGTGGTACTGAACATCAATATACTTCATTTTAGAATGATAAGTAAGGTTCTTTGCCAAAAAAATTGCATGAGTTTGTATTTATTAATAATTAATAATGATAATATAAGTTATTTTATCTTTTGATTTAATAGACTTTAATAACAAAGTATATTTTCTAGTCAATTCCTGCGAGCTCAATCGGTTAAGGTGTGAGTTTCGTTTGCTAGATGACTCGAGTTCAATACTTTTACGGTGAGTTTAGTCGGGAGGAGACACCAAAATATCTAGCCATGTTAAGGGTGGGTGCGGCCTAGGTTGAGTGCGATCCCTAGGTGATTTTGATGGCTTAGATGCCCCTGGGATCTTCGAATTATTTTGATGGCTTAGATGCCCCTAGGATCTTCGAATTATTTTGACGACTTAAATGCCCCTGGGATCTCCGGGTGATTGAGACGACTTAGATACCTCTGGATTGTGGTTTCTTAACCAATGGTTAAAAATACTAACCCTACATGTTACAAAAGTTACAATCACATTTCTAAACAAAAAAAACAAAGTATATTTTCTAAATAATAAATTGTTTTAGATAATATTTTAATTTAAAAACTATATAGTGACTAAACTTTCAATATATTATAATAATTACATCTTAATATAATATTTATTTCATTATTAAAATGTTTAAATTATTATGTTATGGCTACACGTCCACAATCTGTTGTTCATTTCTGACTTTATATGAGTACTCTTGATTTAATTTCACATCATAAAATTATGTATAAAATATTTATAACATTTCCTTTCCCCACTTCAAAGATACACTGATTATGAATGAGTTTAGTTTCCATCTTCGAGGTGGAAACTGTCACTCGAACTGATTAAACAGTATGGATATCCGTATGTACATACGTTTAGTTAGAAAACTGATATATATTTGCTCAAATGAAACAGCTTCCGTTGTCGTCTAGTCCGGTTAGGATACCTGGTTTTCACCCAGGCGACCCGGGTTCAAATCCCGGCAACGGAATTTTTTCCAAATTTGTTTTTTCTGAGCAGATTTGATTCAGTAACCGCAGTAGATATGATATGAAAGCGGGTTCAAGAATTGGAATTTGATGCGCGGTTCTTCTGCGTACAATGGAATTTAAATTGACGGGTTCAAATCCCGGCACGGAATATATTATGACTTTACAGCGGGATGATTTGGATGCCGGCTCTTTCGCTTACGATGGAATATAAGTTGAAGGATTATATCATGTCGATCTGTTATTGGTAAACAAGGAGAAATTCTAATTTAATTTATAGTAGCTGGAGTAGCTCAGTTGGTTAGAGCGTGTGGCTGTTAACCACAAGGTCGGAGGTTCAAGCCCTCCTTCTAGCGTATAACCAGATGTTTATGTATTTATTATTTTCTTGAAATCGGAAAAAGGTAATTGTCAGTTAGGAATGAAAATAAAACTTAATGCAATGGTCATTGGCAATAGCAAAAAATAAAAACATATAAAGTGTACTTTTTGTTATACAGATTTATTTACTTTTATAAAAGTTTAAATTTTGTTTTTGTTAATACAGATTTATTTACTTTTATAAAAGGATAAAGTGTACTTTTTCTTTTTTGTTATACATATTTATTTACTTTTTTCTTTTATCTTTATAAAAAGGATAAATGAGAATGTGAAAGTAATTAGAAAGAGGTTGTTATATTAATTTGATTAGTAAAAATTATAAAGATTATCTTTGAGTGTTTGTTAAATAGGTTGGTGTTACTATTGCTAAGACATTGTCAATATTTTTTTGGAAATGGGGAGAAGTGCTTTGAAATTTTTCAAAAATTTATTTCGAAAAAAAAAAACCAATAATATATTACAGTTAGAATTATTTTATTTGAGAATTGGTTCACTATTGTTATGATCATTTCTCTTCTCTCTTTATATGACACAAGGACAAATACATTCGATTTGAATAGTTTTGTAATAAGCATTCTTGAAATTAATGGAATCTATGATGTAATATTGAGAAACTATAGAGTGACGACTAGATTTACTAGTGAATCACCTTTATAACTCTGATTCAGGTAGTTGTGTTTTATAAAGTTTTTGGCTTTATGATTCCTTTGGATGTAAGATGATAGATATATTAGATAATTGGAATTAAAAAAAATAAATCAATTTTTTTTAACCAAACTAATCATTAGAATTAAGAACAAAAATATATTTTCATTAACAAAGTCAATAGACATATTGTAATTCATCTCATCTTAAACTCCATTAATCAAATCTAGATTGAAATAAAGAAATTTTAACAAAAATGAAAGGGTATCACCAAGTCGACACATTGAAAGAAAACTACTCTCCTAAATCATTGTAATGAAATGAAACTAATATGCTTACTTTTAGTGTACCAAATTTGTCATTCAATAAGAAAACATAATTTTCCATTGTAATGAAATTAAGCTAATGTGCTTACTTTTAGTGTACCAAATTTGCCATCCAATAAGAAGACATAATTTTCCACTAAATAATAATTGAAGATTCAAAAATTGAATATCATTACTTAAATGTGAATCATAATTAAACATAAAAATATAATTTTTCACTTAAAAAAAAATGAAGACCTAACATTGAATAATAATAGCAATTTTTATTATTAGCAAATTTATTAACAAATATATTTAAAAATTTACTTAAATTCCAAAGCTATGAGTGGAAACATTTGAAATTTTTATTATTAGCAAATTTAATAACTAATAGTTTTAAAAAATTACAAAGCTATGAGTGAAAACATTTGATTAAGAATATTTGGAGAAGAACATTTGATTAAGAATATTTGGAAAATAGGCCATCGACATAAATTCCAGGGCTGAGTGGTAACATTTGATTTAGGAATACTTGAAGAACAACCCCATAATATAGAAGGAGTTTTTTATTCCCTCACCAAAATAATATTGTTGTGGAATTAAATATATTTGGTGAAAAAGATTGAGACATTTAGAATTTCCAATGAGCGTTGAATGCTTAGGAAATGGGTAAAGATGGAAAATCACATTTTAGTTTATGATCCATTATTATTATTATTATTAAAAAGGTTTGATTTAGTTTCAGTTGTTTTATGTTTGGATTTTTTTTTTCTTATTAATTTTGTTTAAAATTTGGTTAAGAATTGTTAGAATTACATATTTTGTTGAATTTATAAAATTTGAGTGTTTTAGAAGTTTTTCATTGTCTAGAATTCATTTTTATATTCAAAAATACAATTTAAGCAACACAAGTTTGCAATTTCATCAACAATTATATAACTAAATTTAAGTGATAGTTACCAAAAAAAAATCTAAAACTTAAAATTATTTGGTTTGGATAGTTTCTTATGTTTTTGGAGTGTTTTTTTATTCATTTAATTCCCTAAATATAAATGCATACATCATAATGAGACAAATATAGTAAATAATCATAAATTAGAATGACTAATAATTATATTAATCATAATATTAACAATCTACCTAGCATTCAAATATAAGAGGAACCTGATATTAACAACATTAAACAATTTATTAGTGCTTATTTACCACTTAACATGATAAAAATATCCACACAAAATTTCTCAATTTCTAAACTGACATGCTAACTAATATCAGATTTTGTTTGTTGGCTCGCCCAGCCTAACTAATCGGTCTTTCTAGCAGGAGAAACTTTGCCACATTTTCTGTCCGAACAAGGATGAATATCAACAATAGTGAAAGCTTGAGAGAATCTTTTGTTATCACACAATAGCAAAATTGCAAATCAAGATGCACACCAAAACAATTTTCTCATTAAGTATAATCATAATATAATTACAATTACAAGTAGTTTAAGATAGATAGTTATTTTAACTACATAATCGAGGTAGTTGAGATAATATAACGAACTCAAATCCAAATCAATTCTATTGTAAGCATTATTTCAACACCCTCCCATAATACTTACAAAACAAATATTATATCATAATTACAATATTCAAATTTCAACATAGATATTTGTCTCGATATGGTCTTCATCAACACTCCTATCCACTTTGAGATATTATCGCATATGCTCTTTTTTCTCCACAACTTCGAGCTTCCCTTTCAACTCATTTAAGACAACGACGCTTTTGACCATCATTGACAAATTTGTAGAATTGATGCTTCTTGACCTCCTGAAGAACAATATTGATACTGAATTATCCTACGGATACACTATCATCTGTGGAATTCCCCCGAAGAGCAAATTTCGACAATTATATAGGATATTGATCTAATTACTAGATATTTTTAGCAGTCAATCATACAACTAACCTTCTTTAAACACATCTACAACAATATAGACAAGGATAACCTATAACTGACTATATTGAAGCACCGAAGTACAACAAGTCCCACCAACATATGATTGAATGCACCGAAGTACAACAAGTCCCACCAACATATGATTGAATGTAGACATACTCAAATTAATGATCTGTTCTCTCGGCACCAAAAAAAGTTAAGAATCACTTATTTTAAATTATGATACTCTGCTCTATAATTGGTTCTTCATCATGTAAATTTTACAAACCCAAATAATACTAATACTTTTCAATAATCATTGAAACCACTTCTAATTAAGAAAATGAAGACAAAGAAAAAATCTGCGAGCACACAATACATCTGAAATATCTAAAATCCATGCAGCAAACCCACAATACACCAAACCTGCAAATAATAATCATAATATATATATATATATATATATATATATATATATATGTTAAAGAACTGATGAGAACCACTTTCGTTCCCAAATATTCGAAGGAAAGATTCATAAATGGCCATTGTCTGGCACTGCAAGAATCGACAGTGATACTCATCGAGCTTCAGATCAGGTTATGAAATTGATTGACAAAATAATCCACACCCTCTCTGTGGTTGACCAACTGAATGGAAATTTTCGTCAATGGATCTGCATAATTCGTAGCCCAGAGTCTTCCATCTGGTCTTGCGAACTTCAGAAGCATCGAGGGGCCAAACTGGCTCCGGTCTAAGGATTGCATGAACTGTGGCTCACTGAAAATCCGTAGTTTTAAATTGTTCGATAATCCAAGATATTCGGTCCATTACATTTAGTTCGACAGATATCGCAACTCCAGATGTCGTCTTCCCAATTTCGACAGCCTAACGATCCTCGATTCATTGCAGTCTGGAATGATAGCGATATCTTCTGGATTTTGTTACAACTCCTTCCTCATGAGATTACAACAGCATAAAGAAACGGTAAGCATCGTCTCATACAAAACAATGGACACACAATACTGAAAAATTCAACACTCCAAACTGTACTACTCTCCTGGGCACTCCTATGAGAGAGTTAATCCAGAGCACTCAGCTCTGATATCAAATTTCAAATCAAGATGCACACCAAAACTATTTTCATAATTACAATATAAATACAATTACACTTAGTTTCAGATAAATAGCTATTTTAATTACACAATTGAGATAATTGAAATAATATCTTAACTATCCATATAAAACTCAAATCCAAATCAATTCTATTGTAAACATTATTCCAACAAACAAAATCTTAAGACAATCTTTTACTCTCACACAAATCTTGGTTACCGCTCAAGTCTAATTCGCTTCCAAGTCTCTTCACGAAGTCAATAGAGAAAGGTACCTCTCCACCCAAAAACTTCTCTCTCAAAATCATTGGTTGTGATAAAGGAGCGCCATTCAAGGGAAAACCAATGCAGTGGAGGACAGGTTAAGATGGGGCAAAGGACATAAAGACGGTGTAGCACATCTGTTGGGGAAGCGAAAAAGATAGTGTGGCCCGGACAGGAAGACATGACAACAACACTTGGTGGTGAGAGTTAGATGTGTACATCAACCAGAGGTAGAGAGAACATGTGTCAATGAAGATATGGTATACATGTGGAGAGAATAGGTGTTGAGAAAGACATGGTGTACAATACTATATGGTTTTGGATGACCCAGTATTGAAAAAAGATCTCCCTTTTTACATGACTGTGACAAGGCTTGGAATTTCAAATTTTCTCTGAAATGAAAATTTGATGACAGTTATTTTATTTTCATGCTTTTCACTTTAAGTTTTTATTTATTATATATTTTCTTTAATAAAATAATAATCCAAAAAACATTCAAGAAAAACATTCATAATCTAGGTTGTAACTTAATTTATATTATTAAAATAATATTTTCAAATATTCCATAATACATAGCTCCAAAATCTAGTTTAAAAAACTATCAATCAAATGAGATTTTACAAATTAAACATCTCAAATGCAACCCCTATGCAACCCCTGCATTCTTCGAAAAAATTCAAAATTGAAGATATGACTAACTATGATATTTGAAGCTAAAATAGCATGGAACAATAAACAACCCTTAACAACTGAAGGTCAAACAATATGGACCAACAAACAAACCTTCCTATAGTATAATGAAATGAAAAACTATAACAACTTTGAAGAATAATTAGATTTCTTTCTTAAAAAAAATTGTTTAGTTATAAAATTTATAAATGTAAATAACCAATACCTATTAAAATATATAAGTCCCAATATTTATTATAACGTTAAAATTTATCATTAATAGAGGTTGAAAAAAAAAAACTTAAACACATGCTTCTAAAGACACTCTATACTAAGACATATCCATTAAAATGTTTGTGGACAATATACCAGGAAGGAAGAATAGGTGTAGGTTATTGTAATGAATAGAAACCTCAATAATTATGATTTGTTGCAAGGTCAAACCTATTGCGTCAATGGAAAACAATTGAACGTAAAAAAAATAACATTTCACTTTACCATCAAAAGAAACTAAGATAAAAATCATGGAAAACAATTGAAGGTGAAAAATGACATTTCACTTCACCATAAAAAAAACCTAAGATAAAACCATGGAAAACAATTGAACATGAGAAATAACATTTCACTTAACAATAAAAAACACTGAGATAAAAACCATTTGAAAAATATTACAACCCGTAAGAAAATATACATTTGTAAGGAGATTAACAATGAGATTAACAATGCAAAACCCATGTACATTTGTGGAGACATTTCTCTTAATATAGCCAAAGATAATTGTCATGCTAATTGAACACTAAAAAAATAAAAAAGAACAAGAGTATAATTAAATCATAATTCATGAATATATATATATATATATATATATATATATAAATCATAATAAAGTGTATTTAAATTTTATTTATAATGTTTATTTTGTAAAAAAATAAAAATTAAACTTCATTACAAACACAAATATAAATTTGTCTACATAAAGACAAAAAATAACTGGAAACTACACAATTGTGAATATAAAAAAAAATAAAGAACGTTCAATTATTTTTTATTAAAAATCAAATGATATTTACCATGTATATGATTGAATGTTTTAGAATGTAATTCTGAATGATGAAACTATGCAACACAAAAAATATTAAACACCCTATTGTGTAGGTCTGGAATTTAAACACTATCCTCTAGTCCACTAGCCTCTCTTGAATATCTGAAAAACCCTACAAATCACTTATTTCTAATGTTTGTTTTGTAAAAAATAAAAGTTAATCTTCATTACAAACACAAGTATAAAGATGGACCTACATAAAGACAAAAAAAAACTGGAAACTACATAATTGTGAAGATAAAAAAAATAATAATAATCACCTTCAAATTTTTTCTGCTTTGAGTATTCCTAAGGCATACATCTAGTGATAATAGCTATTTGTTTTGTACATAATCTCATAGCATACAACATAAATCTACTCCTATAGGCATGCATGCCTATGACATATGAAGGTCAATGTCAATAGAAGAGAAATTCCAATTAATCTTAGCTCTATGGATGTATGAGCTTAAACATATATGTATCAAGGGTAGAGATTTATTTACAATAACAAACCTACAAGTGTATGTAATTACACATATGTGTATCAATGACATAGATTTATTTACAATCTCAAGTCTATGGTCAAATATGCCTACTCTACTTGTAGTAGAGGATTATAAAATTATAACTTATTTTTGAGCTCATATGCCAATGAGTTATGTATACCAATAATAGAGGATTACAAAATTTAATTTAGAAATGTTGAAATTCCTATATATTATTCCATTTTAAAAATATAATGATGTTGTTGCAAAGCTCAATTCACACAAGTTTTCACAATTTAAAATAATTGAATGGTAAAATATGATGTGTCCTTTTAACTTTAACAAGAATAGTATCCACAACAACAACAATCACTCTACTATACTATAAAACAAATGATTGTGTTAGGCTCCTACCTTAGATTGAACCAATCCAAGAAAAGTCATGAATTAAAGGGGATTTCCCAATAGAAATATAATTTATGTCCCATTTTAACTCTAACAAGAATATTGTCCTCAACAAGAGTCACTATACTATACTATAAAATAAATGAGTGTGTCCAACCTTGTGCCCTAGATTGAACCAATCCAAGAAAAACCTTGAATTAAAGGAGATTTATGGAATAGAGATATGATTTATGTCTCCTTTTAACTTTAACAAGAACATTATCCTCAACAAAAATCACTATACTACACTATAAAATAAATTACTATGTCAAACTTCGTTCCCTAGATTGAACCAATCTAAGAAAAGTCGTGAATTAAAGGGGATTTACTAAATATAAATATGATTTTAGAATGGGATGATTGAGTTGAGTGTGGTTTCTGTCCCCCGAGTCACTACTCATGAATGACATGAGGATTAAACATTAAAAGATTACTCATGAAAGACACAAGGATTAACCATTAAAAGAGGGAAAACCATATCCAATCACAGATAATCACGACAAACAAAAAAACATTGATTTTAAATAGACAGTAGGAATGTACCTCTAGTTGAAGTTGCTCTCAAAGGGTGGATGAATTAGAGGAATCGAGTTTGGAAGCCCATATTCGCTCGCACACTTTCTCTTTAATCCTTGTATTTGTGGTATACTGGTAGGGTTTGCATTTCACTTTCTTAGCATGAAGCCACAACTCCAGAGAAGAGAAAACCCAAGCACTAGCATTTGCAAATGGCAATCTCAGAGTAAAGTTGTAGGCTAAAATGGAGAAAACCTACTCCAACGTTGGAATGTGCATACCTTCATTGTTCATTTACTCCCTTGACTAATATTGTACATGTGTCATCAACCCAACAGTGTCATCAATGAAACTCTCCACCACCCCACCCCTTCCAGTGCTATCAGTATATCATTATTATTATTAATATATATGTCAGTGTAAAACAATACCCACACTATGTTTTTTTGTGGTTAATGTAAGATTTTGACAAATAACCTACACATTCACAACTTGTGACATAAACATTTAATAAATTAAAAAAAATAAAAAATTCAATAACTCCTTTTAATTACAAATGTTATAATGATCATATTTAGAATATATATATACATACAATTAATTATGACATTTCCTTTATTTTATACTTTTACATATTTTTTATTACATATATTTATATTTTTTTAAATATTATAATGTTTCAAATCATTATTCATTTTAGACCTGTCATATTAACATAATTTAAAATCCATTACTTAAAATTTATTAATCTACATAAAACTTAAACACATTTTCTTTAAACATGTAAATTATTTCATATAACTAACCATAATCATGTCAAATGATACCTCTTTCTAATACACACCAATACCTTCATAATAAATATTCATGTTAAAAAATGTCTTTATCGAAATCCAAGTGCTTTTCATGCTCCCTCAAATGCATGCTTATTAGTCCCTGCCCTTTGGGCTCCAAAGACTAATAGTAATCGGTTGTTATACACATTTTTTACTTATCTTTCATTTTTCAGCCTAAGTTTGAAATTTGAGGTTTTATTTGGCCTCATACCAAAGGAAAAAAAACCATTTTTTGAAATAAATTTAGGAAAATGATTATATATTTACATTTAATTATGTTAATTATATATTTACGCTCACTTACGTTGAAGTTGATTAATACTACACTTGAGGTTAACATTAATTTGAAGTTTTATTTGGCCTCATACCGAGACAAAAAAAACATTTTTTGAAATAAACTTAGGAAAATGATCATATATTTACATTCAATTACGTTAATCATATATTTACGCTCACTTACATTGAAGTTGATTAATACTACACTTGAAGTTAACATTAATTCCAAACATTTAATTTTTAGACATGCATAATACATAGCATACCATAAACCATATTTGTCTGAACATAATCCACCCACAGTGTCTCATTGTGGCAATTATGAGCTGCCACCACCGGCCTACACTTCAACTTGTATCTTTTGCATGTCCCTTAGGCTATTTTTCCAAACTAATTTCAAGAGCTGAGTTGATTGCAAACGTTGCTCCTTTGAAAATGTTTTCTTTGTAGCCTATGCCATGACCAACGGTGGACAAGAGGAGGCGATGGTATAGTAAGCAATGTTTTCCATATCCATTACCCTGAAAAAAGAGTGAGTAGATCATCATTTTTTACTTTTTTTTTTGTAAATAGTTGATAAACTTCTATTCAAATTCTAGTTGATTCTACAATTATTCAAGAATATGTGAGTTTTTACCTCCCTTATGTGTGCCTTCAGGGTACTTTTTGTCCTCTATGTGCTTGTATGTTTCCTGTGTCTACAGGGTACATTTTTTCCTCCATGTTCCTATATGTTGCCTATGCATGTAGGGTACTTTTTGTCCTCTGTGTACCTGTATGTTATTTTTGTTCTAGGATTGAAGAAATACCACTACTTCAATATCACTATAATTTTCTTTAAATTTCTAATTTATGAATCCATTTGCACAAGATAAAAAATACAGATACGTATTTCCAAAAACATTCCAAAAAAAAATGGTAAAAAATAAAACCCTTCCTTGAAACTCTCAGCCCTGAGGCACCGAAGATGGGCATCAATCCACTTCATGCATGCATCCTACACAAGATCGACTATGCATTCGTCTCTCATCCTTTTAGCATTGGGGAAAGCACAATATATGCTCTTCTTTGGATTCACCTTGGCCTTCACTTTTTCTTCATTCGCCTTCCAGTTTCCATTCAAAACCCCTGACCTTAGAGGGCTTGTGGAGACTTCCATGTCAAGTTTCATGGACGAAAATGTAAATTGTGAAATATATGGATTGGGTTTTACCTGTGATGGGAAGACATAAGTAGAGGTAGTACTTTTAAAATCATTAGTCCTAGAGTAGTGAACTAGTAGTATACCTTTTGAGTTAGATACATCAGTTTTATGATTGTTCTATTTTTTTCATTGCAATATAAGTCTTAGTAATTTGAAGGATCCTTGCCCTGCAGGAAGAGAGGAAATATCGTGGTGGTATCCCAATATTCCTTGCTTACTACATAGTGAAGGAAAAAACCCAACACTTTTCAGCAGTTTGTCGAGAAGAAGTGGAAATAGGAAGAGACTGCTTGAATCGTCCTTCAAACAACATAATTACATCGTCCTTAGAATAGTTGGCTTTTATCTTGCATTGTACGTGACAAATATAAGTCCATTGGAAGATGAAAGTTTTTACAAACTTTCATTTTAACTGGGAGGAACCTGTACAAAGACCTCTAATCTCTCAATCTTGATCCATGGTTGGGGACTATGCCACTGGCTATGGAATTGATTCAATTGTTGTTGGGTTCTGATCAACCATATACGCACTTGGATATGCACCTGGTTAGAGTTGAAATATTGATCTCCAAACACGAGCCATGCCCAGAGTTATGCTCTCCAGCGTGGAGTTCCACCAGTGATTATAGGGATGCCCAGAGTTATGCTCTCCAGCGTGGAGTTCCACCAGCAATGCTTATGAAGGATCCGACCGAATGGTTGGAAAGAATAAGAAGCTCATGGACCCATCACCATATGATAACCCTAACCATTTGTTTTTCATTATGTCCTCAAATCCATGGGGGAGATAGACTTGAATTCCATCTGTTGTTGTTGTATCTGCATTCCTGGTTTGAGTTTGGGTGCCACTTTGATGGCCCAAACGAAGGGATACCGGCTTGCTTCCAAACTCCTTGCCAACACAACGGTCTATCATTCTGATAAGGAGTGTTGGATTTATAATGAAATGTACAAAATTGAACCCGGTCGATGGAAATCCAACCATCGAATCAATTCATCTTCAATAATGTCTACCATTTTCTCTCTATC
This sequence comes from Picea glauca, assembly GCA_000966675.3. Classification (NCBI taxonomy): domain Eukaryota; kingdom Viridiplantae; phylum Streptophyta; class Pinopsida; order Pinales; family Pinaceae; genus Picea; species Picea glauca. The sequence goes on from JZKD02S2011033.1 coordinate 1,914,099, forward strand.
CAAACCGACTAGAGTGTGAATATCCAAAACCGTAGAGTCAACTTCAACCAGTGCTTCTTCTATCCTCCAGGTGTTTGTAGACATTGTGACATATATCACTACGACGACATTTAGATTTAGTAGTCTTGCAAGGAGGATTCCAATGGGTAGTTTATGTCAATTTGTTGTATATACTTCTAGGTCTCTTAGTGTTTAAAACAATTTTAGAAACCTTCGTTCTCTTGGGGCGATTCTATCACTTACACATGACGAGCCAACCCAACACAATGACCTTTTCCCACATTATACCACGTGCCCAATAAAGAGTATATGCTTGTCGACCAAGTGGAATCCTGATGGGTGAGAGAGGGGTGAAAAGAGCCCGAAGCTACATGGAATGGATTTATGGAGAATATGTTACATGGAATCCAGATGTCCACTTGAGCTACCACGACCTCTGCCAAAATATTGAAAGAAACCTACATATTTATCACACGTGCTTCAAGGATGAACATGTGTAATTCAATGACCATAGAGTATACATATTCGTACCTATTAGTTACTAGCTATGGTATGGACAAGATTTGCACCTTCTGTGAGAAGCTTATGTGGTTAGAAGGATTTACGTCCAGTGGATCTCCATTAGAGCATGTGTTGGATAGGCATTTTGGGGATGTTTTGGTATGTGCATTGCAATAGTTCAAAAGGGTAAAAGGTAGTTAAATGATGGACCAAAGCGTGTGGTAGAAGCATAATTATGGAGTCAAGGCACGTGAAAGGAGGAAAGCAATGGAACGACAGACAAAAATGGAAAATGGTTATATAGATAGTTGGGTTTTTGGGGATAGTTTGTAACAGGCTTAGCCCCATTTTAATGTATAAATATGTAAAGGATTAAGATATTTATGAGTAGTTGATCGAGGGGTGGAAGGTTGGTGATGCTTGAAGAATTCAATCTATGCTCGAGTGTTTGGTTAGGTGTTTGAGTGTTTTGGGTTATGAATGAGGTTTTTGGTGGTTAGGCTCGAACAAATTAGGTAGGTTTGGGTAATACCAACTTATATATATTTTTGTAAGCACAATGCACATATATAAGGAGTTTTCAAATGAATAATAAAAGAAGCTAGCCATTGTGGATGTAGCCCAATTTGGGGTGAACCACATTAAAACCTTGTGTCTTGATGTGTTGCTTATGTATGTTATGTTTCCGATGCGTGTGATGCATGATTAGTATAGATATGTCTACTATTTGAGGATACTACACAATCATGGTGAATGTTTAGTATTTTGAATATGTCACTGATATATGTTGTTTAAATTAATGATGAATGAATGAATGTTAAGTGGAGTAATGTCAAACATAGGGTATATTGCATGATAGTTAAATGTTAAGTACTGGAAACTATGCACATAATAGATGAATGGACAATGCATTGTATGGTCATGTCGAATGCCTCACTTCCCCTCATTACTGAAAAAACTTGGTTCCTACAACCCCTCCAGATGCCTTGGGTGAGACTTCAATTTCTTGCAGGTGATGTTGAAAGGGTCGGTGCCTAAGGGTTTTGTTGTTTTATCATTTTTGAACTTAGGGATGTCCATTGCGTACCAACAAATGGTTATGTTTTCGGAACTAGGATCTCTAACTAAGGGGAATGTTTTGGAGGACGACTAAGGAAGAGATCATATAATGGATAGAAAGGAAGGAACGAGAATTTACCATATAATATAATAGGAACCCACATATTAGTGATGAACAATGGTTGTAAATGTATGTGTTTACATATTTGCATGAAATCTTCTTTGGTGAGTTTCTGATAATTTTGGTTGAATGGTTAGAAAGGATAGTGGAGAATACTGGAATATTCTGAGCTAAGGCTCCGAGAAGCTAGACTCCTGAGTTGATCATAAAATTGAATACAATAAGTAATAATGTTTCTCATGTAATTGATTTTTGGTTGAACAATATAATGGAGGGTTACATTATAGAGTTTGCAATAGATTGTACCAAGTATTATAGTGTTGCAGAGAGATATTTTTTCAAGGGTCTGCGCAGAATATTTCTGAACGCACTATCTACTTGGATAAATATGTTGTTGTGAGATAAGAATGTTATGAAGATGGAATTTGATTGCTAGGTACATTCACACATATAGGGGGACTAGGGGATGACCAGAGGATGGTATAAGAGTGGAAAGGGATGAGTGAAAGGATGAATAAGGAACATATGGATTGAGGATGCCGAGAGAGGAAGAAAATGCATTAGATAGAGATATTGGATTACTTCATAGTGGGAAAAGTCTTAGGTATAGTAAGGAGGATCTTGTGGATGAGAGAGAAGAGAAACCCGGTGTGTTTGAGAAAAGAGACCCCCATGTAGTACTCTAGATCACACTGTATGAAGAAATGAAAGAGAAAGAAAAGGATCCTCAGTGTAGTCCACCAGAAGAAGGAATTCCATCTCATATCATAATTTGTGTCGAACCCACAACCCCATGTGCGTCACTAAATTCTGAAGTAGGAACCAAAAATTTGTCAAAGAAATTGTAGTTAGTGGAGGAATTCAGAACAATAGTCAGAGTAGTGGAAGTAGCGCACCAACACTGAAGGTAGGTACTATGTAGAATACAATGGCAGGAGTAGATACTATATTAAGGATTCCAGAATTCCAAGGAGCGGGGTCAGAAGACCCAGAGTTACATCTTTTTGTATGTGAAACAATATGAACTGTGAAGAATGTCCAGGATGAGGAAACAAATATTGTGCGTTTAGAAACGAAATTCAGAGGTCGTGCATTGTTATGGTACATGATATATCATACTACTACACCGACATGACAATCAAAAACATTGGTAGAAATTATACAAGCTTTATTAAAGGAATTTCAAAAGCCGAAATCTGATTCGCAGTACATCACAGAGCTGCAAGAAATTAAACAAGTGAAAAATGAGACATTTTGGGATTATGATGAGAGGTTTAAAGATTTGATGGGTAGGTTGACATTCCATATTCTTGATGAACAACATAGAGAATGGTTTATTGCAGGTTGTATGCCACACATTCGTTGTCCTTTGACACAGTAGAAAGTCACGTCTCAACCAAAATCCTTAGAAATTGCTATGAATTTAGAAGCATCTCCTATAGGAGATGGCACAGGGATGGTGCAGGTTGAGTGACAATTGTTTGCACTAACTATTCAGTTGTCATAACTGACAAAAGGAAAGGAAAATTGTGAACAAGTTTAGTGTATTACATGTGAGACAAAAGGCCATCGTAAAGACGAGTTCCTAGAATTTGCACAGTATATGGCTATAGGAGCACCAAACCCATTGGCAGGAGGAGTGGGGTATTGCGAAATATGAAAGACATGGGGACATCATCCGTTTGCTTATCCATTATTGTAGAAGTACCAACGTATGCCCAAGAATTTGTTTTGCAAGTTTGTAGGACATGATGAGAAGGATTGTCGAACATTTGACTTAATGAGACAACGCACTTCAGATGAATACATAATCCAAGAATAAAATGTCACAACAAAAGGAGGAGTTACGCAGTATAATACTCTGGGAGGATTTAATCAACGTGGATGTGGAGGATTTGGTAGAGGTCGAGGATGAGGGGGATTTGGTAGAGGAGGAAGAGGACCAATTATTTGTTATAAATGAAATCAACCAAGACATTTGGCGCAAGGCTGCCCAAATCCTTGCACGACATGCACATACTATATAGCATTGAACCATGCGATGGAAGAATGTCCTCAACTGATAGAAAAATGCCAGGCAAGAGGGAATCAAAACCAAAACCAGAACATGCAGATGATATTAGTAGAACAACTTGATGATCAACCCAGACTAGAAGTGGTTACACGCAGAGGAGCTAGAACAAAAGCGGATGCGACAGAAAAGGGGAAGGAGATCGAGCAATGGATCAGGAAAGAAGTTGAGCCTATGCCAACATTTGACCCATAGAAAGAGAAAGAGACATATCAGGAAGCCAAGAAGGATATACTAGGACCAAACTGGATAACATCAACGTCAACTGCACAACTAGTATATGATATTTCGTTAGTCTATGATTGCACCATTCCAGAAAAGTCAGTCGAGAAGGTAAGCACTTTGAAATTTTTTCTAAAGAGTTGTTTATAATTGATGAAGGATGAGGCAACATTGCATGAACTATGTGGGATGATTGATCAACGTACCCAAGACAGAGAAGTACCAACCGCACAGAGAGAAATGAACCAAGTATTGCGGAAGAAGAGAACAAACAAGGAATTCAAACTAAAAGCACAAATAGGAGATTATGACATGGACAACACCATTTTAGAATTAGGATCTGATGTAAATATTTTTCCAAAGAAGATGTGGGAAACGATGGGGAAGCCAAAGTTAATTTGGTCACCCATTCAGTTGAGGTTGGAAAACCACTAACCAACATAAGATAGTTCCAATTGGAAAACTATTAGGAGTAAATGTTAACATAGGTGGAGTGTGCACTATTACAGACTTTGAGGTCAATGAGATCATAGATAACAGTCAGTCGTATCCAACATTTCTCGTACTATATTGGGCCTTTGAAAATTAGATTATTATTAACTTGAAGAAGAGGGAAATGATTTTTGAACTGGGAGACTTGAAGGTTATTACACCATTAGATCCTACATAAGCAAGAAGGTGTGTGGAACCCGCAAGAAAAGAAATCGATAACCTATATAATATGACCGTGTGGATGGATGATTATGTGAATCCTACTACTGATGGTGTACTTATTTGGAGAAGCATCAACTATCACACATCAAATTCAGAATAAGGATTCGAACATTGGCAACACAGGATGCATGAAGTATCGAAAAGAAGATGTTCTCGCATTACTCTCTCTTTGCGTTGGATCGGAACCGAGGTATGTGATTCACCAAGGTATGATAGACTAACTGATGTAAGTTCTTTTGTAAGAGAATTTTGGTTTCAGATACCCAAACACAAAATATTGTTGGCATTAGATGTTTCACTGAAAGAAACACCGATGAGATGGTGGGACACACATAAGGAAGGAACAGGAGATTGGAAGCCATGTAGAAGGCTGTTGCAGATTAGGTTTGGAACAAAAGGTGAAGAAATTGCGTAGAAGTATATAGGATTAAGTTGTCTGACGAATCATATTGCGCAATGCATTATGAATTGGATTTGGGTTCCCAAGAAGGAATGGATGCACATATTTATACATACCTTGAGATGATTCCCAAGAATTGGTATCTAGAACTGGAGGTGCACAGAGGGAAAAAATATTTGGAGGAGCTAACTTGAAATTTCAAGGTAACATTTGGTTTTGAATATTATTCACCTTTATTAGATGCAACTCTGCAAGTTATCATAAGTAAAATTTTTACTTTAGAAGACCAGATAGAACTAGTAGTTGTGTGTTGTGCGCACAGAGCCTCTGCGACATTTCATAAAATATTGGAATGTTACAATGTTGCTAGAGAATACCAAGAGGAAGAAGATCCAAGAAATGTGCAAGTACCAGAGATTGAAGGGGACAACACAATAGAAGGTCCAAATCTCGAATCCATTGTGTATGTGAATCCATTAAGAGTGCACAAAGTGAATATTGGCACAAAAGAAAACCCTAAGGTCGTGAACATTGGAGACTATTGGAATGGTGAGATTGTTGAAAAGATTGCAGATTTACTAAGAAAGTATATGGATCTATTTCCAACTACCTTTTTAGAGATGAAAGGGATTTTGGGGGAATTAGAAGAGATGAAGATACCATTAAAGCTAGACGAAAATCCAGTAAGATAGAGACCTTATAGATTGAATTTGAAGTACAAGGAAAAAGTGAAAGTAAAGATAGACATAATGTTAGAAGCTGGTATCATTGAGATGATAGCAAAGTCAGAGTGGATAAATAGAATGGTAGTTCAAAATAAGAAAATAAAGGGAATTATAACTTCTGTAGACCTAAGGAAACTGAACGATGCTTGTTTACATCACCCATTTTTGAACTCCTTTACAGATGAAGTGTTGGAGAATGTAGGACGGCAGGAGGCCTACTCGTTGAATGATGGATTTTCAAGGTATCATTAGATCAAGATTGTGCCAAAAGACAGACATAAGATGAAATTTGTGAAAGAATGAGGAAGCTACCAATAAACGATGATGTTGTTTGGGTTAAAGAATGCACCTGTTGTGTTTTCTAGACTAGTTGTTGCAGCCTTTAAGGAATTTATTCATAATTTTCTTAAAGTGTACTTAGATGATTGTATTGTGTTTAGCTTATTGAAAGATCATATAGAAACTTTGTGGTTGCTACTCGATAGATGTAGACAATATCAGATATCATTGAATTTGAAGAAGTGTATTTTCTACACACCTTTTGAGATTTGTTTTGGGTCATGTGGTATGAAAGCAAGGCTTGTTGGTTGATCCTGCAAAGATAGTCATGATTGTTGATTTACCACTGCCTACATCAGTAATCCAATTGAGAGAAATGTTGGATCATACAGGATATTATGGGAAGTTTATTAAACGATATGCACATATTACAACTCCAATGGAAAAATTGTTAAATAAAGAAGCTAAGTTTCAGTGGAATGAAGAATGTCAACAGGGTTTGGACATGTTGAAGCAAACATTAGTTACTATGCCCATTCTGGTGTTCCCGGATTAGAAGAAAAAATTTCACGTTCATGTGGATGCATCATCTATAGCTCTCAGTGCAGTGTTAGCTCAACCATGAGAGGGAGAGTTAGACCATCCGATTTCATTTGATAGTAGGAAGTTGTTGACTTTCGAGAAGAATTACACGATGACAAAATCTGAATGTTTGAAAATGGTGTATTCCTTGTAGAAGTTCAGACATTACTTATTGGGGTCCCACTTTAAGATGTATACATACCACTTTGCGCTGGGATACCTAGTGAAAAAACCAATGGTTGAGAGAGAATATGCATATGGTTATTATTGTTCCAGGAGTATGCCTTTGATATCATTTTGAAGCCAGGGAAACTGAATGTAAGGTCGGATAATTTATCGTGCATACCGACAGGGAAAGATGTAGATAATATAGATGATAGTTTACTAGATGTGCACTTATTTGCAGTTCAAATGGTTGATGACTATTTTGCAGAGATTGTCCAATTTTTTAGTATAGGAATAGCCCCATCCGACATGACAGTAGTACAGAAGAAGCAACTAGTGGGCAAAGCAGTGGATTATTAGTTGATAGTAGGAAATCTATATAAGTTAGGCACATATGGGATACTGTGATGTTGTGTATTGGAACATGAGAGACCAATGATAATAGCAGAGGCACGTGAGGGAATTGTAGGAGGTCATTAGGTAGGAAAGGCGACAACTCAAAATATCTTGTGCGCAGGGATATGGTGGCCCACTCTCCATAAATATTTTAAGGAGTATTGTCACAATTGTGATGTTTGTTAGAGAGTAGGAAATCCATCTATAAGGGATGAGATTCCTTTGAATCCACAAGTCACATCGCAGGCATTTGACAAATGGGCAGTATATTTTGTTGGACCGATTAATCCACCAACAAGAAGATCATGATCCATGTACATAATTACCGTGACATATTACTTGACTATATGGGAAGAGGAATAACTGATTACAGATTGCAATGTAGAGAAAACTGCACGATTGTTGTTTAAGAATGTAGTTACAAGATTTGGGTGTCCAATAGTACTTATGAGCGATCAAGGGACTCATTTTTTTGAACAAGACAATTGCAATAGTGACAGAGGATTTCCACATTCATCATCAAAAGAGAAGATTGTATCAACCTCAATAAAATGGAACAATGGAAGCCTTCAATACGATACTAGAGAATGAAGTGACACAAATATTTAATGTAGGACAGGATGACTGGGATTTAAGGATTCGTATAGTGCTATGGGATTATAGGACTACATGCAAGAAGTTGACAGGTTAGACACCCTTTATATTAGTGTATGGTTAGGAAACAATCATGCCTATGGATTTTATTGTACCCAGTCTGCGCATTGCTACAATGACAAAACTTATGGATTATGGCGTAGTAGAAGAGATACCATCACAATTAATGGCACTAGAGGAAGATTGATTTGTTGCAGGGTTCCATCAGTAAATACAAAAGGCATGCGAAAAATATTGGCATGATAGACACATCAAGCAGAAGAAGTTCCAGACAGGAGACTTAGTATTTCTCTATGAAAACAAGTTTTTGCAACACCCTGGGAAGTTTATTATGCACTGGTTAGGCCCATATGTGATCCAATATGTGACAAAAGAAGGTGTTTTTCAACTGGAGAAGTTGGATGGAGAAGTCGTGGAAGGACTAGTTAATGAGATTTGGCTAAAACTATACAGGGACAACCATCCTTCCATGCACTAAGATGATTGCGCAATAACCTTTAATATGTATTATAGTGTAGGTAGAGAAATAAATAAAAAGTAAACAAAAGGGGAAAAAACAAGAAAACTATTCAAGGAAGAAGTAGAAAGTTGAAGAGTTAATCAACGTTCAAGGAGTTAAGATTAGTGAGTAAATAGGATAAGAAGGAAAATTTTGTGTAAGAGAAAGAAGAAGGAAGTGGGGTGCACAAATAGAGGAAGTGAGTTGTGCAGAGAGGGGATTGTGTAAATAATAGTTAAGAGCATTAAAGAGGAAACATGACAAGAAAAATAATTTATTTGGAAACACCATGTCAAAACGGCGGAGATGTGTAGTAATAAATGGAAAGTACCATGGAGATCATAACAGATTGACAAATCTAGACCAAGATATGTCGGAGGATTCAGAGTTAATGTAGGGTTGAGAAAAATATTGAACGAAAAACACTAGTGGATTAGACGACAAGTTTAGGCGCGAATGTAAGTGAACAACTATTGATGGGTTATAAAAGAAAGATAAGGGTTGACGAGGAAAGGTTCTTGTCAATTGTAGTTTGAATAGAGAGTCGAGCGAGGAGGTGTTGCAGAGCTAAGAGAGTGTTGCAAAGTTGTAGGTTTTATTTATAGGGAGACTGTTGCAGAATGAGATGGCACCACCCAAGGAAGAAATGGCATAAGAATCAAGACCATGGAAACAACAAAGTCATCCAGAAGTAGTACCTGTAGTTCAAGAGACCATAAGGGAATCCTCATCATAGATGATATTTCCAAAAGATTACATATCACTAAGGAAGGATACAAGGAATCCATTCAGGTTGTTGAAATACGCTAAGTATGCGCTTGTGGAGCTAGAAATCCCACCTAAAGTGATAATGGAGGAAGACATATTAGGCTTGGTATCGAATTTAATGTATGCATACCATGATATTACGGATGAGAAGAAATTCCCAGAGATAGTGTCGAGAAAGTTTTTGATCATATACATCAGCGCAGAGACAAAGATGATCGTGATGGAGTCATAGACATGGGCTTGGAGAAAGATGACATCCTGAATTTACTCGACATACCACATTTCAGGAGGAGCACAAAAGTCAACGCTTGTGTGAATATGTTGTTGAGCTACGTGCACAAAGGTTACTTATGTCTCAATAGTATAGTCTCCCTTGATACAAATTTGATTGTGTGAATTACGAGACTACCCTTCCAAGGGGAGGACCCCTCACTATTATTTTCAGACAACAAGAATGAGAAGGATTTATCAGAGAGAATGAAAGAGAAGTTGCATACGCACAAAGGAGTGCGTGGTTTGGATGTATCAAGCATATGAGACCCTACAGTGAGGTTTGCAATAGAATTATTGGCCTGTAAGTTGTTAAGGAAGTGTCAGAAGGACCAAGTACCAACGAGATTAACAACAACAACCGAGAAGTGTGTCAAAGGCGTGTAGATGAACTGGGCAACATTTTTTCTCAACCAGTTCTTGATCAATTGTGAAGAGGCACAAGATAAAGGTATTGAATTTCACTATGTGTGGTTATTAATTTTAATTTCGTTAGCAACATGGAGGGAGCCATATGATGCACAGTTTTTTGGAGCTAAATATAATCCATACCTAGCCGCAAGATATGCAAACTTGTGGCATACTACACAAAAGGAGAGACGATTATACAATGCTATTTCTTTTTATATTTACAAGAAGACCATTAGGCAGTGTATTTAGGATACACCATGGATGCAACCATAGATAGTAGAGGCATATAAGTCAATTGTGTGGTTCAAGGAAAATCACAACCATCTCTACATTCAAGCAAAGAAGGATCCAAGAGAAGAATGGCTAGCCACGAAGCACAAAATAACAAAGGAGGAAATGTGATAGATCATGGAAGACTAGGACACATATTGGAAAATCCCATCGATAGAGACTAAGAAACCAAAGATGGATAACCCAGACATTTAATACATACCAAGAAGAGATGAATAAAGGAAAGGAAACAACAAAGGGAATATTATACTACACCCAGGGGATAAGAGGAAATATATCGACAAAGGAAAATTAGTGCTATAGAGAAATAAGAGGAAGGCTATGAAGGAATCAACTATACAAGCACTAACAGGACAATATGGAAAAGATTGGTGATCAGGTTAAGGAATTTACGGATGACATGTTTTATCACGTGACAAAACAACAAGAGGATATGAAAAGTAAGATGTAAGAGCAGATGGCCGAGTTGCGCTAGATGTTAGAAGTAGCAAGGATCGCGCCAGCACAACAGGCATAAGATGCACAAACAACAAGCACAAAATAGACTGCAGAAGTGAGGTCGATAGTCTCTCAGTCATTAGAAGTAGTTGGAGAGCGCAGGATGGTACAAATAGTGATAAGGGATATATAATTCACATCAACCGAGATGCAGGAGCAGGTGCAAGCCTTAAGTCACATTGACTTAAATTTTTCAAAGTTAATAATAGAGATGTTACAAGGATTGTAGGTCAGCATTATGAAAGAACTCAACCTGAGAATGGAGAAGATTTCTAATAATGTGTTTAAGGTCACAACAGAGAAATTATCCTTGTATCTCTGTTATAACCCTAAATTGTACCATACATGCATACCTGGCATCAGGGCATCTTACATACTATTTTTTCCAAGCCATCACTAAACAACTCTTCTTAAAAACACTATTTTTGAATATTTACACACCCTGCACCACTACTGCACACATATGTATGCTAGTTGCACCACTACTACTCATGTGCGCACACTAGATTCACCATTACATCCCGCGTATGCCCACAAAATTTGCAAAAAATAAAAAGTTGCAAGGAATTCGTTGAGATTACGAGCTATTGGGTAGTTTTCCAACTAATCCATCACCTATAGCCCGTCGCCCAATTGAATAACCATCCTTTTTTCATATAAAAGGAGGTGGTGGGGTCTCATTTCAAGGAGAAACATAACAACAATGAAACTCTACCCATTTCACTTTACCCCCTTGCCCCAAGAATTTGCAGCCACAATGTGAGTTTTGAGCCAAAATTCCCTATTCTTGCCCTTTTCCTCCATTACAAGCCTAATCCATTTCCTAGAGAGAGTTGAAGAGGAGAAATATACGTGGAAGCAGTTGGAGCTTGGTGAAGAGGAGCCCAGACCATGTTTGAGGAGAAGTCGTCGATCTCATTTTGTAAGTAACTTTGTGAGATTAATAGAAAGAAGTATTTTTTCTGTCCCGCCATATGATGTGTTCAATCTTTATGTTTGATTTACATTTTATTATGACACTATACCCCACATACATGCATGAAATACAAGGTAAAAGGATCTGATAACTCTACCTTAAACTCTGCATCCGGTGTCGATCCTTTCGCGTTTGGTCACTTCTCGACTGCAAGTCTCCTCCCAAGGCTGATGTGCATTCATCAAAAGACAAACAAGACACTACGAACATGTATTTGATATATGAATTAGTGGGTTAGATGTCATAATAAAATGTAAATCAAACATAAATATTGAACACATTATATGGCGGGACATAAAAAGTACTTCTTTATATTAATCTCACAAAGTTACTTACAAAATGAGATCAACGACTACTCCTCAAACCTGGTTTGAGCTCCTCTTCACCAAGCTACAACCGATTCCATGTATATTTCTCCTATGCAACTCTCTCTAGGGAATGGATTAGGCTTGTAATGGAGGAAAAAGGCAAGAATAGGGAATTCTGACTCAAAATTCACAATGTGGTTGCAAATTCTTGGGGCAAGGGGGGAAATTTAAATGGGCAGAGTTTCACTATTGCTATGTTTCTCCTTGAAATGAGACTCCAACACCTCCTTTTATATGAAAAAAGGATGGTTATTTGGTTGGGTGATGGGCTATAGGTGGTGGATTAGTTGGGAAACTACCCAATGGCCCGTAATCTCAACGGATTCCTTGCAATTTTTTATTTTTTGCAACTTTTGTGGGCATAAACGAGCTGTAATGTGCAACTAGCATACATACGTGAGTAGTAGTGGTGCAACTAGTGTACATACACCAGAAGTAGTGGTGCAGGGCGCATACATCTTCAAAAATAATGTTTTTAAGAAGATATGTTCAATGATGGCTTGGCGAAAATAGTAAGTAAGATGGCCTGATGCTAGGTATGCATGTATGGTGAAATTTATGTTTATAACAATATTGACTACAACATAGTAACCATATAAAGAGACAACATTGCACAGAAGGTAGAGAGGATGCAACACACATTCGAACAAGTGTACAAGGAAATTCCAGAAGTACCAATGGAGGCAGATACTCAAATAGAAGAGCATGTGTCAAATATCAGGCGCAAAGCCATTCAAGGCTTTTGTTCAAATATTATAGAATTGGAGGCACACGCAATACCAGGTACTCCACTTGAGGAGAGAGAGAAAAGGGAGAAGATGGTGACCATGACTATTGATAATATCAAGAGTTTAAACATAGAGTGTGCCAAACTTTGTGAATAAAGCACAAAATTATAGAATCGGTTGACAAAAGATGTCGAGTTACAAGAAATTGGGTAGAAGATTAAAGTTGCATCGGAGAAAGAACAACAATTTAAGGAGACAATGAGCAGCTTGCCACCAAAAGAGAAGATGACAACAATGGAAAAAAACAAGAAGATGTATTCCAAAATGAACCATATGAGAGCATAGCAACAAGATCTTGCACAAAAGATGGATTTATTGTAGAAAGAGGCATACAAGGTAGCATAAGAGCTCGCAACTGCACAAGGAGTGGTGAAACAAGCCGCCTAGGAGACTACCGAGAAGATAAAGGGCCCAATAATAACACAGATAGTAGAAGAGTTAGTAGAGAAAGAAGAACATGTGAATGAGATGGTCGCCACTGCTAAGAAAACATTTCATAACTTCTTGGAAACCAAGCTCACAATGAAGCGAGAGTAGCAATAGGCATAAGTGGTTCGGGACGAGCCACATGTGAGTGTTGGAGGCATGTTGGACACACAATTTAGGGATGTGCGTCAGAATAGATCAAAAGGGTAAAAGGATGTTAGACGATGGAGCAAAGCGGACAAAGGAAGTAGACTTTAAGGAGTCAAGGTATGTGAAAGGAGGAAAAGTAATAGAGCGACGCACAAAATATGAAAAAATGACTATAAACCATTGGCGGTTTTTGGGGATAGTTTTTAACGATATTAACCCCATTTTAATTTATAAATATGTAAAGGGTCGGGGTAGTTAGGGGTAGTTTAACAAGGGGTGGAAGGTTGGTGATGGTTGATTAATTCAATCTATGCTCGAGCATTTAGCTAAGTGTTTGGGTGTTTTGGGTTATGATTGAGGCTTTTGGCTCGCAGGGATGATTTTAGGGGCTAAATTTCGCTCATGGGCTAATTTGCCATGGTTTTTCCCAAGAAAAGATTCGCTATTCTAAAAATGATTCCCCCAAATTCTATAGGATAAAATTATTTTACCTTAAAAATTGCCAAAAAATTATACAAACTATATAAAATCCTTAGAAAATTGAGTATTTTTACAAAAATATCGCCAAACATTTTATAGTTGGCATATGAAGGATTAGTAAGATTCACCAAGGTTTCTACATTTTAAAATAAATTTCTATCCTTAAAATAATCTGTGTTTTGGGGAGTTAGGCTCGCATTGCAGTATAACAACTTAGGTGGGTTTGGGTAATGTAAATTGATATATCTTTTTATAAGCGCAATGCACATATGTAAGGAGATTTCAATTGAATAATATAAGAAGCCAATCATTGTGGACGTAGCCCAATTTGGGGTGAACCACGTTAAAAATTGGTGTCTTGATGTGTTGCTTATATGAGTTATGTTTCTGACGCATGTGATGGATGGTTAGTATGGATATGTTTACTATTTGAGGATACTATGTAATGATGGTGAATGCTTAGTATTCTGAATATGTCACTGATATATATTGTTTAAGTTAATGATGAATGAATGAATGAATGCTAAGTGGAGTAATGTCATGGATAGGGTATATTACATGATAGTTAAATGTTAAATAATGGAAATTGTGCACACAATAGATGAATGGACAATGCATAGTATAGTCATGTTGAATGCCTCACTTTTCCTCATCACTGCAAAAATTTTGTGTGTTAACCCCTCTACATGCCTCAGGTGAGACTTCACATGCTTACAGGTGATTCTGAAAGGGTTGGTGTCTAAGGGTTTTGTTGGTTTATCATTTTTGAGCATAGGGTCTGCCCACTGCGCGCCAACAACATGCCAAAAAACTTTGACCAAATAACTTATAATTCTTCTTCTTCATTAGCTTAGTTTTAGTTCAGAAATTGCATACTACAACAAGTCTTTGACAAATTAATACACTACTTTTTGTAAAAGTATAATGATGTTAAGCATCTAATATGTAATATCATTGTTTTTTCATCACTAATAGAGCCCACAAAGTTTTTTTTAGATTAAGCTAATCATAGATTTGGTTTATATGTATTTTGGTTTAATAATGCACTAGACAACATTCACACCTAAAAGACAATTTATTCTTTAATTTATATTAAACAATACTATTTAATTATTATTATATAAATTTATTTAAATAAAAGATTTTTTAAGCAATAATATTAAGAAATTATTTTTCTTCGTAATAATATTAAGAAACTCCATAAACAATAAACATCAAAATAACAATTTGCATTTTGTAGGATATAAATTAAGAAATCAACAATAAACATCAAAATAATAATTTACATTTAGAAACTCTATAAACAATAAACATCAAAATAATAATTTGCATTTTGTAGGATATAAATTAAGAAATCAACAATAAACATCAAAATAATAATTTGCATTTAGTAGTATATAAGTTAGGAAATCCACATTTAATGATATATATTCTAAAATATATATTATTGAATGCTTGACTTCAGAGGGTACATTACATCTCGGAATATATACAACTGAATGCATAAAATGCCATTTCTTTTTGTTTGAACATTCAGGTAAATAAAAATTTGTATGGTCATGCATAGGCCGGTTTAGGACAAAGCAATCAATGACCATAAAATTTCATTCAAATCATCATAGTTCCCTCATTGTGACTTAACTAGAGTGTGTTGATAACGAAAGTGTGTTTAGGATTTAGCTATAAGAATTTGAATCACTTGATGACATCTATCTAGTTAGTTAAAAGATAATGATTTAGTAAATATATGAATTTCAAAATCTCTTCAAAAAAATTGAGAATTAGAGATTCATGGTTGGTTAATGGTTGCACATACTTATCATTTGGATGAATTGTTCACTGTATTTTGGGATAAGTTTCACTTTGCAACTTGCAAATTAATGTCATTAATCATCTCTTTGACCATTCTGAGTGCAAATTTGACATGAATTTGCTCAGAAATTTGGGGATTTCACTTTGCTTTCACAAATTTCCCAAATCCGTCACAAATCAAAATATGTAACAAAGAATTTTCAAAATTTGCATTGGTCCTTATTCCATATGGGTCTAGTGTTGAACCAATTTCTTTGATACCACTCAGTAATGCATCTAGATCCCTCACTCAGGCCCACTACCGTAAAACTGATGCTTTGATACTAACTAGAACATACCTGCCTACTAAAAAAGGATTTAAATGCTCTATGCAACTAAATTTAACATTAGGAAACATACTAATTACTCATGCAATTAACAACATTTATAAAATGTGAATGGTTGTTCAAGCAACACACAACCTTCAAATGTTCATTTCTACAAAGGAATTAACATAATAAACATAACAAAAAACTAATATGTTTATAAAATAACCAATTGGTTGCATACAAAAGATGTTCCTCCCAACCATAGGCATTGATATTCCAAATCTTAACAAAATGCCACCCCCGAGATGAGGCTATGAGTCCACAAGGAGGTCTGGCCATCTTGGTTGTCCACTCTCTACACTTAGCAACCCAAAACCATGGTTCTACTCCAACAATAGTTCCAATCCACCAACTCTCTTCCCCCTCAACCCTCACAACCAAAGGAATGGGATCCACCTTCTCTACCATGTATTCCCTCGGGCCTTCCCTCTTCCCTCTAGGGATTTAGTGCACTCGGTTGGCCATATATCTCATAATTGAGGATTCTGGTAACTCTCAACTATAACTTTAAGAGTGTTCACAACATCCTTCACAAGACTCTTCATCCATTTCCTCTACAGGCACACAACCCATTTTTATAGGCACATAGGACACAATTTCAGCATAAACATAGCCCAATAATGGTTATTCTCAAACACAACATGTCTAGTTCTCTTCTCAGCACTCCACCTCCTCTCTTGCTTCCTAAAACCAACATGTAAAAATTGTCTCTTTCCCACACAAATTTCCTTTTTCTCTCTTTCTTTATTGACTATCACACCTCCCCAAAAGGATTGCTTGAATCTCACACTTCTCCCATGCTTTCTTGTACTCAACATATGCTTTCAATAACTCTATGAGTTGATCTAACACACCAACCCTATTACATCAATTCAATGATTGAGCGTCTAATAAGTCAAATGGAGGATTAGATGGTAATGACACATTAAATTAGGAAAATAACAAGGATTTTCCCTTGGATCCCCCTTTATCCCCCTCTCTTGTGGAATCATATCCCCCCATCATTATTTTCCCTCTCATATCGTAGCCAATGATTATTATTTTTATTAATTATTTCAATGTACATAATACATAGTTCAACCCTCGACCATTTTAATCAATATGGGTTCTTTAGCCCGAGACATACCAACTCACTAGCCTAAATCACATTTGCAAAATTACATTATAACTTATGGGGATTGAGACAGGTGATGTTACAGTACTTGTAGGCATGAAATTGAATATTAGGATAACATTTGATGATATGTAGGGTGTTTTGTACATTGGGGAACCTTAAATAAGTTAAATGGTAGACAAAGTATCTTTATTACTTGTCATTTTTTTCCACAAACAAATAAAAAATTGAGTTTTATATATCCCAAAAAAAAATGAAAAGCCTTGGAAATATCTAGAATTTCAACCTTATATCTCATTTTATAGAGTGAGAATTGATGTGAAATAAAATCTCACTATAGGGATATATAGGGATATGTGATTGTATAATAATTTGAAATACATAACATTTATAACAACAACAAGACACAAAAAATCCTATAGCACTATTCATCTTAATAGTATCTTGTAACACATCACACAAATAATAAGATTCATGAGTGTCAAAGTCCTTTTCCTTGTATTTTTTATTGAGAGAATGAAGTAGTTTCTTCATGGTGTTTGTCTAAGGTCACCAAAAATGAAAATGTTTGTCTTTGTCATAAGACAATGAACATATCAGGACAATGGTGTAGATGTTTGTGTTGGAAGATTGGTTGTTGTCATTGATGTCAACCCTAGCCATTAGCTTTTGGACCCCACAATTGATCGAAGTAGATAGACATGAAGGAAATTACACATGCAGATACAACACACATGGATGGATAGTATAAGTCATTCCACTTCCGGTGGTATGTGGCACGTCATGTGGATCCTCATGATTGAGGAGAAATGAATTTTTGAAGATGATAATGTCAATTGAAGCAGAAACTACATGTCGGCCCTAATGTTAAAAGGAAGTGACATAAAGGGTATAAATACATATCATTATACATTCATTTTACACACACAAGTTTGTTAATGAACAAGGAGATATAAGTCGAATTTTAGAGGAGATCTGAAGTAAAGAAGGCCGAATTTCAAGGGAGAATGAAGTCTCTTGGTGATGTGTTCTAAGGTATGTTATTTACAGGTCACCTTACCATTTTCTCTATAAATTTTTTTCTAGAACGATCCAGATGGTGAAATTCAAAGGCTATTGAGAAGACATATCTATGTATCTGTGGTAAACCTTCAGCTCGTTATTCGCTATAATTTTGGAGATACACTCTGTGGTGTTGGAGTTAATTCACACACACCTAGGATTTATTTTTCCTAAGGTTTTTATTTGTTTATTAGTCATAATTAGTCATTATCCAGTCTCCTATATTTTAGGAGAGAATATTCCACTTGGAGAATATTC
>JZKD02S2011033.1:1938003-1955638 GCA_000966675.3 Picea glauca
CTAATCAAAGTGCACCCTGGAGAGAATGTATAAACCCTAAGGAATGTTTGTCCCTGATTGTTGAGCCTGGACCATTCCCCACCCTAGGCCATTCCTCCTACACTAATCAAAGTGCGCCTTGGAGAGAATGTATAAACCCTAAGGAATGATTGTCCAAACCATTTCCTCTGTTAACCATAAGAGGAAAAGACTGTCCTGCATCAACCTCCAAAACAAACCATTCCTCATGTTAACCACAATGAGAAATCATTGTCCGGTGAGGCGAGCCAGTCTTCTTGAGTAACCCTCAAGAAGAGAGACTTCCCTAGACCACTCCCCATGTTAAACACAATGGGAAGTTGTTGTCTATGATACATCAACAATCATACTACTTCCCATGTTAACCACAATGGAAAGTGACTATCCGTCAGAAGTCTCAATCCACTTTCCGAATAGGAAATCATCTGTCCAAGATGGACTATTTTTCAAATTTAATGATGAATGTCTTCAATAATGTTTCCAGTGCTCCCTCCTAACTTGGAGAGTCATTTCTTCCTTTTCCAATAAGAAGGAAGTTGTTTCCACGAGCTCTAGCTTGAGTACACAAACTCTTTCATCTTGGATAGAAGATTTACCAAAATGTCTGCTTATCTGCTCATCTATGGAGATATGTATTGGAGAATCATTTTCTGCTTTCTGGACTTCATCATGGATAATGCAATGCTTGATTTCAAATGTACTTTAGTCTAGAACACTGTGAAGGCTTCATGTAGATCTGAACAATAGAGTATATCATAGTTGGAAAACTGGAACATATTTATGTGGCACTTCTTCTGTCATCATGAGATCTGATCTACTGAGTAGTCATCTTTATAGGAAATCTTCAACACGCTTCTGCTGTGCACTGGATGTTATCCACCAAGTTTTCTTCTTCTTATATTCATACAGGAGTCTCTTTCTGGTATGCCTCAAAGTCTTGATATTGCTCTTCATACGCTCTTTATTCAATTTCTCTGGAGAACATTCTTTGCATTCATTTGATGTAGAATTCCGACTCATGGATGTTGCAGATGATATAATGACTTATGTAGAGATAAGTCTAGTGTATTGGAACAAGTAATCATCATAGTCTTCTCCCTCCTTCTGGAAGAACCTCTAGTTCTAGGTCTTGCAATGCTTTCATTCATAAGTCTTCCATACACTGTTCTTCATCACGACTTTCAATTCCTCTACTTGATTTCTTTATTGAGTTTATATTAGGCTGACAGTCTTATGATTCTTAATACAATGACTAGTTGTTCTAGCTTTTCTTTCTTTCTTGGAATCTTCATGTGTTTCTTTAGTTCTCAGGTCTTATAGATTCCATGCCCTAGAGATTCCATTTCTTCCTTTCATCATAGGATCACGGATCTAGATGGACAACCAGGAATACTTTAAGGCTTCTTTTCGAAGAAGTCTTCTTCTGCGGTTGAAATGAACATGTACTGTCTTTCATGGCTGCTAGCATGGATATATATATATTTCATCATCTTCAATGGATCATAGGATTAGCTCCCTCCTAACCCTTGCTTCATGTAAGAGTGCATATAATCGACTCCCTCTGTCTAACAGAGTCCACGCTTTCATCTGTATCCTTATTTTCTTCTGTAATATATAATTGGCTCTCTCTATCTAACAGAGTCCACGCTTCCGTCTAGTTGTCTTCTACAAAAGTCGTAAGTCTTTCTCCAATTCCTTTTGATTGTTGACTTGTTTCTATCTTTGCTTCTTCTAAGTCTCTTCATGATTGATTCAGTTTATCTTGCAATAGCTTCCACATGATGTGTATTTCATCCTTTCATGTGTATTATCTAATGATATCCATTTCCATCTTGTTTGTTCTTCCATAGGTATAGTTCTTCTTGGAACACATTGTCTTCCAAGAGATAGATATACAAGATATGTACAGAGACGATGCAAACAAGATATGTACAAGGAATAATAAGAGTGTTGTTACCTTTTTAGAAGAAGAAGTCTCTTCCATCCTTCTTAGTCTTCTTTGTAGGTTCCTTTTCTCCGGCAATCGATGCTTCGTGTTTCTCCTTCCTTTTCTTTAGCTCAGGACACCGATTCTTGTAGTGACCGTACTTTTGACAGTTGAAGCATTGTACTTTTGAAATGTTTTTCTCTTGATTTGGATTCCTCTTTGAACCAAACTTCCTTTTGTTCCTGAAGTTATTGAATCTTGCTTTGAAGGCTTGATCATCGTACTTCTTTTGGGGTTTCTTCTTTTTCATTGATCCTTGATTCTTGTTGAGCACAACAAGTCCAAAGTTCTTCAAATGTCGGGTACTCCTTCCTTATGTTCATGCTTGCAGCAAATGCATCCCATGTCTTGGGAAGACCATTGAGTACTATGTTCACCAATTCCTTCTCTGAAGTGATATCTTCAATAGCTTGTAGTTGATCTCTTAACTGGGAGATTCTTACAAAGTATGATGTTATGTTGTCATCATCATTCATCTTCATGTCATGGAGCTCATTCTTCAGACTCATAACTTGTCCAATGTTTCTGACTGAGAAAAGATTTGTTAGGGAATTGTACATCTTCTTTGATGAGTCAAGATGGGAGATGTAGGGTATCAAGTGGTCTTTTATGGAATCCACTATGATACTCATGGAATTTATGTCAACATCTTTGAACTTCTCCATCGCTGCAACGTTCTGTGGTTCCTTCTCTTCTCCTTCTTCAAACTATGGCTTCACGATCTTTCCTTTCACAATATCTAGTAATTTATTCTTGGCAAGGATGAGGTCAATCCTTGTCTTCCATGCTCTGAAGTTAGAGGCTCCATCTAAATTTTTCTCAGACTTCATAGAGTTAGTCATGGCTGCTTGACTTGGTCAAACCCTAGATTTGACCAAAAATTCAAACTTCACGTCTTGGCTTGCTGAGAGTATCAAGAGGTGCGCTAGGGTAGGGCACACTGATTTGTTTGGAGATTAGGTCAATCTCTTCACTTAAGGTGCTTCAACAAGAGGTTTAGGGTTTCTGCAATTGCTCTTGCTAGTAACCCTAGTGGCAGTGTCTTGGAAGTTGCTTCTGCTAGTAACCCTAGTGGCAGTTCCTCAACGAGCTCAATATCCTAGTGGCTATGTTTCCTTCTAGTGTTTAGACTGAATGAAGGAGGTGTGGGCCCATAACCTATTAGAATATAGAAGATTGTATGCTCATTTTACCATTGACGATACCCTCGTCACCCAACCATAGGCCTAAGCCACCCTTTGAGCACCTTAACCTTGACTGAGAATTACTCCAGAAGTAAACCCTAGGCTAGATAGCCAAACAAGGTGTAGCACATCTTCCTCCAAGGATAGCGCACCAACAATAGCTGATCAGATAGTCCAAACCCTAACCAAGAGATGGTCCAAGACAACACTGAAAACTAGTTGCTGCTGCAGCTACACCTGCAACCCTTCTCCACATGTGCGCACCATTGGGAACTGTAGTGCGCACCAACTAGGAACTGCAATTCTGAGATATGTCAAAATGAGAACTGGTGCCCTGTACTTATACTGGTTCTGCCATATTTGCTGGGGCCGACTTCTCCTTTTGGATGTGTGTTTGTTTAGTATATTATTATTATTTCTGGCCGACTTCTTCTCTTGGAGGATAATAACCTAATATAAATTATATTCTTGAGCCGACAAGACTTCTATGGTTATTATCCAACTCATTAGGGTTTACTCTTGCTTTCCGGAGTCTTCTATTCTCATCAGGTTCACACGTGGAGGTAAATACCTCCCGTAGCTACCATAATATTAACATCTTCATGACAGGTTTTTGATGACGGACATGGGTCCGCTACACTTCTTCTTTGGACTTGAGATCAGTCAGGATGCATCAAGCATCAAACTGTCTCAAGCCAAGTATGCACGAGATCTCCTTGAGAGATTTCACATGACAGATTGCAAGTCTTCTCCGACTCCTTTCCTATTAGGAGTCAAACTTGAGGATGGTGGGGAGACTCCACTAGTTGACATCACATTGTACATATAGCTAGTAGGGAGCTTGTTGTATCTTACACACTCCAAACCATACCTCTCATATGCAGTTGGCACAGTTTCTAGGTTCATGCAGGAGCCACATGAGCTACATTGGAAAGCGACAAAGCATATCCTTCGATACGTACAGGGCACCATCACCTTGGGATTCATTATGCAACAGACTCTACATTAGATCTCATTGGGCTTACTGATTCCGACTAGGCTGGTGATAACATTGATCGCAAGTCCAAATCCGGTTACTCACTCAGTCTTGGTTCCAGGCCTATCTGTTGGTCAAGTAAGAAGCAAGCTGCCATTGCTCTCTCTTCAGCTGAGGCAGAGTATAGATGGGTAGTTAACATAACCATTCAGGCTATGTGGCTACAACATTTTCTCACTGAGTTTGGCATTCAGTTTCATCGGCTGATCTTCATCTAGTGTGACAACCATAGCACTCTGAAGTTATGTAGAGATCCAGTTCAGAGGCAGCGAAAAAAGAACATCGAGGTCCACATGCACTACATCCGGGACTTAATACATGATGGGATCATCAACTTACAGTTCTGTCCTTTAGTAGAACAGATGACAGACATTTTCACCAAGATCTTCACTGAGCAAAAATTCCATTCTCTGCAAGGTTGTCTTGGAGTGAAGGACACAGTTGCCTAGCAACTGTAGTTCTTCTTTTTACATACATTGTACCTTGAGGGGGGGTTTTTCCCTCTTTCCTCACTTTATTTTCAGTGTATCTTTTGTACTTGGGTACCTAACATGGCCTCATTGCCGAGATCCAATCTTTATTTTCACCATAGTGATGTTCAGGGGGGGTGTTGGAGTTACTTCACACACACCTAGGATTTATTTTTCCTAAGGTTTTTATTTATTTATTAGTCATAATTAGTCATTATCCAGTCTCCTATATTTTAGGAGAGAATATTCCACTTGGAGAATATTCTCTTTCAGTTCACACTTCAATTTGACTAGTTGAGTTGAGTTTAGATGTTGCATTGGGATCATCACCATGCAACATTGGGATCATCACCATGATAATTCGACCTTTCCTTGGTATCATCACCAGAGTGGCACATTAGCCTTGATTCCCTCAGTTAACTCCTCACTACTCTTTGTTCAGTCAGTTAACTGAAGACTAGTTGACTAGTTAACTCAACTAGGAGGCAGTTCACTCCCGTAATTGCCTGAGAGACTAAAATAGGTGGCAGTTCACTCCCGTAACTACTGGTGTGTGTAAAGATCACTCTAGACCACCACTATGGTGACTTGGTTCACCTCAATTCAAACTCATTGAGATATACAGAGTATATCATGTGTAAATTATTCATTATTCACAACGGTTAATGAGAATTCTTCCATTCTTTCTCTCCTTCTTCTTCTTTCTCCAATTCTCTTTGCAAATGTGTTTATTATTGTTTAGATAGATCTATTATGTGCAGGTTCAACACATTTACATGTGGAAGATAGGGTTTTTGAATAGTCCCGAAGCTATTCATAAACAAGTGTTCTGGGTAAAATAGTCATAAATTATTCATAGAGAATCCAAATGAAGTGAGACCAATTGCATTGGAAAAAGTACAAGCTATAGTTTATTGTGTATGAATTTCATAATCTGATGTTAAATATTGAACACAGGGCATTCTGTACAAATTATCTCTCCTGAATAAACCAAAATTGAATAAGGTCTACCATTTTCTCTATAACTCTTTTTCTGGGAGGATTCAAGGAATGAAACTTGGAGGAGTTTCAGAGAATACATTGAGTAATATTATCTGCAGGATCAGAGTATTTCAAGAAGTGAAGAATTTCAAAAGTTGAAGAAGTCTCATGAAGCATTATTAGGTTCTATGTGATGGTTGGTTGATGTTGACAATTTAATGTAAAGTTTTATTATCTCTCATATATTATTGGGTGGAAGGAAGGGAAAAGGATGGAGAGGTCAACCGTCTCTTGATATTGGAGGATTGTATATTCCTTTTGAATGTTTATCCCTCCCTTTATATTTGGAAGTTGTATCCTCCCTTGGAAGTCATTACTTCCCTTGAACAATAACTATTGATTATTTCTCATATATTGTGCAAGGTGTATTGTGGTGTATTGGTGTAACTCTTATACTATTGTTCATTGCTCATTGGATATAATTGAATATATAAATTGGTTGAAGTATAGGTTGATTTATTTTCCAAATTGTACTTGATATTGATTCACCCCCCTCTCAGTATCAACAGTTTGTTTGTTGTATCACTATATACTTCATCTATAATAGCATATATACATGTATAGTACATTGAAGAATGGTATGGTTGTTGAACATTTTCAATGGAATTACAAACTTGTAGAGAGTTCATAAAAGTTAAAATAAAATGATGTAGAGGTTAATGTTTAATTTATTAGAACTTGGCGGCATAGAAATGGACATACACCACAACGTATATGTACTTCATCATAGTAATAATAGAGTAATTTTTCATTAAAATTTCATATTTAGAAGCAACACCATAGAGTTAATGAGCATACATGCATTGTTACAATAGATTGGAGATAAAATCTATTTTTCTACAATATCATAAATTTATAAAGGAATTATACATAACAAGTTGAGTTGTTTCATTCCATTGTTATTAAGACATTGCGAATAGAAATATTGGCCATATTCACGAGTCACTATTTGCAACCATGCTAAACTAAAAAAACAGATTCCCAACATTAGATTATTTGTGAGAGATTTGTTAACAATATTAAGAGAAGGGACTGAAACCTAGGTAGCATGCTCTAACATTGTTTGATTTATGACCTATAATATTACAAATATATGTTAGTGACAACTATCATGTCTACAAGTAAAGAATCATCACCAAATATCTTTGCAATTTCTATTCAAGAACTTATATACAATTGTAAACCTCCAATACACTTGGGAGCAGGCCAAAACATGAATAAATCCAACTAAATTCATATAGAGCAATATGTATAACATTTATCTGGTGACTAAATTGTAAGCCACCATTCATAGTCTACCTTTTTATTCCTATTGTTTATCTTTGTTCAATTATGAAATGCTACCCATTTTCCATTGTTATAGTGGTGGAAAAGAAGCAACATCCTTTTCAAAATATGTTGGCATGTTTTACAGGAAGAATGTGCTTGTCATTGATGGAAAGAACAACAACGATGATGGTGAATAGGAAAAGCATAAGCTCAGGAGGAGAAGCGAACAATATGCAGAGATCAAAGCTCAGAAGGGAAAACGCAGTACATAAATGTGATTAGGATCAAAATCCTTGATCGAGGATATGCTTCTAGAGTCTTCACAGCTGTTGGATCACTTTTTAGTGGAAGGACAGGATAAGATGAAAAAATCTGAGAATTCGATTATCCGAATACCCGTCAGTCGTCAGATTGAATTAATGGAAGGACAGGATAAGCAAGGGCTAAGATCTGATATCTCAATCACTCGAATATTCATCAGTCGTCAGATCATTCTAAGTTGAAGGACGTGATAAGCTAGCTAAGTAGTATCAAAGATAGATCAAGTCGTTGATCTAAAAACTTGATCAATGAACAACATTCGTCTTGGGTTAAAAGTTGTGAGGAATTTACACTTCGGGGAATCTCACTTCGGAAGAATTGGAAACTTGAAAGTTGAATTACCCGAACCCCCAAATCTGAAATGAATAAGGACCATCGAATCTGGAGAAAATGTGATGACCGTTAGATCAGGGAGAACCATGTCAGCATACCACATCAATAAGGACATATGGTAGACCACATCGCCAAAGACACATGTCACAGTCAAATAATGAAAAGTGTCAATATGAAATCAACATTCCAGGTATGTGCAAATCACAAATCTAAGTGACACATGGAAGACACTCGACTCGTTCCACGTCATCAAGTGACACAAGAAATTTATGCCACTCCGAGAGTTTTACTTCGGGAATTTTACCATTAGCACTTGCCCAAAGTCCAGAAGTCCCGAACACCGAAGAATTGAAGAATACCCTAGCCGTTGATTGTGAAGTGAAGGAAGCGAAGTTGAGTTTTGAAATCCCCGAAGCCCAAAGAGCCGAAGGAGATGAGGACCATCGATCTGTAGGAGGACACACGTCAACAGATCGTGCACTTTGGGTGAAATGCTACAGAAGCAAGAAAGTATAGAGGAGTTGAATCTTCCGAAGGCCAAAGTCCCGAAGTGAACGAGGATCGTTGATTTGAGAAGGACACGTGGCAGGAATCTATGGACTCTAGCTAAAAGCATTCTGGGAGAGCGTGAAGGTTAAGAATAGAAATCGCCAAAGTCTGGAGACACAAAGGAGATCTTGACCATTGATCCGAGAGGAACACACATCAGTAGATTGTCAACTCTGGAATATTTGCGTACGAAAGAAAGCAGGGTTTAAGATTTGAAACTCCCGAAGCCCAGATCATGAAATAAATCGCAGTCGTTGATTTAGGGAGGTTAGATATGATCCGGATATCATGAAAGAAAAAATATGAACCATCCTTTTAGGAGAACCATCAATATCGTGAGATCGACGGTCCTGTCGCATTGCGGGGACAGAACATGCTCAGGTCTTAATTTTTCGTGAGAGGGACGCAAATGAAACCACAGTTTTGGAGAAAGGGTACGTGGGAGCTAGAAGTGGATTGCAGGGAGAAAAGTGGTTGATCCAAAACCACTCTTAGACATGCCAGAAATTGTTCTCTTACGCAAGGACGTATCCAAAGGTCACATGTGACAGGGGGCTAATGAGAAGAGATATCACGCCCACAATCACATGGTCACGCGAGATCATTGCCCAAGGTCATGTCAATAAAATGATCTAGCGCTCACAAGACCGAGTTTGGGAAGCGCCTTTTGAATAGGTGTTTGGTCACCACTGATGATCACATGAATAAAGGGTCTTAGAAGCCAAATAATCCATAATTGACTGGTTGCAACTGACAGAGAAGATGAAGAGTTGCGACTTCCAGAGAAGCTAAAGAATCTTTGGATAACTACCACCGATGATGAAAATATATAGTATAACAACCAAGGAAGACGAAGAGTTCACATGATGATTAGGCAGAGGACTCGACGTGAAAAAGTGATGTAGAGCAGAGAGTATAGAGTGCTTTTTTTCGACTGCTATGCATGTGGGTAGGATGTGAAGTAGTGTAGGACCTGAAGTGAAGATCAGAGGCGTAGTGTATAGAATGTAGAGGAAACACAGAGCATAAGATGCTCAAGATAAGATGAACACAAGTGGATAAGAGGAGGAAGAAAAAGAGGAGAGCATAGAAGCATAAAGATGAAGAAGTCGAACAGAGCATAGAAGCTGAAGAAGGCAAAGGAGACATGGAGTATCAGAGACACAACAAGTAAGTAAATTTTTATATCTCAGGGTGGTAGGGTGGTGCTAGGAAGGATTGTTTTCCTCAGTGTTTCAAGTGGGTGCTTGAACACAGGGAGTTGTAGCTTCCATCTGGTTGCAGCAAGAAAAACTAGGGTGGTAGGGTGGTGCAAGGGAGAACCATTGTTTTTTTTTATACAGGTTGGTGCTTGTGTGACTGGAAGTTGATTCTTCCATCTAGTTGGTGTTGGAACACTCAGGGATTTGATGCTTCCTTCTAGTGGGTGCTAGAGAAATCAGAGGGTTGGTGCTCTCTACAAGTTGCAGCTTGTTAAAGAAGAGGTAGTAGCCTCATTTTTGAGTTGGTGCTCAAAGATAGATGATGTACAGAACATAAAATACTACCTATCATTCTGAGAAGAAGAGGTTTTCTCCCTTTATCGGTTTCCTCATGAATCTATGCCTCTATGTATATCATGTGTGTGATTGATGTTTATTATTTATGTTGTTCATGAATTGCATAGTCTTGATGATCACTTAGATAACATTAATACTATTTCAATAGGCATAAAATTTCTTAAGCACATAGACAATTGATTCATTCCCCCCCTCTCAGTTGTCTCAGTATTTCCAACAATTAGTATCAGATCTGGTTCCTTTTATCTAAGGGTAGATCCTAGAGCTTAAACATGATTAGCCATGAAGGAACTTCAACCAATAAGTCCCCCCTGTTCAATGGAACAAACTTTGCCTTCTAGAAAGTTAGGATGAGAACCTACATAATGTCTTTAGGTGCAAATGTCTAGGATGTGGTAGAGACTGGTTATGTAAAATCAGCTATACTAACTTCTATGGATGACAATCTAGAATTCAGCTTCAACGCTAAGGCTATGAATGCTATTCTAAGTGGATTTGCAGAAGAATAATTTGTAAAAGTTATGCACTTAGAATCTGCCAAAGAAATGTGGGACAAACTCATTAGAAGTTATGAAGGTAATGAGAAGGTAAAGGATGTCAAGCTTCAAACGTATAGACTATAGTTTGAACAATTAAATATGAAAGAGGATGAAACTATTGGGAAGTACTTTCTGAGAATTGAAGAACTAGTAAATGCAATGAAAGGACTTGGTGAAAAAATTGAGGAACCCTCTTTAGTTCATAAAATTTTGAGATCTCTGCCAAATAGGTTCAACCCAAAGGTCTTTGCTATAGAAGAACTCAATGATCTTAAAAATCTTCCTATTGACCAACTCCTAGGAACTATGACTTCTTATGAAATGAATATAGATAAAGATAAACCCACCTCTAGAGAAACATCATTTAAGGAAGATAAGAATGAGGATTCTGAGCCTGATGAAGTTGAAGCAAAATTTGTGAGAAGAATAAAGAAAGGATCAGGAAAGTACAAAGGAAATTTTCCCTTCAAATGTTTTAACTATGGAAAGATAGGTCACTTTACATATAAGTGTCCACACAAGAAGAAGGACCAAAAATATGAAAGTGAAGAGAAGTACAAATCCAAGAGATTTGGTAAAAATAAAAGTTTATGTGTAAACAATGATGACTCTTCACGAGACACATATAGTGACAATTCTTGTGAAGATAAGGTTAATGAATTTATGCTTATGGTCAAAGAGGATTATGATAATAAAATAACAGGAAGTGATGTTGATGATGAAGAAGCCGTGGTTGACAAGAGAACTGATGAGTGCCCTAGAAGAAATTGCTAGACTCAGATTTAAGAAGAAAAAACAAAAACATTTGCTGATACAGTTCGAGAAAGACAGTGAAAAACCTGATGAAGACTTTGCCCTGCTAAAAGAGGAATTAGAGGAAGCAAATAAATAGAGGTCATTCTAAAACAATAGTTATCAGAGAAGAAGGCAAGATGTGAAGCCTTGGAAGAAGAGGTAGTAAAAACCATAAAAGGGATGGAGAAGTTTAAAGCATTGTATCTCCAAAATCTTCCAAGCATTAAAGCCTCAACAAAACTAAACGACATTCTGAGCAAACAAAGATCTCCTTTTTTGAAGACTGTTTTAGGCTATGTAATTGGTTCAAGCAGCAAACAACCACAAAGTGAAGAGCCAGTAAAGATGATCAAGTTCCAAGTTAGCATACAATCAGACCATGTGAATACTCTGCCACCAATAGCTAATAAAAACAAGATGATCCCTGATAAAAAAACAAAGATATCAGAAGATGGAGCAACAAATGCCAATAAGAAGTCCATCCTTCATGTACCAAAATTTCTTCTATGGTTATTGTTTTTACTGCTCTAATTTTGGTCATAAGATTGCAAATTGTCAAATTAAGTTTAGAGACATGCAACTGAGGAGATCAAGAAATAAACAATCTTTGCAACATAGAACTAAACAACCAATGAGTAGAAAAAGTTGCATCAATCACTTTGACCTATTTAACAATGAGCTTGAATGATATAAATGTCATAACTTCGGCCACAAAGTTGCAAACTTCCTTCTGAAAAATTACAAAGTAGATCTAAGGATAAAACCCTTATCTAGAAATGCCAACACATGGAAAAAGAAAGATAGTGAAAAATGTGGGCTAGTACTTTCATCTCAAAGACAAAATAACCCCTGGTATATTGACAGTAGATGTTTCAAACATATTACCGGAGACAAAAGTAAGTTTCTATCTCTAAGTGAAAGCAAATCAGGAAATGTAACCTTTGGAAATGATGCACCAGGAAAAATCAAAGGTAAAGGAATGACAAGTCTAAGTAATGGAAAAGTGAAAGCTCAAGATGTGTTGTTTGTAGATGGTCTGAAACATAATCTTCTTAGTGTCAGTCAAGTTTGTGACAGAGGATGTAAATTTGTTTTCACTTCTAAAGATTGTAAAATACAATTTGTGAATTCAGGACAATTGATTGCAAAAGGCATAAGAACATAAAACAATGTCTATGTTTTGAAAGAAGAAAAAGAAGAATGTCACTTAAGCAAGTATGATGAAATTTGGTTATGGCATAGGAGACTTGGACACCTAAAATTTGATCATATAATCAAACTTAGAAACAATGGGGTAGTAAAAGATCTTCCAAAAATATCAAAGCCATGTGATTCTATGTGCAAAGCTTGCCAATAGGAAAGCTCACTCGTACACAATTTAAATCTAAGAACTTTTCATCAACAGATAAACCTCTGCAATTAGTACATATGGATTTATGTGGACCATCAAGGAAGGAAGGTACATGAAAATAAAATTATTTCATGTTGATTATTGATGATTATTCTGGACTTACATGGGTTGACTTTCTTAAAGAAAAATCTGAAGCATTTGAAAAATTCAAAGTGTTTAAGGCTCTGACTGAGAATCAAATAGGAAAAAGATTGAAGGCAGTAAGGTTTGACAGAGGAGGAGAGTTTAGTCCAGGAGACTTCAAGGAGTTTTGTGATAAACATGGGATCAAAAGAGAGTATACTATTCCAAGGACTCCAAAACAAAATGGAGTAGTTGAGAGGCAGAATAGATCAGTTCAGTAGATGGAAAGATCAATGATGGATGAAAAGAATATTGCTCATACATATTGGGTAGAAGCAATTCATACATATGTACATATTCTTAACAAATCTCATCTTAGGCCACAAAGTGATAAGACTCCTTATGAAATATGGTTTGGAATACCTGCTTCAATCAAGCATTTTAAAGTCTTTGGGAGTAAGTGTTATATCAAGAACAATGATGAAAATCTTGAAAAATATGATGACAAGGCTGATGAAGGTATATTCTTAGGGGTATGATACAAACAATAAAGGATACAGATGCTATAATAAGAGGCTACATAAATTGGTTGATTGTATTGACATAAAAGTTGATGAAGAAATCCCAGCACGAGATATAAGCAGTGTTTAATCAACAACAAAGGATATAGTTGAAGTTGAAGATGAACAGGTCCAAGAATCAGAAAAAAAAAGACTTTGAGTTAGATAAAGATACAAATACTCAGGCATATTCAAATCAACAAACATCATCAAATCCTTCCTCCAGAATTACTCAAAAGAATCATCCTGCAAGTCAGATAATTGGTGAGAAAGACAAAGGTGTACAAACCAGGAGAAGGATAATCAAAGACACTGAGAAATCACATATAGCCTTCATTTCCATGGTGGAACCCAAGAACTTTAATGAAGCTAGTAAAGATGTAAATTGGTTAAAATCAATGAATGAGGAACTGGATTAGATTGAGAAGAACAATACTTGGGAGCTTGTTCCTAGACCTACAGATAAGAATGCAATTGGCTTCAAATGGGTGTTTAAGAACAAAATGAATGAACAAGGACAAATTGCTAAGAATAAAGCCAGATTGGTATGTAAGGGGTATGCACAAGTTGAAGGACATGATTTTGATGAAACTTTTGCACCAGTGGCAAGATTAGAAGCCATTAGAATGTTTCTTGCCTATGCATGTCATCAGAACTTTAAAGTATATCAAATGGATGTTAAGTCAACATTTCTTAATGGATATCTAGAAGAAGAAGTATATGTGGAGAAACTTGAAGGATTTTCACTGAAAGATAATCCTGACTATGTATGTAAGTTGAAAAATGCATTATATGGACTGAAACATGCACCACGAGACTGGTATTATAGACTGGACAAATTTCTACAGGACAAAGGGTTCAAGAAAGGTACTCTTGACAATAATCTATACATTAAGTCTAAAGGTGATGATTTATTAGTTGTTCTAGTTTATGTATATGACATTATTTTTGGATGCACTAATGACCCTTCAGTTCAGTGGTTTGCTAATTCAATGTCGACTGAGTTTCAAATGTCCGTGATAGGAGAACTGCCATATTTTCTTGGTTTACAAATCAATCAGAGTTCTACAGGGATATTTATCTCTCAAGAAAAGTATTTAAAGGAGATGTTAAAGAGGTTTCAGATGGAATATTCTACACCTGTGAGCACACATATGGTGGTTGCTTGAAAGTTCAGTAAATATGATATTACACCTGATGTTGATCAAAGAACATATCAATCAATGATAGGCATTCTTTTGTACATCACAACATCTCGTCCTGATATAATGCAAGTTGTTAGAATGGTAG
Organism: Picea glauca; assembly: GCA_000966675.3. NCBI lineage: Eukaryota > Viridiplantae > Streptophyta > Pinopsida > Pinales > Pinaceae > Picea > Picea glauca. Next base: position 1,952,429 of record JZKD02S2011033.1, read on the forward strand.
CTCGTTATCTGTCTGCTCCTAAACAAAGTCATTTAGCAGCTATCAAGAGGATATTCAAATATTTGAAGGGTACAATGACTTATGGTCTTTGGTATCCTAAAAATTAGAATTTTCAATTAACTGCTTATTCATATGCTGATTGGGCAAATTATTTCGATGAGAGAAAGAACACCAGTGGAGGTGCATTATTCTTAGTTGATTTGTTAGTAGCATGGCTTAGAAAGAAGCAGGGATCTATTTCATTATCAACTATAGAGGGAGAGTACATTGTTGTTGCTACTTTTTGCACTCAGATCTTATGGATGATACAAACTCTTGCATATTTGGAGGTAACTTATACTGATCCCATTCCAATTCACTGCGATAACACTAGTGCCATTAGTGTCTCGAAGAATCCTATTCTTCATTCAAAGATGAAGCATATACCAATAAAGTATAATTTTCTCAAAGAGAAGGTCACAAACAGAGTTCTTCAACTGAATTATATTCCTTCCACAGAACAAATTGCATACATCTTTACTAAACCCCTAGCCAAGACACCATTTGAATATCTTCGTCAGAAGCTGGGTGTCATCCCTTCTCTCATCTAAGAGATTCCATCCAGCCAGGGGGAGTATGTGTTGGTTGAATATTGACTACCTCTGAAAAATACTGCAACAACTCAGGGGGAGCTTCTTTTCTTTGACGTTGATGTCAAAGGGGGAGAAAAGGTGTGGTATGGATTCTACAGTTGGAGGTCTACACAAAATAAGTGCATCCTTTCAGGGTTTCCATCAATGCCAAAGGGGGATATTGTTGGCATGTTTTACAGGAATAATGTGATTGTCATTGATGACAAGAACAACAATGATGATGTTGAATAGGAAAAAACATAAGCTCAGGAGGATAAGAGAACAATATGTAGAGATCAAAGCTCAGAAGGGAAATCGCAGTACAAAAATGTGATCATGATCAAAATACTTGATCGAGGATCTGCTTCAAGAGTCTTCACAGCCATTGGATCACTTTTTAGTGGAAGGACAGGATAAGATGAAAAAATCTGAGAATTCGATTATCCGAATACCCTTCAACTATCGAATTGAATCAATGGAAGGATGGGATAAGCAAGGGATGTGATTTGAGATCTCAATCACCTGAATATCCGTCAGTCGTCGGATCATTCTAAGTGGAAGGACAAGATAATATAGCTAAGTAGTATCAAAAATAGATCAAGTCGTCGATCAAAAACCTTAATCAACGAACACCATTCATTTTGGGTTAAAAGTTGTGAGGATCTTACACTTTGGGGAATCTCACTTCATAAGAATTGACAACTTGAAATTTTAATTACCCGAACCCCGAAATACGAAATGAATAAGGACCATCGGATCTAGAGAAAATGAGATGACCGTTAGATCAGGGAGAACCACGTCAGCATACCACATCAACAAGGACATATGGTAGACCATGTCGACAAGGACACGTGTCACAGCCAAATAATGACAAGTGTCAATATGAAATCAACATTCCAGGTATGTACAAATCATGAATCTGAGTGACACATGGCAGACACTCGATTCGTGCCACATCATCAAGTGGCATAAGCAAGTTACGTCACTGCGAGAGTTTTACTTCAGGAATTTTACCACTGTCACTTTCCCAAAGTCCAGATGTCCTGAACACCGAAGACCCAAAGAAAACCCTGGCCGTTGATCACTAGGAGGGGTACGTGTTAGAAGATTACGCATTCGAGCGAAAATACTCTGGGAGAAATTGAAGGAAGCAAAGTTGAGTTTTGAAATCCCCGAAGCCCGAAGAGGTGAAGGAGTTGAGGACCGTCAATCTATAGGATGACTGATCTAGGTGGATATCAGTGGCCACCCACCTTTTCCAACTTCCTCAAAACAATTTTCTGGCAGTTTTGGTAATTTACTATTTTTGGCAGTTTTTAACTTTCGGGGCCATTTTGAGGCCCTAAATTATGTTTCTGGGAAAATGGGGAGAAATATGGAATTTCCTTCAATATTGCCTCCAAAATGAATCTCCTCGATGATACCTTTCCAACGGGATATCATGCGCCTAAAATAGAGATCGTATGCAAAAGTTACGATCCCGGGAAGTTGATGTACTAACTTACCCAAATGGGGCCCACATGACTTTTGGCACTTCATCTCTTAGGGTTAGGTTTTTGGATGTTTAGGGTTTTTGGAATTCTTGTTTATTGTAAAAAGGCCTCCAGAGCCTCATTGTAATCATATTCTTGTGAATGCGAGTAGCCGTCACATCTTTTCTCATAGATAAGCTGCCACCATTCTAGCGAGTCTTTCACTCTGTATTTTTATAGTCTCTGTCCATTTCTTTCATTAATAGAAATCGTGTATTACTGTATCTCTATGTTTATGGTTGCATATATGATACATTTATGTTATATTATTGGATATCTGCGATATCTCTGTGCATTTATTTATTATATCTCTACTCTCATTTCGTGTCGAAAATAATCTGGATCAAGGACACACATCAACAGATCGTGTACTTCGAGTGAAATGTTGCGGGATCAAGCAAGTATATAGGAGTTGAATATCCCAAAGGCCTAAGTCCCAAAGTGAACGAGGATCATTGACTTGAGGAGGACCCGTGGAAAGAATATGTGGACTCCGGCTAAAAGCGTTCTGGGAGAGCGTGAAGGTTGAGAATTGAAATCGCCGAAGTCCAGAGACATGAAGGATATCTCGACTGTTGATCCGAGAGGGACACGCGTTAGTGTTAGGTGGAAATATTGTCATTTAATTCCATTGTAGAACTTTCCCAACTATTTAATTTGTCAATCCGAGGTTTGTAGGCTTACGAAGCACACGCACTATATATACAGGACTGAGGTAGAAGTAATCTTAATCTAAATTGCTGAAATGAAATTAATCTAGGAAAGCATTGAAAGACTAACTAGGAAAGCAGGAAATTAATTTAAGAAAACAATACAACATGTGAAGAGTTGAATGACAAAAGACATATGTGAGCTCACACAATAAATCAATCTCAAATTATATTACAAGAATCAAATGACAAAGCATGAAAGAATAACAATTAAAGAATCAAAGCTAAGAATCCCTTTCTCTTAATTACAAGACTAAATTATGAATTACATGCCTCCCTCATGAAGAGAGAACACTCTCTTATATACATGGGTGTCATAATGACAGATCCACTATTCTCTCAACCACTCTCAACTAC